>BLFK01000188.1:1435110-1437610 GCA_014634185.1 Astreopora myriophthalma
TTTAAAGACAACGTAAACTATCATCAATAATACCAACTTACAAGTACCCTTGCACTGTAAATTAATTTCCAGTAAAAAAGAATTTCAATCTACTTTGATTTGTAATTTCTTTGTGCCTCATTTAAGATCATGATACTGTCAATAAGAATGATTACCAGACTTTCAAATCAAACCAGACTGAAAATAATTTTTATCTGAAATAATTTTAACCTACAATAATTTATAATTACAAATGTATGAAACACAACTGTCACAGTCATATCACAGCAGGTACACCTGCAGAAATAACAACCAGAGACTACAGTTTTGCCAACTTAAGCAGCTACATGCATAAAAAGTTGCACAGAGACAGAGGTCACGGGCTGTGTTCCTGCCAGTACAAGCCTGACACTTTCAATGACCTTCTCTCACAACTGATGAACAGGCTTCCAGATAAGTTTGTAAGGCAGGGTGTGGACAAGGAATTCCAGCGGGTCAAACTTCCACAGCTCCCACCACAGCAATGGGTTTCTACAAAACGAAGACCTAATTCCTACGACCCAAAAACAAAGACCCTCAGACACCAAATGATGCGAAATCAATGGGGTCTTCGTTTTGTAGATAAGACCGGCTCGAACTACAAAAGGAAGACCCTCGCTTAAATGCTTTGTTCGTTGTCAGCTGACGCGAAATCAGTGGGGTCTTCGTTTTGTAGATAAGACCGGCTCGAACTACAAAATGAAGACCCCACTGATTTCGCATCAGCTGACAATGAACAAAGCATTTTAGCGAGGGTCTTTGTTTTGTAGTTCGAGCGGGCCTTATCTACAAAAACGAAGACCCCACTGATTTCGCGTCAGCTGACAACGAGCAAAGCATTTAAGCAAGGGTCTTCGTTTTGTAGTTCGAGTCGGTCTTATCTACAAAACGAAGACCCCATTGATTTCCCATCATTTGGTGTCTGAGGAAAAGCATTGACCCGGTTTGACTCTGGGTTAGGCTTGTAAAAAAAAGAAAACTAGTCTTCGTTTTTGGGTCTTCGTTTTTGGGTCTTAGGTCTTAGGTCTTTGTTTTGTAGACACCCCCACAGCATTATAAATTCTCTATTACTGTAACCTGTCAAGTCACGAAGCTGACCTTGGTTTTTGACCCAAGACCCCCCTCTTTTCTGAAACACTGGATGGTGTTTCAGCCAAAACCGCAAGACTAGTTGACAGTAATTGGCTGGATGTGGTGTGGCCCAGCAGTAAGGATGCTGCATTTGCGTGTGGATTCTGTGTGTTCAAATCCAGCTCTGACTACCCACTGGATTTGTCTTCCATGATGCTGATTCAGTGTTGGAAATAAACTATTTTTCTTCCTAAACATCATCAACAACAACAATAGGACATGTGTCCTTTCAAATCTTCCTTTTAGTTGTACATCATGTACCAACATCACCAGGCATTAAAAAGTGTAAATCAATACAGAGGATTGAGGTGATAACAGTCTGTAGTACTTCACGATGCATCAAGGGCGATCTTAAGCACAGAAAAACAAAACATGTTTCTTCACAAGTTACCTTTAAAACAGGGTTAAAACAATCAGATTATCAGTCTTACCAATTTTTATCAATGGACAATACCTTCAAGGGAAAAAGACCACATGTATTGGAAAGATTGGTGTTCACACATTAAGTCTGATCATTTTGTGACAATGGCTGGACATTATTTTTCAAAATTTGCTCAGTCAATGTCTGATGACCGACTCTTGTTTCCAGCACTGTGGTTTCAACTCTAGCATCCATTGTAAATAGCCAACTGGTTGCCTTCTGCCATTTGGCATTTCAGCATGCTATGTTTGATTTCAGTTGTTTTTTCCCTGCTCCTTGTTGTAAGCACCATTGGAGTCTACTCTTACACATGTAGAAAATGCCCCGTAAATAACACACACTACATTATCATCAGTTTTGTTTTTAAGCCAAACTTTAGTCCACTCACTGCAGCAGATGGAAGAAATTCAAATGCTTGAGATGTGACAGGGTTCTGTTGGGTCTTCGGTGAGCCAAGCGATGGTTTTGGGGAGTGAAGGGGTGAAACAGGACCTCCTGGGGCTAAGGATGCAGTAAATGCCTTTTTTGAAGGTGAAAGTGGAGCCGTGTGTCCGGCAAGAGAACCTAGGGGAAGCTAAAATGTACAAAATCCACAGTCAAAATTAAACAATTGAAAAACTGACTTATGTCAAATAAGTCACAAACAATAACGATTTTGCCACTTATAGGCGTCGCAAGTTCCCTTCTGTCATTTGTCCATCACTGTTTTTCCTTTATTACAGATGTACCAGTGCCAATTTTTAGATGTGCTTACCAAATGAGCGCTGAAGAAATTACAACCTTACGATAACATCCCCAAAATAACAGCATGCTGCTGCTGTTACAATGGAATGTAAATAACAGAATTTACAGCTGTACATGTAAACAAACAGTGACTTGCACAATTCCTTGCATAATAGGCAGGGTTCTCAGTAGAAGCCGGCAACCAGT
>BLFK01000188.1:1442345-1452795 GCA_014634185.1 Astreopora myriophthalma
CCCCCCTCAATTACTGTTTTATACTTTAAACTCAACAACAGTAGCTGAGCTTGGGAGCTGTTGCCTTAAGGTTGGTGGAGCCAGGAAGTGATCTGTGAGGAGGAGGTATCAATAGGGAGCTTAAGCAAAGGCATTTTTCAGCGACGTACCTCAACCGGAAATGAAGCGTTTTCGTTTCAAACCACCTTGACGATTCTAGATTTGCACTGCTCAGTGTCTTTACTCTTATAAAAGACGATTTACCAGAAAATTTGGGTGAAAGCACTGCCAAAGAATACAAAACGTCCACTTCCGGTTGACGTAACTCGCTCGAAAACACCTTTGCTTCAGCTCCCTGTTGGCAACCCTGCCAGCAGCCACCACCAAAGGTACTGTCACACTGAAAAAATCAGGGGAAATATTACTTACCAAAAAGTAGGGGAGAGGGTGGAGAGAGGAAAAAGCTTTGAATATGCCAAGCGAAATGGCCATGCAGTGGTCAGCATGCAAGCAAATGCAATGCAGCCACGAGGAACTCCCTGCAAAATTCAGGACTGTCCCCAAGCCAGTCCGAGGGGTGACTGCTAACCAGCATTGTCTCGATTTTAACCTTGCCTAAATTTCAATTAGCCACATAGAATAATGCAGTGAACTAAGACTCAAAGTACCCTTCAAACAACTGGTTGGGCATAGGGTTAAGAGACCTTCCATTCAAATTTATTCATGTGTAACAGCAACCCTGATTCCGCTCAGGACGTTATCATCCTTTGCTCATACCTTATTTGTTGATATTGACAGTTGTGCCATATTTTTGACATAGTTATCAGGCATAGCATTTGTTCCTGGGGTACTATTCTTGAAAGCACCGCCCCCACGCAGCCCTTTAGTGCCAAGTGGGCCATTATTAGGCAAGTTTGAGTTGAATGCTGGTGTAGATGAGCTCCTGTGAAAGGGCGAGTTTGTGTTGAAGTTCTTGTCTATAGCTGTGAAGAAAGAAGCAGACAATACTTATAATAATTATATGGATCAAATTAATTCAAGGGCTCAGAGCAAAAAATTAATGTTGTGCCTTTTTTGGTGTCTTTGGTCATTTTGTGCTGTCAAATGCCAAAGCTCGTGAACAAGCTTGCACAACTAGCATTACCCTGCTTCTTAAGTCAGGCTTCACTCAGTTACCAAGGGTACGATTTGTCTTGGGCAGGCAAGTTACCCCTAGTTTAACTTTTACAATGCAGATAGAACCAATCTTATGTTAGGGCCATCCTTAATCTGAGCCACATGTACATGTACATGAACATTGTAAATACAAGAACATTTACTCAATTATAAGCAATTACAATTACAATTTTGTCTACATGTAAGACTTCATCAAAACTTTTACAGGCTAATTTACAACGTGCAAACAGTGTAAATTCGCTTCAGCCAATAATATGTAACTACACATGTCACCATTTTGAATTTTAGGTATTAAAAATCGCACAACAAATTTATTTTATAATTACTGTATTAACTACTTAATAACCGAGAGTGAGGTCGTTACGGGAAAATCTCAAACTGAGGCCTTGCCGTATTGACCGAGTGATAGCGAGGTCAATACGGTAGGCCGAGGTTTGAGATTTTCCCGTAACGACCGAATGGTCGAGGTTATTAAGTTGTTCATTACATGGCACCAACAACAAAAATAAAGCCAACAAGCCAAAGCTGGCACAGCGGAAGTGATCATTACATCCAGTGATCCGGTAATAAAATTCACTTTCAGAGTGAATCCGGTAATAAAATATCCGGTAATAAAATTCACTCTCAGAGTGTTCCTCCTCGTCACTCATTCTCAGCCACTACAATTTTCAGACAAAAATTAGATGGTTTTTTAATTACCTTTTGCTTTGTTTTTGCAAGCCCGTAATCGGCCCGTGGGCATTACGGGAGAATAATGCCATAAATTCAGTCACAATTAGCCAATCAGAGCGCGCGTTATATCGGCTACAAACACAAGCCATATAATAATTTACAATAATGCATGATAGCTGGCATTCATAAGAAGCAAGACTTCTTTATACTTGATTATCAGGGAAGTGCTTCTTGTAAACTACTGTATTGCTCCCATCAAAAAAGATACAGTAGTATGATGCATGCGAAATTGATATCATTTTGTTCAAAACAGTAAGTCTATCTACAATAGTAAGGTCATAAATATCGAGTTATTGTTTTGTTCAACAATATTGAATGATAACATTAGATTACTTGCCCCACTGGCTCATAAGAGGTTTACACAGGAAAAATGGAAACAGCAAAAAATTAATCCAAAGAGACAATAACCCCTCATAAACACTCAGACTCGGATACTTCGATGCAATATTGCAATGATTTTGTTGTCGAAATCAAGCTAAAAGCCAGAACCTAGCTAGGCTCAGCTATACGAGAAGAACACGATCCTTTTATCAAACGATCGCGCTGAAGAAAGTTGTAACGCGAAAATGTAAGACCTAGTGTACGGCAAAATGAATAGCAAATCTAAAATGAAGATTTTAGAACCTGTATACTGTTCTTACCTGTTCTGCTCTCATTCGAAGAAGGCTTCGCATGAACAAATTGACACTGATCGCCATAAAAACAGTAACCGTGCGTGCTATAATAACGACATAGCATGGGTCTCGAAGGTCTGTAACCAGTTGCCGAATTAGAAAGATTCATTACTGGGGGATCGACGATTTTTTGAGAATTAAAGGCTGCTAAAACACGTAAATAAACGACCTTCACAAGTTCCCGCCGCCATTACTGATTTGATTCGACTTGCGTTACTCTCAAAAAATTGTGCGCACGCATTTCTGGTAACCAGTCTACCAGCGAGAACAATGTTTCCTTGGAAACAGTGAAATGCAATTACATTCTACTAGGTGAGTCGCAATGTGGCCTCTGCTTAGTTATCGTACCGATTTATAGCGTTTTCACGAGACGGTCATGAAATTCTAATATATAGATTTAGGCAAGCCTAAAAGCACAGCTCCCGGGTTATTTATTCTTACCATCGTCACTTAAACAACGAATTTACGGGATGAAACAATTTTGATTTTTTTTTTTGTGTTTAGCCTTGACGAAAGTAATGAAATAAAGAAAACGAAACAAAACAATCTAAAACGAGTTAAAACAAGAAGAGGTGAAAAAAAATAATTATCCCCTAACAAAGGGAAGTTTACAAGAAGAGTGTACCGCCATACTGAGTAGGTTGCCAAATACCATCACAGTGGTGCATTTAAAAAATATGCCAAAAATTGCAATACAGAGCAAAAAGCAGCTATAAACATTAAAAATAAACACTCAGCTTTAAGTTTAGTATCCCTCCGATCCTTGACATGAATAACTGCATAGCCACCAGTGTGTTCCTGACCACAGCTATATATGTCAAACCTCTTTTGGATTAAAACCAGCGAAAAGTGCAGGAAAAAAAATATTTTCCAAACCGTTTTTCACCTAAACACGAAAAGAGTCGACTGTAAAGAGCTTCAGTTGACGATGGGCGTGTAGCTGCGTCGAGGCCGCAGAAAGCGCGCGAAAAATTAAGCCTCGTTTTGATTTAAGTTAATCGGACTTGAGCCTGCGATCCAATCAAAAATCAGTATCTGGCGGTCAACTTCAAGAAACGGCAGAGGTCGATGAGCTCTAAACTTGAGCCCGCGATAATCGTCACGTGATACTGTCAGCGGATGTCTTGTTTTGACAGGTGTCAATTGACCGTAACATGGACATCCAACATCAAAGATGTACGCTGTAAACTAGATGGAGTATGACCGTCATGTTAGGCACAAGTATACCAGTATTGATTATTATTAGGATATTTAACAATTATTGGACGAGGTTATTGGATGTGCTTTACTGTCTATTCAAACTGATCACATTGCGCGCATTGTGGCATTCTAATCTGTCAACTTGAACTTGAAGCATTTTCATTTGATTTGAAAACATCACTTTACTAGGGCTACCTTGGTAAATATTTTCGTTGTTGAATTTGGGATGTCATAAATCGCCAATTACCGTATAGTAACATTGTATTCTTTGCCTGCTCTCTTTTAGGGGTTTTATCCTCTACACTGATTCATTTGTTGTTGTTTTTTTTTTACAACCAGACCCTCCCCAGCGAATGCCTGCCTTCACAACAGTGACTTAAGGTTATGCATCCGCGCTAACGCCTCCAGGCGTCTTGTTAACATAAACTTACTTTTGTTGTATCTTGCGTCCTTATGACGGTTTGAGGCGTTCTGGGCTGGTTTTGTGATTCGCTCCTAACCTTCATTAAACCCCTCAGAGGAATGAAAACTAATTTTCATATAAAGTTTGGATATGAGGCTGAAGCGAACTCGGAAGTGACCTATTCCCCAACCATGGGGAACCATGGCAGGCGCTGGTAAGTATCTAGGGCACGAGTCAAAGAGCGCGCGCGCGTGACGAAAGAAACGCAAAAGCTACGTCATTTATCCGTGAACATTCGGGAAGCGCTAGGTAACATACCCTGAAACCACATTCGTGACCAGCGGATTGAGTGAAATCATGGTTTTGGCTGGGTCTCTCACTTGAGCGGGCTCAGAAACTGATGGTTTCCGTCGATGTGATCTAGTGCTTTCCGAGATATCTTTCCGAAGCATTCTCGTCCTTAGGTGCCGCGAATCTTTCGGTCAGCACAGAGAATAAGCAACGCATAGCGCAAGGTTATCGTAGGCAGTAACCAGGGGTCCTTACCAATATGTTTACGTGGAAAATCCGGAAATTCCGGTTGGGAACATTAAATGGTACACACTATCCCATTTGGATGTTTCAGAAATTATGGTCCATCGGCTTAATCAGTGTGTTATGTTTTTTTTTTTAGCTTTTCAATTGATACAGATACCATTTGGAAGTTAACCAACTTGTGCTTAAGAGAAGCTGCATTATTTAACACTTAGGCCTAAAAGTTCAATTTCCATCCGGATGATTTATGTAATTGGTAAGCGCCCCGGGTTCGAACACACAACAAAATGCAATGCGCTCGGTCTATCCCTACCCTTCCTCAGCAACTCCACGACTCAAATGGGAAGGGGAGAACAGACAGCTCAATGGACCTGCTAACCTTCCGTTATCAGTTCCGCTTTCTAGTCCTCCAGTGGATATCTCTCGCTTGCCCTTACTTCATTCATTGTGTACTAGTTTCTTTAAGTGTCAGAGGCTAAAGGGGCCTCACCCACCCATACACAGCCGGTTAACACATGTACAAGTTCACAGGTAGTCAAATAAGGGGCTGTTTACATGGAGGGAGGAAGATCCTAGCACTAAGAAGATCCTGGAAAGCGAAACAATTTTCTGTTTGGTCTACATGCAGGAATTTTGGTTGCAGTTATGGTTCACAGTTGGAAAAAGAAGCTGCTGAAGGGCCGGAAGCTGCCATTTTTGGTTCTCAGTGTCCCTAGTGCTAGGATCTTCGGAGTGAATGCATTTTACATGGTGTTAAGATCTTCCTAGTTGTCATGAAATTCCTTTGTTCTTACTTGTATAGCGTGTTTCGTTAGTGTTAATTACTTATCGTTAATGTCTCTTTTGTAATAAACCGTAATTAGTACTTAAAGAATAGCCTGTAAGTTTATTTGTTCATAAAGTGTTAATTTACTATAGAGTGTAAGTATGTACATTACGTGTTAATTGTGGAATTAATATTCGATGTATAAAAGGAAGCAAGGCGTGGTGAACGTTGAATAGGAAACTGTTGACGAAACTAAGAAGTTTGTGAAGGAAGGATCGAAGGAAGGGCGTAAAGGCAGGAAGCAAGAGGTAAATTCACTGCTGAGAACCATTGGCAGGAAGCGAAAAGAATTCATAGACAGAACTCCTTTGTCTTCGCCGCGGACTGAAGAGTGATAGAGACTCGTTGAAAGAGCTTCGAAGTCGTGGAAGTTTCAAAAGGTAACGAAGAGACGAGACGAAGCTACAGGTGAGAGAGCTGAAAGTTAAGCACGGAGAGGGGAAGTTAAGTAAGAGAGTATTAAAAGAGAGACTGGAGGATTCGAAGGCGAACGAATTTGGTTGATGGTCGATGGTCGTTTGTTTGAAAGTCGGTTTGGCAACAAGATTCAAGGAATTAGAAGAAGGAACTGAACTGTATATACTTGTAAATAGTTAGTAAGTTTAAGTAAGATTAATTTTACATATAACGATTAGTTTTAGTAATCGTCATACTTGTAGTTAAATTAGTTCTTAAATTAAAATCATCCGTACTTTTTTTTAAAAATTTATGTTGGTGAGTTGTGTGCTTGTGGGAAGGGGTTTGTGCCAGTTTTTTTTATTCTACATAGTCTCCTGGGTCATCCGGACCCACGTCACACTAGTGCTAGGATCTTCCTGTCTCTGATCTAGGAACATCCTAGTGCCAGGGCCAAGTACAACTTTTTGCATGTAAACTGAATACAGAAAACATATGGGACTAGGATGATCTGCCTCCAAGGATCTTCCTAGTGCTAGGATCTTCCTCCCTCCATGTAAACAGCCCATAAGAGTCATTATTTTTTAGGCTCCGCGAGCGGGCAAGATGAGGCGAATTCTGTGCTCTGATTGGCCCATCTTGCCCGCTCGGGACTGCCCGTTTTGCCCCTCGTTTGTTCCTCCTCGTTTATGGACCTCGACCTCGTCTCGGTCCATAAAAACGCAAAAAAAGAACTTCGCCAATATCCAGCCATCTTGATCTCACGCTTGGTCAATAACGCATATATATGGCGTCTTAAATGGTAAAACATGCAGACATTTTTGCACCGGGACACGTAGCTGTTCCTACTTGACGTCTTACGGACTCTACTGACTACAAAAGCGCATCAGACCTTGGGGCTTTGCGCTAAAAGTTCAATAAATTTTTAATACCTCCCTGTGATGGGTTTAGCGTCATTTAAAATTTTTGACAACGACTTAAAACACTTCCAAAACTCTGGTAAGTTAAAGTTCACACAGCAACCGGGCGGACAGTCAGACATATCTTGATGCTACTCTGGTTTGACCTATTTACACCTTATTAAAAGAAATGGACGCAAATTACTGAGCATATAAAAAGACTATTGTTGCAGCATTGGATCACCCCTGATGAAGGCAGTTGACAGGAATGTTGAAACCTTGGGTGGGACGTGAATTGTATCCTTTCAAGTCACGTTCATTCAATCTTGCAACTAGAGTAGCATCAAACTATTCTTATTTCGATAACTCTAATATCAACATGTACGCATGCACAGTAAAAGGATTATGAATGTCAACATATTTTTTTTAAATATTAATATAAACTTCTCGGCTAGGATTTCTTTTCTTGTTCTCGAACAGAAACTCTTATCAATGCGAAGTTAGAATTCACCGTTAAAGGCCCAGTATCACCCTAGATGCTTTGCGCACCGAGGTCAACAAATCAGGTAGTCACAAATTACCTGATCTGGAAAAAGAGAGCCAATCCGGAACAAGCTCTTTGACATTAAAAAAAAAAAATAGGCCGCCTATGACTGCATGTGGCTACTGCTGTAAATTGAATAAGTAGAAATACCACTAGTAAACGAGAAATATTGAAAATTGAGAAAAAGAAAAAAAGGAACATTGAACAAAGAGAAAATGTCATTGAATGAACGTTCGATTTGAGAAGGCACCTATCAAATAGGCTGACTTCAACTGTGGTCTCATTCGCACATTCGGTAAACTGATATATGATATTTTTCTGTCGCCCAAATACCAAGAAATCGCAGACAGTCATCGTAAGTTGTGCCTCCATGTAAACAGTTATTGAGAATTCGCTATCCTATGAAAACATGTACAGCCGTCTTTCATCGAGAAAGACTCCACACTTCTCATAGTTTTTATATACATTTTTGCAAGCAGTATGTCTTACAGTTTGTGTGTTATGCTTCGTGTCTGTTGTAACCTTGTCCTCTGATGCGGTAGATTAGAGTTTACAAACTGAAAATACGGTGAAGGAATCTTTGAATAGTCAGCAATCCAGTGAACCTTGAACTATTGACATCTCGATTCCACTGGGTAGAGAGTGCGCGCTTTAAACCACTCGGCCACGAAGTCAAGTATGCAAATTATGTTAAACATGTAAGGTATGACAAGAATTCCGTAATTCTTACGAACCATCAAGGCCACAACAAAAATAAACGACTGCAAGGCTTGAAGGGTGACACTGGGTAGTTAAAAAGACGGTTATGACTACATAACATCTACCTCCCTCAAGAAAATCCATTCTTTTTGCTCCTGAGTCACTAAAATTTTTAGACACAACAGTTTTCGTTCCCCGTTTAAAGAAACCTTGACCCTGCCAGTTTTAAAGTTGCCAATGATCTCAAATTGTGTACAGTGTCCAGGCGTGTCGTTGTCAGTCGTTTGATAGCTTGCTTGCAAAACGCCTGTCTTAAGCTGATCCTCGGGAGCGAGAAGGGAGCCCGTCTCCACAACCACTTCGCGAACAGCGGTTGCACGCGTAAACGTGATAAGAACGTAGTCATCTTTCTTTATCGCACTGGCCCAGAAGTAACCTATACCTTTGTTATATGCATTTTCCGGGGTTGTTCCAAAGGCAGCCTTCATTGAGCTGCTTATGCTCGCCGATGGATTTAAGCCTCTGTACTTAATATTGTATTGGTCAAAATATCGCTCTTTCGACTTGTAGGAAAACTTGTTTTCTTGGAATGATGAGTTATCCCCGATGTGCTGAAAAAGTGAAGCCGGTGGCAAGATAAATTTGTCGTGGTATTTGATTTTCCGCCAGGAAATAATCAGCCAATCTACGGGCATTTCGTCGTATAAAAGATAAAGGAAGGAGGCGATGTTTTCAAGGTCGGAGGAGTGATAGACCTTGGCCACGTGTCCCATAGAGGCTGCGTCTAAAATAGGCCAGGGATTCGTCTGCGAAGAAATGAAATCTCGAAGCTTTGAATAAAGATTGGGCGTGGGAATCACGTCATCTTCTAAATGAAGGTAATACTGCGACAAGTCTCTGCAATAACACATCAGAAATGTAAAGTCCAACACCAGCTTCGAGCGCCAGAAAATCCTCGGCTGGCTGTCGCCGTATTTTTTTTTCATGTTCGAGAGCGGAGGATAGTAACCTCGAGGAGCAAAGATTACGTGCAAAAGACCTTGACTGATGTATTTCTGGAATCCATTCGCTAGTTGAGTCAAAGCCTCGGATTTATGAGCTTCATCGAAGTCGGCCAAGAATATTACTACGAAAATTTCTTTTCTTTCCTCTTCGCTGAAGTTGTCCATTAAGTGTCGAGTAGTTTTCTCGAGATAACTTTGCCCCGTGGGTCGACTGATAGATGAGATTCCGATTGTGAGATATCCTAAAACCGAATAAAGGAATTTTATTAAAAATCCAGCAACATTTAATAAGGCACAATTCCACTTCCACGGCAATTAAAGACGAGAAATGGGTTTATTCTATAAAATTGAGAGGTATACCGAGTGGTAGCAAATGGATAAAAACGATATCCACACATGTGTGATATCATTGATATCCACACTGTGTGATGTCATTTTTATTTCGAAAACCATAGTTTTTGAAATAAAGAATACATGTGAGGATTTTATATAATAAAAAGAAAATTAAACGGTCGCTTGGAGATACGAAATTTCTCTTCTCATGTTGAAAAATATTTCACTCGTTCGCTGCACTCACTCGTGAAATATTTTTCAACACTCGAAGAGAAATTTCGTATCTTCGCGCGGCCATGTAATATCCTCTATATCTATAGTTCTTAAATAAATGGTGAAAGGAATTAAACAGCGGACGAAAGAGTGACTGCATGAATCACACAAGCTGCACAACTGGGCCCAGTTGTTCAAAGCCCGATTAAGCTAACCCTGGGTTAGAGTGAACTTTGATTCGAGTTTCTTTACAAATTCACAAAGATTTTCCCGAAAGATTTTTGCTCGTCACTTGTGACTTACACTTTTCTTCCGTTTCGGTCTAAAACTGCTTTTTGAGAGTGTTTTCAGAGGGCGAAATTAAAATGTCGGTTAAATTTTAATCGAGGGTTAGCGTTAATCGGCTTTCGAACAACCGGGCCCTGGATCATAAAAAAGAACTAATGGAATGGAATGCAACGAGGGAAGAAAAAGAGTGAAGAAAGGAAGAAAAGAAGGAACAACAAGAGGCAGGATGCAAGGAAGAAAAGAGGGGAAAAAAAGAGAGAGAGAGAAGGGGAAAAAATAACTGACCACTCCCAGAGGGGCTTTTCAGGGCCAATGAAACAAATGATGCGAATGAAAATAACTGAGTTGATAATCCCGGTTCGCGGGAGGCAGACCAGTTGACTATTTACAAGCACAGCCAAGGTGTGGAACGAGAGACTACCTTGAACAACTCCAGCAAGGGGTCAGAGCGGGACTTGAGCCCGGCACCTCCGCATTACAAGTCCAATAACCACTCAAAAGAGAGAAAGAGAGAGAGAGAGAGAGAGAGAGAGAGAGAGAGAGAGAGAGA
>BLFK01000188.1:1452889-1455389 GCA_014634185.1 Astreopora myriophthalma
AAAAAAAAAAAAAAAAAAAAGCCGAAACAAGTAAAGAACCTTCATTTATACCCGGTGACGTTTAAAGCTTCAAGTTTGTGGGGCGGTGTATGTATAAACAGAACAACGCTAAAATCCCAACTTGGAAGGAGGCAACAGTTGGCTACTTACAAGGCGTAGTGGAGTTGAATTCGGGACGACACCGAAGACAACAACCATTTAATAATCACAGCGGGATTTGAACCCGGAACGTCCGCATGCAAATACAACACCCTATAACCTTTGGGATAAGTGAATGGAGGATCCAACAAACAAAAAGTCCGGAAGTTTCGTTAAGATAATGCGCTAACTGAAGTTCAAAACAAAACAGACGTTTCGAGGGTCTGAAGACCAAGGATCAACCTCGAAACATCAATCCAGAAATGAAAGTAATTAGATGCACGCCGACTTTGACAAGCGTCACGAAGTGTCCCCTTGCTCTTCTTCTCAACTTCAACATCACCCGTCTCCAGAAATACAGGCAATAAACGTCACAAAGTGTCCCCCAAACTGTGCTTTTCAACTAAACATAAACAGTTGCATCTACCCTAACCTAGCAATAACCCTAATGCAAACCCTAACCCTATCGTTAGGAACAGGCACTAGACGCTTAGACTTGACGGACAATTCGTGATGGATATCAAAATTGAGCCTGCATCTAATTACTTGCATTTCTGGACATAAGCTGCACAGTTGCTTCTTCGTTTCCAACGAACCAAGGCGAGTAACTGAGTAGCAGGAGCCCAAGACTCGTGCTGAGTAGGTGTTCCTTACAAGAAGCTCTCTTGGCACTTACTTTTATCTTGTGGATATGTCCCCAGCATGTTTATGGAGGGGGACTTAATCGTCTCTTGGTCGTAGCAAGCAGTTGGTTTTCCGTCTGTAAATATTGGAGAACATTGAATCGTACGATGGAGAAATATGGCACGGAAAATTTTCCCATCTGAACAGCGGATATGCAATGAATTGAAGTGTGATCATCGCAGTTAATGAAGCAACTTAAGCAGATGCAGGTAAGCCTGACTCAATAGATAATCAACGAGGTGCGCAGCGCCGAGCAGACTATTTGACTCGTATAAAACAAGAACGAGTATTCTAATTGTTTTAGTAGACTAACACTCACATAATACCTTCGAATTCATTCCAATTTTAATTGATTTGAAGATTTGAAGAAGCCGCCATTGCTTTGTTTTTGTTCAAGATGCCGGCTTTTCCTTGGTGCTCACAATTTGTCACTCAATAGATAGCGAGTAGCGAGCCAGTCAGATCACAGGATTCGTGATGGTATGTAAGCTGGTTTCTTCTAAGCTTGGATAACGCGTTAATCAGAGCGCTTCACAACTGCTACTGCTGGGCTTCGTGTGGCCCAGCTGGGTGTCCTGTTACTGAACTATTATTTGGTGGCAGGCATCCGCGTAGGTGGCGCTCTTCGAGCGGTGACCACGAGGGCCACCGAGTTTAAACCTCTGTGTTTATAGGTTTAGTTGAGTTTTTCTATGTAACAGCACTGTGCGTCCTATTAACGGCCGCTCGTGCAAGGACTCATTAAACGTTCTGATTCAAATGGATTGGTAGGTCAGCATTAGATAACACAGGGGTGACGTAGTTTTCTGCGCCCGCGATGATGACAATACACGAAACCCCTAACCCTAACCTCTGGTCACTGAATCTACCTCACCCTATGTTATTTAATGCTAACCAGGCCCGGGTTGCTCGAAGCATGGTTAGCGCTAACCAGGGTTAAATACCATGGAAACCTATCGGTTTTGACACCTCTTAACCAATGGTTGGCGCTAACCGGGCTTCGAGCAACCGGCCCCAGGTTGGCATGGTTTGTCGCCGTTCGCAGCAACAACAATAGTCCTTCCCAGGCTCTCAGTCGCGATGAACAAAAAGAAACTGAAAGAGAAAGGCAGGGACCACTAATTTTCTCAACGTCGCTTTTTCCCTCTTCTCCCCGACGTTCGTTCCTGGGTGTGTTCCCTGAAATGAAAACACAAAAAACCTCGCTTTTTCCCTCTTCTCCCCGACGTTCGTTCCTGGGTGTGTTCCCTGAAACGAAAACACAGCACGACAAAGCCAAACTTACGCGTCGTTGAGAGTCTTAACTTGGCTCGTTCTTCAGCGAGCTTGATGAGAGAATGTGCTGATTGTTCAGGGCTTACACTGTCACCTGTCAAGAGGAAGAACGTACGTATCAGAAATATTATGAGCAATTGCTTGGGCCGAAAGAACAGTTGGTAGTTGTTATACTAAGTGAGGGAGGCAAGCGTAGGCTATCAAAATGACACCACCAACAACAATAACCATGAGAATAACAGTGACAATGATAATAACAACAACAACAACAACAATACTAATAATAATAATAATAATGGCGATGATGATGATGTATGTTTACATCATATAATGTTGTGATATCTTCGCGCGGTACTTAAGAACATTATCTACAAAACGATAACGAAATTTACGTCAAAGTCAT
>BLFK01000188.1:1457889-1464380 GCA_014634185.1 Astreopora myriophthalma
AAACATTTTGGTCTTGTTTTGGTGTCGTTTAACGATGCCGCCATGGACTGGGGCAAAGTTTTGTGTGAACACGTTGTTTCGAGTGCGGATCAGTGTGATTGTATGCGCGCAATTGAATGTGTCACAAGCTTGAAATGGTGTGCGATACTTCAAATCATCTCAATATCTGAGTGAAAAATACTGAAGTGCTGAGTCGACAGGAAGATAACTTCATTGAAACGCTCTGAACTGCGGAAACCTGTAGAAGGTATTGTTTAGCATTTGCTTTGCTTTATTGAAGTCATTGAATATATTAATACTAGCAATAGTAATAATAATAGTAATGTCGTTTAATTAATCCTTTCGCAGTTTCACAACTGAATTACAGGAAGAGGTCAGTTGACGTTAACATATACATGATACACTTGTTACAATTAATAAATAGATAAATATATATACGATAGTTCAATTCAATTATTTAAATATACATATATGTAAACTATGTAGAATTGGGTTCAATTACACATTAAATGGTGACCATATGTAACTGTTACAAATTGCTTAAACCTATCGGTGTTGCATCTTTTGATTTTCGGGACAACCGCCCTGAGATTATATTGGCAAATTGTTTGGCACTGTTGGTCTCTTATTAAATTGTACAGTGGCTAGTCTTATCGACCCTTTGGATGAATCTTGTACAAAGGGCCGCCCTGCGCTCTTCCAGGGTGGTCAGGCCTGTTGTTGAGAGAGCAAGCTCGTAAGAAATTCCAGGCAGGATTATTGCAAGAGCGCGCTTTTGGACCTTCTCCAGGGCGTTAGCGAGATAGCGCGGAAGGTTTGCAAATGCAGCGCATGCGTACTCAACAACAGATCTGATCAGCGAGCAGCATACAAGGACAAGATCCTCTGCGGCGACGCCGCTTTTCTTTAGCGCCCTTATGGCATAGAGACGCCTATCAGCTTTCCTGATTACGGCATCGCTGTGTACCGACCAGGTGAGGTCCTGCGATATATGGACCCCGAGCAGCTTGAAAGACTCGACACGGCTGACAGCTAAACCCCCGATGCTGATTGGTTGCCACACGCAGCTGTGGTACATCAGGAAGCTAATAGACATCTCCCTGCACTTGGCTGGATTAAGGCGCATGTTGCAATCGTGCGCGTAAGATTGAATATCCTTAATTACGTATCCTAGCAGTGATGGGGAATTCCGTGGTATGATTTCTAGGACGGTTAAATCATCCACAAACTTTGCCCTTGGGGCCCAACTAGAGACCAAGTCGTTGACCATGACTGAGAACAAAATTGGGCCCAGTTTTGTACCTTGGGGAATACCTTTACTTCGGAAAGGGAATTGACTGAGGACAAAGCAAAACGCGTGCAAAGAAGCAAGTCCGCTCGACTCCTAAAGATTCTAACGAGCCTATTTCTGGGTCCAAAGATCCCACTAAACCACTTCAAAGTGATGCTCAATTGCGAAAGACAGGTGGCAAAACACCCTGTGATGGCCCTGCGCCTATAAAGAGGGCAATGGGTAAACCAACAGCTCCTCGAAGGATAAAAGCGCGCCAAAAGAATGCTTAAAGGCTGGTTTCCATATGATCGCAGACGATCATATGGAAATACACTTCTGCGATCGTCTGCGATCGTCTGCGATCACGATCGCAGGATCGCAGACGATCGCAGAAGTGTGTTTCCATATGATCGCAGACGATCGAAGAACTTTCTGCGATCTGCGATCGTCTGCGATCGTGCAGGTTGTAAATTACCTGATCAATACACCAGATATGCCACCAAACGATCAGGTAGTCAATAGACTCACGGATGCTGTCCTACGGATGGCTAATGCTAACATAGAGCCAAATGTTAGGCGAACTCCACACCAGTTACCGCTACCTTTGTGCGCCATTGAACCCAATAACAACTGAGCTGTTTGGAGATGACCTACCCAAAGCGGTAAAGGACATTACTGATACCAATGGAATCACTTCAAAGCTCAGTAGAGAGACAAAGCAAAGCTTCAAAAGATCTAAGAAGGATGGCCACTCAGTCACATATCAAGGCAGGTATAGGAACAATAATTACTCTGGGCCATCAAAAAACTACGATCACCTCTTCTTCAACAAGGAGGAGGGGTTGGGAATGTTGTTCAGAGGAACCAGAGCTGAGTCACTTCCAAAATATTGAGTAAGGCACAAAGAGTTGCAAGTTGCTGGCAGGCTTCAATATTTTCTGTCTGCTTGGAAAGCCATTACCTCAGACAGCACAATCTTGACATGGTTGAACACTCACCTTGAGTTTATTACAACTCCCTACCAACAATATCTTGTGCCTCTCATGAGATTTAATTCAGATGAGGCTGTGACCATTGATGCCGGTGAAATACAGAGATTGCTCTGCAAAGGGGTTCTTGAGGAAACTGCACCTAATTATGGTCAGTACATCTCTGTCATTTTTCTCAGGAAAAAGAAAAATGGCTCTTACAGATTAATTTTGAATCCGAAAGGACTGAATGAGACAATAGAGTATAAACATTTCAAAATGGAAAGTTTGACATGTGCTATACAGTTAATGAAAAACTGTTATATGGCTTCTATAGACCTCACAAATGCATATTATACAGTTCCTGTGGCTGTTCAGCACAGAAAATATTTACAGTTTTTCTGAAGAAATAGATAGTTTCAATACACATGTCTACCTAACGGCCTGGCACATGCACCAAGACTTTTTAGTGAACTATCAAAACCAGAGTATAGCACCTTGCATGGCCAAAGCTACCTAAATGTTGGGACAGACTGTAGAAACAATATACTAACCACCAAAATGTGTTTCAGTCTTAAAGATTCCTCTTAAATCATGGCAAGTCAGTGATGCAACCATGTTAACAATTGGCATTTCTTGGTTTCATTCTAGATTCTGTTGACATGAAAGTATTTCTTACAACAGACAAAATAGTTTTGGCTTGCAAACAACTGTTGAAGGGAAGCACAACCTCCACAAGAGAGGTTGCCTAAGTTATCAGGCTCTTGGTATCTAGCCTGCCTGCTGTCCAGCATGGACCCCTCTTTTATAGGAGTATTGAAATTGACTAGGATATGGTCTTGCAACAAAATAAAGGCAATTATGAAGCTAGTATGACACTCTCCCCAGAATTTATAAGCAATGTTCGTTGGTGGGTGACTAACCTACCCACAGCATGAAAAAAATATCACCACAGACAACCCAGCTATAGAAATGACAACAGGTGCCTCAAAATTACGCTGAGAGGCAGTTTACAATGGAAAATCAGCCCAAGGGATGCAGTCTCCTGTTAAAAATAAAAGCAGATCAATGAACTTGAATAATCTTATTACTAGCAGTACATTTTGGCATGATATCTTTTCTCCCCTTATTGAAAGGGAAGCATGTGTGCATAAAAAGTGATAATTCCACTACTGTCTGCTACCTTAATGCAATGGGGGGCACTATTAAAATCTCCTCAAAGCAACAAACTTGACCTAAAAGTGTTTGGATATGCTGCATGGAAAATGATATTTGGTTGACTGCATGTCATTTGCCTTGTGTTCTCAACATCAAGGCAGACAAGAACTCTAGACGGTTTAATGAGAGAACTGAGCAGCAGCTCAAACCAGATATTTTTCACAAGATCACTGACATATTGGGTACTCCTGAGATTGATCTATTTGCATCCCCACTAAACAACCACCAGGGCCAGCCGTGTAGATGCATTCTTTTCCCAGAGTGGTAGGTTTGTTAACATTTTTCCTCCTTTTCCCCTGCTTAATAGATATCTGCAGAAACTGGAAAAAGATCAAACTTTAGCACCGCTGGTAGCTCCCATCTGGCCAACGCAAGTTTGGAGGCCTCAACTACTAAGACGTGTTGTTGCAACACCATTGATGCTCCTGCAACACAAGGACCTTCACAGCCTACCACACCCAGCATTCCACACCCTCTAAGGAACCCAATGAGACTGATGGCATGTCTATCGTCACGGAACAATATGAAACAAGAGGGGTATCAAAGTCAACTGTTGGATTGATGTCATCTTGGCGAGGGGGTATCAAGAAACGATACTCAGGGTATATCAACTAGAAGTGCAATGTCCTCATGTGTCAATGAGTTCATTTGGACTTCTTGTCATAATTGTTGCGTTGAGTCCATTGTCGGATGGATGATGGTTCCGTTGTTTGGACAGAACCCACTTGTTTGTTGCCTATTGAAAGTTCTTTTTCAGTCAAGGCCACCCAAGCATGCTGAAGTTTGGGATGCCCAGGTGGTATTAACTTACCTGGCTACTCTTCATCCCGTTAAATCATAATCTCTGAAACAACTCACTTTTAAACTTATGTTGTTGTTGTTATTAGTGTCAGGCCAACGACGCCAGACTATTCATTTGTTAGACATTAACAATATGTTTTTGAGTGATAATACACATTTGTTATCCAAAACCACTTAAAACAAAGTAAGCCAGGGATACCTAAGCCAAAGGTTGTTGTGGAATCGTTTAAAGAACACAGTATTTGTGTTGTTACTACGCTTAATGAATATCTTACCAGAACCAAATCAATGGGAGGAAGCAGCCAGTCACTGCTGCTAATAAGTTATGTTCAACCGTATAGACCTGTAAGCAGGGATACTGTAACTAGGTGGGTGCGATGCACTATGGTTTTTTTTTCTTTTTTCATGGAAATTTTGCCCCTCTCGCAAGCTTATTTAAATTTCAGAAAGTCAATAACTTAGGTGTTGCGACATTGCTTTGGGAAGTCGCTATCAGTGGTCATCAGTCAGTCAGCTGTTGACATATCGATTTGTCTACATCTAACTGAGTGACAAATTTGCATGTTCTGAGTATCCACGACTAAAAACGGACGCCTACAAAATATGGACCCGGGTCCATGGACCACCCATGTGGACCCAGTCCATGGACCACCCTAACCCCAACCTAATGCTAACCTTTGGCCTAAATGCTACACTAAGAGAATGTTTAGGCCTAAGGTTAGTATTAGTGAAGGTTAAGGGTTGTTTCAGCATTGGTAAAAACGATAACCTGAGACCTGACCTGTGACCTGTGACCTGTGTTTTAGACCCACTCCACATGGCTGGTCCATGGACCCGGGTCCATGTTTTGTAGACGTCCACTAAAAACCGCCAATGATCAACAAGCTTTTGGATAGTTTTTAATTCCATTCAAATTTGAATACAATTTTTATCACATATTTAACAACAATTAATCTGAAAATTTGTCAATATTCTATTTTTTTTTTGGGGGGGGGGTCATGATTAATTTCCCATTCCCCGCCATTTCTCGAGACTTGCTTTCACAGTCCTTGTACGTATATACTACGATTCTCAGTTGAGTAAGGCACGAAGGAAGTTTGGTGGTAAAGTTTTGATGTTCAAATTACCATATTGTCAAGGGCAACTTGCTATGTTTCCAACAGTAACTTTTCATATTTTGACGTCATTCAGTGATTGGCCTGCTTTGTCACTGAATAATGTCAAAATCTGAAAAGTTACCATTGGAAACATAGCAAGTTGCCCTTGACAACATGGTAATTTGAATGTCAAAACTTTACCACCAAACTTCCTCCGTGCCTTACTCAACTGAGAATTGTAGTACGATGGACAAACATGGCTAGTGTTATGGTGTTAACGAATGGACTACGTGTTAATGAACAAGGTCTTGATGAATAAGAAGTTATGTAATTCCCAGAGCGGATGTAAAGGTTTATATAGCATGCGTTCCCGCATTAACATTTTGTAATTTGGTAGTTATTGAGTAAGATTAAAGTTTTCGGTCGGCCGTTTTATCCGCGGGTCATTTCTTGCGTACGGACACAACAGACACATCTTTTTTTCGTTTGTTTGTTTTTGTTCTCTGTCGCAACCGACGGTAATCACATTTAGTGTGCACATAAGAAGTTATGTAATTCCCTGAGCGGATGTAAAGGTTTATATAGCATGCGTTCCCGCATTAACATTTTGTAATTTGGTAGTTGTAGTTATTGAGTAAGATTAAAGTTTTCGGTCGGCCGTTTTATCCGCGGGTCATTTCTTGCGTACGGACACAACAGCTAGACCTTTTGGAAAGATTTCCGTCTAACCCCATATATTTATTATGCATGCAGAATTATTATTATGGTAAAATTTAAAGTTATTCCGCTATTGTTTAGATAAACAAAGAACTGTATGCATAATAAATGTCTGGGGTTATCCAGAAATCTTTCCAACCTTTTTGTTTGTTTGTTTTTCTTCTTTGCCGCAACCGACGCTAATCACATTTAGGGCCTCTTTGTATGAGCCCGGTTACCGGGCTGGCGGGACGGATTTTGTCTCGTGTTCATATGGGAAATTTTCATCCCGGTTACCGAGATGAAATTCAAGAAACAAAACCAAAATGGTGAAACATAAACTTGTATCGCTCGCGACTGTCGTAGCTTTGTGGACTCTTGTAACTTTCCTAATGAAGCTAATTCGCATGCTTTTGAAGTGGAAATACATACACGTCA
>BLFK01000188.1:1468560-1471060 GCA_014634185.1 Astreopora myriophthalma
GTGAAGTTGCTAAAACAAACCAAAAGAAATCCGGACAAGGGGTGTCGAACAGTGAGGCACATTGGGTAATTTAGTGGACCACAATTCTTTGCTTCTGGAGATTAGTACTTGTTTTGATAAAACATGTTTTAAGATGTTTTATGCCGTTTGGCCACTCTGTAAAAAATCGGCAAGTTTTAACCTAAAACATGTTTAAGCATGTTTTACGGTAAAACATTTACCGTTTGGACAGGCCTTAACGAGGTATATGGGATCGGGAATCAAAGGCCAAAAAAAGGGTGGGATCCGGGATGACAGCCCCGGGATCTGGGATCACAACCCCCGGGATCGGGATCGGCGCTGTTTTTCATTGGATCAAGGATCAGGCGTTTGCGGGATCAGGGATCCAAATTCTCATCACTTTTGGGATTTGGGTAAAATTACGGGATCAGCGATGAAAAAATATACCTCGTTAAGACCCTGTACGCAAAATGCGGCTTGCAATTAGATTGGCCTTTGATTTTTCTGAGCCACCGTAGGTGAGGCAGTCAAGAGACAAATAACCCAGCCAAAGCAGCGAAAACGGAAATTGCGAAGTAAGAACTAGTGCTAGTGATTGGTTGCACGATGACATATCAGTCCTTCACTCAAATTTCGAGGGAATATGAAACTTCCACGCGAGAACTTTCAGCAGAGGGCAATTTGAGATTAGCCTGTTCCAGGCGTTCAGTTAGTAAACGGGGCGCGATAGTACGATTATCGTTCTTTTAGAACACTGAAAGTCTGGAGGGCATTCTGGGAAATGAACATAGTATTTCTTTTAAAAGATAACCTCGAAAAATAAACGGTCATTCCCAATACATAGTCATTTCAGCACATATTCTCCACTCCATTTTATAAAAAAGCGGGGGCAGCTTTAGTGAAAACTATTACTAGTTTAAAAGATAACCTCGGACACAGGACTCGAGCCTGCGACTGTCTAATGACAGGTCCCTTCGATTCCTCTAACCACTAGACCACTAAGCTGTTAGCTACGCAAATCTCAGTTTTTGAACATCATAGAATTAATGCGTTTATCCTACACCTTCTAAATAATCGCTAGACTCCACAGATTGCAGTGATATGTTGTGCTTTTTCATTTTTTGCCGTTCCGAAGTTATTTAACGCTACGGCAAGTAAACAACTCATTTCAAACGCTACAATTTCTCATTTTCGGTGTTTAAAAATGCAACGTACTTGTGTTACGAGATGTAAATTGTCATTTAACCAGCACTGGGCTCCTGATTTTAACTTAGAGTTCTAGTTCAGATAACGTGCCGCTTCGATTGTGTTAAGATGCGTTCTTGCGTTTTTAGCTCCATCGAAATAATATTAGAAAGTTACGCATGATTTAAATCGTCATTTACGTGGTCATAGCGAGGAATTTTTTGTAAGTTTCCACAAGTGATTAGAATTATCGCACAGTCTTCGTTTTCCCGTTATTCGAGACGGTCTACTTTGCAAATTACGAAAGCCGAACGATTATAACTGTCGGTTTCTCATCGACCTTTCTGTTGACTGCATCTGTCAAAATTGACCGCCAATCAGAAGGTATACCACAGGGCTCGAAAAAACCCCCGTTCGGTCGTCCGGGACAAGTAGATTTTCCCCTCGGGCAAGTAACTTTCTCTCCTCATTTGCCCCACGGGCAAGAGCCCAGGCAAGCCGTTCGCCGACTAAATTTGTGATAATGATTTTGAGCAGAAAGGCCGGGTAAATTTTAGGCTCAAGGGTAATCAAATGTTTAGATGAAGCTTGACGAAAATTACAACTTATAGCGTTGTGTTGTTGATTGCGTGATGCCCGCTCACAGCTCAGAAGTGGTTGCCTAGCAGGTGATCAAAATCTGCCCCGATCAAGTATAAAACAGCTGCGTTGGGCACGAAAATGCTGTGCTTCTTCCACAATTTTTTGCGAGCATTTTCCAGTTTCTCTGTACAAAACATAACTCAACAACGATATATCAAAGCTGTAGAAATTGTACGCGAAAAAGCTGCATATTTCGACCGCAAAAACGAAGCCAGCATTTTTTATGCTAAAATCCAGCAACAACTAACTAGTGACAACTACTGAGTCAAGATGGTTTTATTACATTAAAACACGCCCGTAGTATGACTACCATTTTGGGGTCATGAATTATTAATGAGTTTGGAAACTTGGGCAAGCGGGGAAGTGCCCCAGGCAAACAAAATTTGAGAGTTGCTTGCCCAACGGGCAAGGTGGAATTCAAATATTTTTCCAGCTCTGATACCAGATTCTCGTATTTTAAAAAACGTTTTACAGGGGCTCCCTCCCTCGCCCGTCCCAAGCCCTGCCCATTTTTCGTCGCTTTATTTCCGCCTCGCTCTGCATGTACTACAGTAAAAACCTGCTCACAAGAACATGTGGATTAAGAACACCCAGGCTGAAATTTGGTAAAAAAGGAGCATATATATGAAAACACATTCAGCCTGAAAATTGAAAATTGTTCTTATATATAAAA
>BLFK01000188.1:1476060-1482524 GCA_014634185.1 Astreopora myriophthalma
ATACCTGAAAGGAACTGTGAATCAGGTCTGCAGTACTCTAGTCGTACCAGTGATGAATGTGTTGGATTTTGTGATGCAGCCTGGGCTGGTGACACAACTGATCGAAAGTCAACCTCTGGCTACGCATTTCAGAGGAATGGTGCTTCTGTCAGCTGGAGGAGTAAGAAGCAACCTTGTGTGGCTTTATCTACAGCAGAGGCTGAGTACATAGCTCTGTCTGCAGCAGTGAAAGAAGCTTTATGGATGATACAGCTGCTTATTGACTCGAATCTTAACAATTAACTGAAGAAATGATCCTCACACTTTCTGGACAATTTAAGCAATTGTCTCTTATATGCACTTAAATGTGACTCCAACGAGATTCGAACCCACGTCCTCTGCGATGCCGGTGCAGTGCTCTTACCAACTGAGCTATGAAGCCACACAATTGAGAGCAGGTCAATTTGTTGGGCTCATGCGTGTTTTCCCGTTAAGGAATGATAAATGAAATGATTGTGAAGTGCGGGTTAGAAATGAACTGAAGAAATGATCCTCACACTTTTGTAACCTGCTCTCAACTGTGTGGCTTCATAGCTCAGTTGGTAAGAGGACTGCACCGGCATCGCAGAGGACGTGGGTTCGAATCCCGTTGGAGTCACTTGAATTTTTCAAGTGCATATAAGAGACAATTGCTTAAATTGTCCAGAAAGTGTGACTGATCATTTCTGCAGTTCATTTCTAACCCGCACTTCACAATCATTTCATTAATCTTAACATTGATACACCAATATCCAATGAAAATTCACGAGGACAAAAAAGCTGCTATCTCTTTGTCTAAGAATCCACAGTTTCATGGAAGGGCAAAGCATGTGGATATTAAGTATCATTTTGTGCGAGACCAAGTTGACAAAGGAACGTAACATAGTTTATTCCCCTAGTGTTGACATGCTTGCTGATTTGTTTACTAACGGACTTCCCAAGGGACAGTTCACTAAATTGCGGCTTCTCCAAGGTTGTCCTAAACATTTTCAATAACACTGAGAAGGGGTGTTGAAAGTTGACTTGTCGTGAGAACTGTAACCTGATCTCATCAAAGCCATCACGTGGGCTTATCTGGCAAGATTTCCGTACAGGTCCCTACTTCATTATGCATGCATATTCCTAGCAAAACTTTATTCACGCTCGTTCTTTTGGGAAGAGGGTTAGTAGGAATATGCAGGTATGATTAATGTAGGGAACTGTACGGAAATCTTTCGGCGGAATTATTTTATGTATCATAATCACTGTTGCGTTCGTGAATAAATCGGTTCAAAGATAAAACCTCTTTTCAAGTTACCATTAATCAACAGTAGGTCTTGTTGTAGTGTTATTGTCTGTAAAATTCTTTATCTCACGTGCTTTCGTTAGTTTCTATGAGTCGTCTGCTGGTTGCATGTATATTGTGTTTACAGAGAAAGAAAGTATGACATTGATTTATGCGTCTGGCTGCAGTTTTCAAACCTTCTAGAATCGAGTTTTTAGAGCTGAAAGTGTTCCAAGTGGTTGTTTTCTTTAGCCAAGAATCTTGCAAAAATATGAATGTCAAGTGTTTGCGAGGAAAGTTTCTGTTCGTGTTTTTGAACCCGTGTTTTAGAGTTTTATCATAGCATACGGCAATATGTACATGTTTTATTGGTGTTACGCGTCCTTAGTTTAACAGTAAGAATAACAATAATTGTGGCGCGCAACGAACGAAAAGTAGACTTTTACTTACCAGTGAAGGCTTTGATTGGATCCTTGGCTGTTACAGCGTTGTTAAGTCGAAATGTTTTGGAAATGGACAGCCACACAGACAGCAACGAGATGGCCAAAGCTGCCATTGCTATTAATGTCACAAACTTTCCCAAACGACGACGGTGCTTAAGATTGCAATGCATGGTAAACACTTAGGAGTTTGTGAGTTGTCAAGCGCTCTTTTTGAAGGCTATCGTCGTCAAATAATCACCGATAATCAGCCACGTTCCAGTTTCGTAACCTGAGGAGGAACGAAAGAAGGGAAAACACAGACCTTGGGAAACGAACTTCGGTCACTGATAAGCCTTTGTATACAAAAAATACAGACAAAATAAGTCTATGAAGGATCCCTTGTCACCTGGTCAGGTGTGATTTAGCATAGTAATTAGCGCTCTGCCATGCCATGTATTGTAGTGCGGGATGTGAAATGTTACGATGTAATTTTGATCATCGCATCACCTTCTCACTTTCTACCTCGTCAACTATCTATTGAGTCATAGAAAACTCGAACTCGTAGCCTAGCTGTTAAATATCTACAATTCAATTAAGCAATAGACCACACGTTTCTATGGTTAATAGGCTGATAAACCACGTTGGATGTTGGAAGAACACGAGAAGAATTTGTAACTCACGAGCCGTGGGCGAGTGATTTACGAATTCTCGGAGTGGGAACTTCTTCGGAGTGGGAAATTTTTCTCGTGTTCTTCCAACATCCCACGCGGTTTATCAGCCTATAAACCACAGAAATGTGTGGTTTATTGCTTTTATAGAGAGATTAAGATTTGCGTTTACGGCAAACGGCAAACGTCAGGCTGAAATTTGCTGTTTGCCATAAATCAATCAACATTATTTGAATTGAGCTTATTTCTTGCTTGTCAGTAACAGCTACCAAGCAAGTACTAAAAAGGGAAAAATTATCTAAAATAAGAGAATTTTCATGGTCTTATCACAAGCAGTAGCCTGCCGTTTGCAGTTGACCGCAAACGCGAATCTTAATCTACCTTATATAATAATCCAGAAAACGCATCATGCGTTTACTGGCACAATAGACCATAGCTAATCGACCAATCAGAGCGCGCGCATTGATTTTGTTATTGTATAAATATATGAAATTTCCTATATTCTCTATCATGCATTATTATCTCACGGGATAAAACATGCACAAACTCGGAATCGACCCGCTCTCACTTGGCTTAATGGCGGGTCTTTCTGTAGGTTTCCCGGAAAGCATTGTATTTTGTTCACTCGGGATTAGTCTTTATTTGGAGTTATTGTTTCTGTTGTTTTGTTTCTCTTGCTTTACTGACCTCATCCGTGCTCCAGTAGCTGCAGAAAGAACCAAGCAGAGACTAATCCCAGGTGAACAAAATAAAATGCTTTCCTGCAAACACCCTTTTATTTTGGAGTTATTTTGTTTTTCTTGTGTGTCTTTGTTTTACATCATCCGTGCATAGAAAGAGCTTTAACAGCTCAGTTGGTAGAGCAACGTGCAACCATAGTTAATCGAGGGAATCCATCCATTTATTAACGGACAGTTTCACGGTAGTTTTCGTGTATCTAGGTCTTAACTGGCTGAAAATGGAAACTTGGTACTTAAGCTGACGGGTAACAACATTCCCGACAAACCAAGTCAAAAACATGATACAAATTTTGACAGGAAAAACTATCCATATAAAATTGTTGGAAAACACCGAAAAAACTTGAAAATAGTTGGCCAATTTTTTCAACTTTCAACCATTTCCATCTTTGCAATCTTCAGACGCAAATGAGAAAAAATGGTTTTAGGGCGCTAACATGGTTCTTGTTAACGAAACTTGAGCATTATCTTTTGGTTTCCGTTGATGCACAACCGTCTTTTAGCTGTTTAGAGTATTTCTCAAATAGCGTGACACTGCCCCTTTAACTATGCTTCGAGTCTCGTTCAAGTCTGTTGTAACGATACAATACAATACTTTATTTCAAAATAACGTGGCTGCACATGTAGTTATTAAGAGAAGGAAACCCAGAGGTTAACCCTATATCAAGGATCTCCTAAAGACGATGAGGATAACGGTAATGGCAATCGAGTCTAAACCAGATGTGCCACCAACCGAATGAGCGTTCTTTACGGAGCCAAAACTTGGATCTGAAAACTTGAGGACAGTGAAATAGGCGGTGTGCACAGTATTATGATATTGTGGGCTCGCACACTAAAATGCTGCGTCACGCAATTAAGCGGTTGCTGCTCGTTGACTCGGCGAACTCAAATCAGGCGGGTACGTCGCTTTCTAAAGCCGCTGTTACAGGTTGAAACTTGTGGCCGAGCCTTATGTGCAACGGCGCTGCGAAACAAGTTTCACGAAGTGGTGCCGTGACACTCTTGCTTTTATCGCCACTCAGGCGATCGTTGCGACTGTTGTAGAAGTCAAAAGCGCTTCTACTTTTCGAGAAGCATTGCATTGGACGTACCAGCTTGAAGGAGGAACTCCGCCAACAGCGCTGGGCAACAAAATGATAATGATAAAAAGCAAGAACGAGTCGTTGATGCGAAAGCCTGCTACAACGGCTACCAGTAAGTGGCTGTATTTCACAAACAATTACATATATCTGTAAAATGAAAATAAGACAGTGCGGCTTTATTTTACAGTAATGGTCCATCCAATGTTTTCCTCTGTTTACGTGTGGTTGCCATTGGAAAAAAATATCCGTAGTAGATTTTTCACTAATAAATGCGGCATAATGTAAGTACAGTGTATGTATGTCTGATTTTGCTTGTAAGCAAAGTTTACACTTCTTAAAACAGAAAATATTTTTACAATTCACATTTTTATTATTAGCTGAGTACGTGTGTATGTGTTGGGGGCAGCTGGGGCAGGGGAGGGGGTATTTTTAACATACATTTGAAATTGGTCCCACATCTGTAAGTGCATTTTTTTCACCAGCTCTAAAAGGTGTGAATTTCTTACTGTCACTTTCATTAGGTATTCAGTGTGACCATATTTATGAAGAACAGCCAACTGTCAGTGATGTTGAGGAGGGTACTAGCTCAAAAGTTGGCAACACCAATTCTGCTCATGTGGAGGAGAATGTAGCAGCAGAAGATAAATTTACCCTTCCCCACCCTGTAGTACCAGGTTGTTCCTTCTTTGGCCTATACTGCACAGCAGTCATTGAGTATCTGTGGAAAAGTTCCTGTTTGTTACAGCTGAGAATAGCACAGCAACACCTGTTCAAAACTCTATTGAGAACCCTGCTGTGTGTATGAATATGAGCCCCTTAATTTGTAAATATGGCATAAAATACTAGACAACAATGAGACAACCAGCTGTGGCAATTTATTGTGTGAATGTTTTAGTAATATTACAACTGCAGTAA
The DNA here is from genome assembly GCA_014634185.1 of Astreopora myriophthalma. Lineage (NCBI taxonomy): Eukaryota > Metazoa > Cnidaria > Anthozoa > Scleractinia > Acroporidae > Astreopora > Astreopora myriophthalma. The sequence continues at coordinate 1,481,167 of BLFK01000188.1, forward strand.
TAAATGAGGTACATAAGCATTCTGTGCCAGTAACCCAAAAGTAACCCTTAGTCATCCTCTTCATAGCCAGTGAAAGGAGCACCTCCAGCACTCAATTCCTTTCTTATCATGTGATAAGCGCAAGCAGGTAAAGGAATACGCCAGGGCCCCAAGTATCCATGCACCAAACTGCGACATGTAGGAACCTTTGAAATGAAATTGGAATAATTAGTGCATTAGTGTATGACCATTAGTCTTAGTTGTAACATGTTTTACCTGTCATGTCCTGTGCCCTAAACAAAAACACACCATTTGATGAAATCCCCCCCCCCCCCAAAAAAAAAGAAATAATGAAATAAAGTTCATTTTACAGTGCATGTGCAGGGCTTGCCAGTGTAGAAAAAAATATGCATCCCTTCATGAATTACTGCTTATTTTGTATCTACAAGTCCCTTTTTGAATAAATTCTTTTAGTAAATAAAAATATATATAAAAAAAATGTGTAAAATTTTTGGCAGAGCCCTTTTAATTCATGTGCATATTTAAACCATGTATCTAAACAGGTCGTAAAAGTGTTAAAAAATAAATGTTATTTTGGGTGAGTAAAATGTCATATCAATCTGCATTTCTTAGCCTAATACGGCCATTGTTTCTTGATTGGGAAAGCTAAATAAATAATTTTTTACCACCTTACGTGAATCAGCGGATGAAAAATTCGTACCTATCGTGCCTCATTTGATCTACATTTTATATTTATGGAATGTTTCAACAAAACCAGAAATTTCCAATTACCCCAACGTTTATTTTTGTCTCAAAAAGCTGGAAAAATGGGATCGAGCAAACCATGATTAGGCAACAATTATGCTTCAACTACTTACTCCTCTTCTGTGCCTGTCTGCTGGTACCTTCTGCCATCTTGTGTCTTATATTTGGCTGCTGCGGATCGCAAGGACCACCGGTTTAAACACAATGGCCCGAAGCCAGGGTGTAGCTTAACACAATTTATAACTGCTGTTAATTCGTTTCATCCGGCTCTTAAATATACCTGGGAAATTTCCGATACTTCTTTAGCATTTCTAGATATTAAAGTTTTTGTCGAAGGCAACGGTTTATGTACCAGTGTGCACTACAAACCCACAGATTCTCATAGTTATTTGTTGTATTCATCCTCACATCCATCACATGTCAAGAATTCCATTCCTTATTCTCAATTTCTTAGACTTCGTCGCCTTTGTAGTGAAGACTCTGATTTTTCCTTAAAATCAGAGGAAATGTGCGAGTTTTTCGACAAACGTGGCTATCCTGCCTCTGTTGTTGAAGCAGGCCATCATCGCGTTCAACAAATTGATCGGCAGTCAGCACTACAAACGTCTCAGAAG
>BLFK01000188.1:1509773-1538337 GCA_014634185.1 Astreopora myriophthalma
CAGCAGCTGGAGGCGAGAGTGCCAAAAAATTGGCAATTCTAACTTGGCCATGTACAGCTACGTGTTAGTAAATATTTGTGACTGTTGTTGTTGCCCAGATTGCTGGAAATGCCATTTCCGAGCTCCTAGATTTCAAACATTTCTGGGGAAGCATGCCCCCAGACCCCCTCTGGGAAAAGGGGTCACAGCCGCCTATTTCACAAAACCAGACGTTTACTAAAAAAAACTTATTGAAACCCTAGCTTTGTACATGTAAGAAACACCAACACAGTATCACAGGGTTGGTCAATAAAAGTCTACTTCATTTTAGTTCGGAATCCATTTTGGGCTAAATCACCTAATAGGTCTCATTCTGGATGTGTAATTGTTTAAATTGTTGTTTTGGTCTCATTTCTATTTACAGACATTTTTAATTTGGGTGAATGATGTGTTTATGTTTTAAGTTTAGTAGGTTGTAGAGAATACTAAAGCCCATTTTGTAAGTATCATACATTTTGTCTTAATTTAGAACAAATACATGAAATTTTACTCAAAGTTGTGAAGGAGCAAACATGTTATGAAGGAACATGGACAGATGACATTGACCTAAGAGTGGCTGAAATGCGGTCCAAAGAAGGAATGCGTATCTGTCCTATGTGTAACACCAGCATGCCTAAGACGAAGCGGAAGTGTGTTAATAAAGATTGCCGTGTCAGCTTGAAAAGTGCAGAAAAACTAGCTAGCGGCCCCGACATCCTTGGCACTGCATTGATTGCTCCAGTCCTCATTTTCCAGCACAGAGTTCACGAGACTTCACTTGGTTTTAAAGTTCATGAAAATAAGGCCTTTGTTTACAAAAAGGAGGAACTTTGGGAAACTTACGATGAATTGACTGATGTCCCTAGTCGACACCCTCCACATCCAATCAAGGTGGAAACATCAGACCCTGTGTTTGTCAACCCAAATTCCTTTGGTTCACTCAAAGATGTCCTTCGGCAAGTTGGAAAACGAAGAAAACGGAGAGAAAGAAAGCGAAGCCGACTGATGATTCCCACTATCTAAGAATAAACTGTGCATTTTAGCTTAACTGTTGTCGTCTCCTTTACTGTGTTATTTTACTCGGGACAGTTGTTGGATTATGTATTCAAGAGAATGCCTCGAAATAACGTTGCCCAAACATTCCCCATTCTATGCATTTCCCAGTGATACAAGCATAGAAAATTCCGCCATATTGAATTTTCACGCAGTTGCTGATCAATGATGTCACGTGGACGAGAATTTGAGCAGTGATTGGCTAATGGTTTGTTTTGGTAGTGGTTATCAAAATTGATAACAATCCTGGACTGGTGACACAGTATTGATTAAAAAAAGTCTTACAGACGCTCCTGTTGCTGCCGCTTTGTAATTTTGTTTTCTTTCTTTAATACGTTCTTCGTTTAGTTGTAGGTGTTGATTGCCTTCCTTCGTATGTGAGGTGTTCCTTTGTTTCCCGTTATATCACGTTATGCCTGCATTTAGTTATTCTGTTAAGTTTTCTTGCATAATTTCCAATCAATTTATTTAGTTTAGTTTTCGCTTTCAAGTTCACTCGTTTCTGATCTTCGATCCGGTAGCTTTATGTCGTCCTGGAAGTCATACACCGTTTGTAAGTGTCCTTACCTTTGCTTTATTTCGTCTTGTTTCTTAGTTTCTTGTTGCTTTCGGTTTGTAATTTATACCTGTAATTTATGTTTCGTTTTCATTTGTTTTGTAGCAACCGCGTTTAATTAAAATGATTTTACTTATCCGAAGCGCGTTGGAGCGTTGATTTTTGGCCTTGACAATTCCCTCCCTCGCCCGTCCCAAGACCCCTCTATCTTTTGTCGCTTTATTTTCGCCTCGCTCTGCCCGCACTTGTCGCGCCCCGTTTACCAACTGAACGCCTGGAACAGGCTACTTTAATTTTTTTTTCTGATAATGATTTTGGTTCTTCTGTTGATTCTTGTATTGTTTCTAATGGTTTAAATTGTATTTTTTCCATTTCTTTAATTAAATTAAAATATTCCTCTACTTCTTCAATAGTCATACTTTTCAAAGGACCTCCCTTTGCAACATAACATGGCTTATCTTTATGATTATAATAATAATAATAATTATTATAATAATAATAATAAAAATATTTTCAATTACTTTTTTATCTTTATCTCCTAAGAGTGAATGCTTTCAAAGAACGACCTAATTCGCCTAGTAATGGCACAAGTCAAAAAATTGATTTCGCTTTTATTTTGCCCGTAGATAGGTCCCAGTAAGAATGGAGACGGACCATAGTTAGTTTCTGCTAATACAGTTTTTCTTTGGTAGAAATAAGCCAGAAACGATTTCGTCCCGATTGGGCTCAAAATCTACTTCCGGTTTTGCAGCTGAATTGTCTGAATATTTGATTGCTTCGCGCTCCGCAGAAGCGCTCCGTTTTGTCTCAAATTTGCTAGAGGGGGCTTCATTATCTTAGAATAAGTTTTTGGGCAGATACATAAGCCATTGGGGAAAACTGCGCACTTGTAAAGGGCCGCTTTGTAACAAAATTTTAAATTCTTTTGGAAGTCTGGGTGAATCTTCACACTGTAATAAGCATCTTTTAAGTCGATGCTAACCATCCAACAATTAGGTGTGACAAGATTCAGAACAATGTGGATAGACTCCATTTTGAACTGTGAAGTTTCAATAAAAGCATTTGACTTCTTTAAATTGAGGAAGTCTCACATTACCATCTTTCTTTATAGGAACTGAGAAAATAGGGGATATAAATTCCCCTAATTCATGATCACTTGATACAATAACTTTCTTTGCTTTGAGAGAACAAATTTCTGCCTCAACAAGGGCAACATGGTCCTTACATATAGAGTTGGGCAGATATGAATTGGTTGGGAAGAGAATTCAAGCATGTCACCTTCAATGGTACACAATAAGTGAGACTCTGGTCAACTTCTTCCAGTTTTCAACAAATAAGGATACCTGGCCAGCTCTAAAAAACTGAGCTTTTAGTCTAAGGTAAGATATCAAATGATCCTCAACATTAGCAGGAAAATTAGTTACCTGGGTTTTGAAGTCCTCTAGCTTTTTGTGAACTTTCTCTTGAAGAAGTTGAGTCCTGAGTCACTGGTGATTTGGGAGGATGGAACCTCCTCTCCCTTTGTGGACTAAAAAAGGTCTCTGCTGGGGTCTGTGGTTGTTTTCCTGTTTTGAATAGCCAGCATTGCGTTTGTAGTGTCTGGCATCAGGGCTGTTACCACTCATTATCTTATTAGTGGTTCTCAATTCTTGGAGTGTTTTAGCTAAATCATTCCCCAAAAGAAGTTTACATGGTTTTCTACTCCGAGCACATGCCTGTTGGAAATCCTGATGCAAAAAAGGTTTTAAGGAATCCCTTGTACTGTATCAGAGCTCGGTACACACATGACCAAGCAAAGCCACAGAATCCAACAAGGGATTTGTCAACACTCTGTTATTAGGGATTGTTTTCTTCTGCCTGTCTTCCAGAACTTTATCAGTGGTGCAAATGATAGCACTTGATGCTCTTACTAGGGTGTCTTGTAAAACAGATATTCTTTTGTCAGAACGTTTGGCATTTGTGGGAAGTTTGCTCCATATTTCCTCGTTCACCTTTGGGACAAGCAAACTGTCTCGATTACTGGGCTTCTTATATTTCATAAGAATTTTTTCCCTCTTCTCCAGAGAATATATACCATTGAATTTTCCATTTATTAGATCAGCAAAGCCAGTTGTAATGGGTAGACCTGAGTCCTGTGAGCAGCTCAACAAAGAACTAACTTGAGAGCAAACTCGTTCTGTCAGATTCTTCGCCTTGCACATCATCAAGGACAACATCCTCCTGTTCATTGATATCATCTCCAAATAAACTTAAGGCATCTGCATGACTTGTCTTTCTAATTTATATCAACGATATTATAAATTCTTCATCTATTATTAATTTTCATTTGTTTGCAGACGACTCTAATCTGTTTTATTCTCATAGCGATTTACAACATCTTTAAGAAACTGTCAATCGGGAACTAAAGTGAAATTAATACATGGCTTTGTGCAAACAAATTATCTCTTATTATTATATGGCTACGATAGTACGCGTGCTCTGATTGGCTGCCGAGCGGGCAAGATTTTCTTTTAATGACGGGCATTATGAAAATTTTCAACTTTGATCTAGATCTTGGTGTAATAAAGACAAAACTTTTCTCATTCTCAAAGAAACTGTTTCGTATGTCACTTCTGGTTTCGATCGCATGGCCAGGTTTGTTTCGGTTCAGTGAAGATGACTTTGAATAACCTCTTGAGCGCGCAAAAGGATACTTAAAAAACGCTTTCCGTTTTTCTTTTCCAGCGCTAAAAAGGCCATATAATAAATAACGTATTAACCTGGTCTGTAGCGGCCCTAGCGCGCCGCTAGGCCTACTATGTCACGTTGCGTGACAACTCATGCTCGTTTTAGCTTTTGCGCTTGCGCAATTAGTTCGGTTTTATTTTTAGACCCAACCTCGTTCCCAGAGGCTGCAATCCCTTTGGTCAGCACCAGGGATCACTAACCTCTGGGCTAATCCAAAACAGGGCCCACTCTAATTGGTTGGTGAAAACAAAGAACAAAGATACCGGAAGTTGTTTGCGCGAAGTGCAACGTTTACAACTTCCACGAAAATTACAGGGAAAAAAATTGCTATCACTTGTGTCATTCGTGTGTGAACAAAATTCAAACGTATAAATTGTTTTTCACATGACTCCACCCAGGCGCAACTGCAAACCGGAACCAGGATTTGGTGGTTCTGGTTCCGGTTTTGGATTCTTCCAGAGCCTCCGTTGCCCGTTCCGCTGGATAAGGGTAACGCAGGCTCTGGGGACGAGATTGTTTTAGTCCATGCGGTCCGTGTTGCAAGCCCGGAAAGGCGTAAGTGTTTCGTTTTTGTCTTTCCTGTCTTCCTGTCTTACTTACATTCGTGTAAAATTTCACCCTGTCATTCACTTTGACAGGTGTAAGGTGTGAGCGAAGAGCTCAGCGAGACGTCAAAATAAACACACTTATTCAAACCAAATGGGTTGTTTTTCATACGGACCCGCGCCGGTACATCGTCCGTTCGGTCATTACAGGGAAATCTCTGACCTCGGCCTTGACGTATTGACCTTGCTATCGCTCGGTCAATACCTCAAGGCCTCGGTCCGAGATTTCCCTGTAATGAGCTCACTTTCGGTTAATAAGTGCTATACATTGATAAAACACATTTTGTAATATTCCATCCTTATCAAAAAACATTAAATTACTCTATGAAAATTGAAATAAACGGTAAAACAATAAATCAGCATAAAAGTGTTAAGTACTTGGGAATTCTTATAGACTGCCATATTAATTGGAAAGAACATATTCAAAAAATGTCCAAAAAAATATCAAGAGGTATTGGTGTCCTTTCTAAAATAAGGTATTATGTTGATGTCAAAATTTTAGTTCAGTTGTACCATGCTATTATTCTTCCTTTTTTTTCCTAGTTGTACAGTCTGGGTAACACCTATGATCATAATATTAAACCACTTCAAAGAATGCAAAAGAAAGCCATCTGTTTAATTACTTTTTCTAATTTTGATGCTCATACTAGTCCTTTGTTTGCTCAACTCAAATTTCTAAAACTTCAGGATCATATCAAACTTCAAACTCTATACTTTATGCACCAATTCGTAGCCGGCAAATTACCAAAGATTTTTTATTCATTTTTTATTAAAACTTCACATGGATAAGCATAATGTTAACACTCGCTTTGCAACTAGGTCTACTTTTTATGTTCCAAATATTAGAAAAAAGCATGATAAATTCAATATTCGATATAAAGGACCTATATTGTGGAATGAAATTGATGAGAGATTTAAGATTCCAACTTCCCATTCATTTAAAAGAGAATTATCTTTGTATTTCATTAATCTCTATTACATTGTACTAATAATTGTTATACTTTGTTTTTGTTTATTCATTCATTTATGGTATTTCTTTTTTTAAATTATATACATATGTAAGAATTGATTTTCTATTTGTTCTGTAATCTTTTCCCATAATTTGGTGTGTAAATGTAAATAATTCAGTTAAATACAGCAATGGCTTTTTCCTCACTATATACTTATTTTCAATTAATAAATGGTGGTCACCCAACTAGTTTAGCTTTTTAGTTATTTTGGGAGACCAGCTACTGTTTGTATTTTTAATTCACATATTGTTTAATTAGCTAGTTAACTTACAGTACAAAAATAAACTTTTGTTGTTGCGTCACGTTGACGCTACGTATGTGCTTTCTCTGAAGGATCTGTTTCTTCGTCGTCTGAGGACAATGTGCTGGCTTTCTGTGAAGCCATGACCGATTTCCTTCGTTTGGAATATTCATTGTCATCAGGTGATAAGTGTTTTCGGCTCACAAGGTCTTGGAGCAAGTTGTTCCCCGAATCAATACTGGCTTTCATACTATTTAGCACAGCGATAAGAGTGTTTGACTGTGCCGCAATTGGTTCTTTATTTTGACGTCTCCGTGGAACATTTTTCCACGTCGGTTGCTGCCATTTCCCTTGGGAAAGAGAAACCCACAAAGCGCGCGGAAAATACAACGACTCAAAAAACTACTTCAATACAAAAACAAAAATAGGCAAAATATACCCCTGAAGATTCCGAACGTATCCAACGAAAAGGAAGAAACGGGATTAAGCTTGAGGAATAGTAAAACTGCCGCAGAGAAAAAATGAACTATTGACGAACTAAGTCCTCTACGCGAGCACGATGCGAAAGCCCGACACAACTGATCGATGCATTGCGCTACGCTCTCTCTCTCTCGTACCAGTCCCTCACGACCTTGGCTGATGGCGAAATAGAATATAGTGCAGAAGATACTCATTTATCGAGCTTGGGCTACCTATGATTATAACCATCGACGTTGCCAACGGTTGCTTGTGACCCAATCGTGTATTTCTCACAACGGTCATGTTACAGAACCATTTGTGCATTCAAATTTAAAATATTCCATGCCAGTTATTAATAGAATTTTGGGGGGTACGCTTGACCTGGTTTGACTGTAAATCCAACAAGACAACAGGAGACAGCTTTTCAAGTGGCTGCACCTTCTGAATGGAACAAACTACCAAAATCACTTAGATTAGAGAACAATTTAAAATATTTTAAGACAAGAATGACTTAAGACATTTTTTATTGTTTAACAGCACTCAATTGTAAGGACGTGTGTCGGCGGCTTTGCGTTTCTTGCGTAACAGTTTTCACACAATAAGTGTACACATCGAATCGAGAGACAATGAACATTCATAGTTATGAAGGAATGACATTCGCTATCAAGACCCAGACACTTTCTTTGATTGACGCAACCTTGAATAACCCTTTTACTTTAGTAATGACCAATTACATGTCTTAGTAGAATGCAATATAAATAATTTAGGATTTCGGTTCGAGCCGTCAGAGAAAAGAGAGAGTACCTCTTTACACATCCGCTGTAAATGAGTGAAAGCGCTTTGAGAATTAAACATTAAAACGCAGTCAGGTGTGTTGCTGAGCCTAGTTCGCTAGACGTTACTGGGTATCCCTAGTAAACGGGGCAAAGTTTACGAAACGTGAATTCCCGAAAGAGGGAGACTGCATGCTGCTCGGGTACATCAAAATAGCCGGAATGGGTGTCTCGAAAACTCAGACCTCAGACCCCTACCCAGCTGTGTGTTGATAAATCAGACCCGTGGATGCCTCGAAAACTCTAGCCTGCACAGGCATCTTATGAGCGAGCGCGAGTTACCTTTCTCGAGTACAATTATTCACGGAGCCGCCATGTTGGGTCTTTCCCAAGCGCGAAAAGATTGACAGGCAATGACCATACTGCACCAATCAGAAACTCCGTTTGCCCACGAACGGAGTTTCTGGAAAGAACAATGAGCTCCGGCATGTCACATTGATGTTACACAATAATGTTCAGTCAGGAGTTCAGTTAAACATGAACAAATATTATTTAATCAAACGACGACTCTTGTGTACATCTTCCGTTAGGATCTTAATTTTCCCGCGCAACCCGGTCTCTCCCACAACTGTCTTATACATGCGCAACGTCACGTGATAGGAGGCTAACTCACATGACATCTCCCTCTTTGAGTTACCAAACAGACCTAATAACAACAGAACTTACATGGAAAACTTGCAAGAAAAACAGAGTAACATGCTTGAACTATTTAGAGTCTAGATCAGCCAATGTCTCTGCCTTAGCGTTCTCAAAACACAAATCAAACAAAGTCTCTAAATCGGGCAGGCTTTCTCACGACGCGACCGCTTGAAGTCCTAACTTCTGATTGAGGTAAATGGAACTGTGTGCATGCAGAGGCGGATACAGCTGCCATCATTCCACAGGGTTTCACAATCTGCGGCGGTCGTTCTGGTTCAATACGTGAAGATTTTGAGCTTGAATCTTCTGCTTGCGATTCTATCTCTAGGTCCAACTGCTGCTCGTCAGGCATCTCGGCTCTACCGGGACTGCTCACTGTGCGCAGGTGTCTACGGTTTCTACGTACTACACTGAACGGTGTCTGGATAACATATGACCTAGGAGCAGGACTTCTTGCTACGACTTTCCCAGGCGTCTTCCAACCTTTCTGCTGGTCCAACTTTACCTGAACCGCATCTCCTGGCTGTAGATCAGGTAGGGCTTTCACTCCATGTCTCTTGTTGAAGTACTGGCGGTAAGCCGTTTTGGTTTTCTCATCATTTCTGGCAATTGCTTCGTGGCTTGGCAGCACAGATTTCAAGTTGGATTCCAGTGTAGGTAGGAGGGTACGTATTTCTCTTCCCATCATCAGCTTACAGGGACTTACACCTGTGGCTGTATGAGGAGTTGCTCTATAAGACATAAGTGCAAGGAAGGGGTCGCTCTGCCTCAGTATCTTCTTGGCGATGCGAACTCCACTTTCTGCTTCTCCATTCGCTTGCGGATAATGAGGGCTAGTAGTTGTAATGACAGCATCACTGGTGGTACTGGACATATAGGCAATTTCGGGAAATCTTGAATAGTAGTCGATAACCACGAGAAACTGTTTCCCTTCATGTTCGCACAAGTCTGAGCCAATCTTCTTCCACGCTCTTTCTGGGAGAGGTGTAGTGATAAGTGGTTCCTTCCTCTGAGTAGGTAGATTCTCTTGGCAAAACTCACAGTTCGAAACTTTGTTGTGAATGTCACGGCTAATGCCTGGCCACCAAACTGACATGTTAGCCCTTTCACGACATTTGGTCATGCCCTGATGACCGTCATGGATACGTTCCAATACTTCAGGCTGTAAGATGGGAGGTATGACAAGGCGATTTCGATAGATGACCTTGCCATCAGCTACAGAGAGATCACCACGGACTGCATGATATCGACGGATTTCGTCGGGTACATCTTTAGCGTAGTTCGGCCAACCGTTGACAGTGTAATCAAGAACATAACTCAGTTGAGGATCAGATGAAGTAGCGCACTTGATCTGTTCCATCTTCTCAGGTGAGGCTGGTCGTACAGTTTCAGCTGCATCAACATAGGCTTTGACATCCTTTTCTGTGTCAGATATCTCCGACGGATCTGCGAGGGGATTTCTTGAAAGGGTATCAGCAATCACTAGTTCCTTTCCAGGCACATATTCCGCCTTCGCTTTAAATCGCATCATGCGCATAAGAAGACGCTGACACCTTAGGGGTACTCTATCCAGGTCTTGATGGTTAATCAGCGGTACTAACGGCTTATGATCTGTCATCAGGTAACGGGAAAACTTCTCACATGCCCACACTGACGCTAAACACTCCTTTTCAATCTGGGCGTACCTCTTTTCGGCATCGGTAAGGGTACGCGAGGCAAACGCGACAGGGCGTAATTGGTCACCGTGCTTCTGTAGAAGCACGTTCTTATCGTATTTGTTATATCTATTTCTTTTTTTTGTAAGAACCGTTCTGCGACGGGATTTAGTCAGCCGTCGAGGATGTGTGTGAGTCGGTGAAATAAAGTAGAGAGCGGATTGTATCCGCAGCGGCTACAACCGCTATGAACTAAAATTAACAACAATATTTACTGAAGTGAATACTTTTTGAGGCGAAAAAACACATTTACATGTAGTGTAAGACGTTCTAAGCCTACTGAAATTAGGTTTCTAGAATCAAAGAAAAACAGACAAACAAACAAACAAACAAAAAACAAAGAAATTGTAGCGTAAAATCAATTGAAATAATCTTAACAGAAGCGATTTTAAAGTCAAAATTATAAACAGGTCAGTTCAACCAGTGTTCCCCGAGGTTGTTTGACAGGTATGACTATGGTAAGCGATAACTAGCCAAAACAACCAACAAACCAATCCACAATGTAGACAGACGACTTCAGAATACCCGTCCACTAATTTGCATATTGCCTTGTTCTCTATAAACAAGGATACTGACTATAAAAGGACCTTTGCCCTGGGCAAGCCGTCAGTCATTTCATCCCAGACACCGAACTGTCGACATCAACCAGTCCGTGACCGTACGAGCTCGGCAAAACTATTGTAAGCGAAAGGTCACTTGCAGACAGTGCATATCACAAACTTTTATGAATTTCGCCTTTTTCGTTTACGACAAAGAAAAGATCGGCTCAGGTCAGTTGGCTCCACGAAAACGTGTGCGGGTAAGTAGAACATCATCGTTGGCTATGTTATTGCCGTTTGCTTTTTTTTTTACTTTTAATGCCATAGTTCCCGCACCAATAACGTAGCCTTTATCAATATTCATTACCTTCTCTCAGGTCACTATTGAAGTTTTCGAGGAGGAAAAGGAAGGACTCATAGAGTCAATTATGAAATTTACACCCGCTTACGATATCATTTCTGTACGGAGGGCAAACGGCCAGAGAGCAAGCGGTGAGGACTAGCTTTTATGGCCTTTCGCGTTTTTCACAAAAAGGGCGTTTACAAAACCCGGACCGGATCGGATCGGATCGGATCGGATCGGATTGACAAAACCAGGACCGGATCGGACCGGATTAACAAAACCTGGATCGGATTGCGTCGATTAACAAAACCCGGACCGGATCCGAAAAAAATCGGATCGCCATAAATTTCCGCCAAAATAGTAACGTAACATCTCATAATCAAGTTTTGGCATAGAAATACGACTGCCTTTTTTCGCAGCTCAGTGAAGCAAAGTTGTGATGGTTCTTTTTCGTATAAGATATTCCACAGGCGCCCCAAGCTCACGACACTAAAGGTATAGTTGTTTCGCCTAAACAGGCATAAAGAACTACAGAAAACAGACGAGGTAAGTTCACATACTTTATTATTTTGAAAACTATACATAATTATGCCATAAGAAACACATTTGTAGCCTTGCACACTGTACATAGTTATTTTAAATTTATTTAAACATTATTGTAAATTACTGACCCATCATCGTAAATAGTTGCCGAAAAGTGTTTTTAGGAGCAATTATTAAAGATTATCATTATCATAACGAACGTTTTGATAGAACGCTATTACGGACTCCATACACTGACATTGTTTTATAGAGCGCTCAAAATCGACGTTCGACACTCTAATGTAACACCGCTTTATTATATACTGAGATTTTCGCATCAAATTTTGCTGTGTGAAAAAGCCTTTCGGATTTTACTTCGACCAATCAGAGAGGCGAAACGAGTTTCTCACACGTCAGAAAATCGTTTTGTCCAATCACAAACCACGGTTTAAGCGAATTGTGTTTTCGCGGGCTTTTTCGCGGACGGTCGGGCAGCTTTGACAAGATAATATTTTCGGTGTACTCGAATTGTTCGTAATTCAAACTTATCAAGAGCTAGGAGATATTTTTGAGGATGGCTGAACAATCAAGAAGATTTGTGTCTCTAGACTAACCTATAGACAAGTTTATCGAAGACCAAAAAAACAAGAACACTCTTTCAAAGACACGAAGAAATGTAAGTTTGCTGACTGAGTTTCTCAACTCCAAAAATGAAAGCAGAAGAATCGAAGAAATCCTGCAAAAGAGCTTAATGAAAATCTCAGTATGTATAAAATAAACAAATTACAGCATAGAAAGCGCTTTGTAAGGGATTTTCACACTCGTTGGTTTTGTATCAGAAATCTCACTCGTTCGCTGCGCTCACTCGTTCGATTTCAGAAACTTCACCAACTCGTGTGAAAATCCCGTACGCGCGCGCTTTCCATGAAGTAATCTCTATTTTCGCAACACTGTCACAATACGCCACTTGCATTGTAACACAACACCACTTTCCCGTCACGGTCACGTCCGGTCGTAATAAAACAACTATATATTTCGTATTGTGAGCTTAAGGACGTCGAAAGCACTTGATAACATCGACCTAAACCAGATGAGTCATCGATATGTCAGCGGCGTCTTACAAAATGATTGAAATGATTCCTCGACTTCCGCTCTCCTGGTCGATTGCTGCGAGAATGCTAATTTGAGTTAGTTTGAGTGACATTAAAGGCGAAGCAATCAGATTGCTTAGAAATAACTCTTCAAAAACAACATTTGAGGAGAGCCTTGTGAAATTCAAACAACGCCTGAGAGCACGCGGTTACCCAAAAACAACCATAGAAAGTCACTTTCTGGGGTCAACTTTGCCTCTGGACCATCGGCTCTCACACAAAAGAAAAAGGCTAATGAGAGGATTTTGCCTCTTGTAACTACGTACCACCCAGCAGTTAACAATCTAAAACAGATACTGATGAAACAATGGACTCTGATACAAAATCAGCCTTTGCAGAAAACTATTTATTTGAAACCTCCGATAAAACCATACAAAAGAGGTAAATCTCTCAAGGATACGCTTGTTAGATCAAAAATCTAACTCTAAGGCTATCGTGCGAGGCGACCGCCAAAACTACACGAGGAGTCCGTGCAGGCCTGTCACTCACTTGCTCTCTCGGAAATTTATGGCGATCCGATTTTTTCCGGATCCGGTCCGGGTTTTGTCAATCGGACGCAATCCGATCCAGGTTTGGTTAATCCGGTCCGATCCGGTCCGGGTTTTGTCAGTCTGATCCGATCCGATCCGGTCCGAGTTTTGTAAACGCCCTCACAAAAACCTTCTTCTTATACAGGTTTTGTATTGTTGTAAGATAGTGGCTAGTTTCTCCGAAGTTTTGTATCTGGGATTCATGCGAAATTTACACAAGAACTCCTTTGCAATTCAAGAAGAGATCATGTTGGATAGAACTTTTATTTGAATCGCGCGCCATTTCTCCAACGTAACGTGTAGAAATACGATTCCTGTGGGTGTTCCGATAAAACAGTTCAGGTCACGTATTGGAAACATGTCTGGTTGAGTGAAATCCAATGGAAAGCAAATTATCATAGGCTATATCCTCAAGAACTATTGAAAACTTCGACCTTTTCATAAGTAGCTAACAAAACACCCTATCCATACGCTAATATATACCTTGATTTTGCCAGGTGCGAGAGTTTTACATCTGTCGTTCACAAAATCGCTTTCTAACCGAAATGTCTGTCCAAATAGGCTAGAATATAGATGTTTCCATCTATATCGAAGCAAATATCAAGACTTCGAAGAAAAACAGGCCGCGAAATGAAAGAAATGAACAAAACGTGTTTGTCTTAAAATCTGTACAACGCAATCACACGCAAAACAAATACTACTTGCCTTTTCGTCGTTTTCTCGCTTTATTTTCCATAGAAAGAATAAAGAAGACTTTCTTTATCCCTGTAAACCACCTTCAACTCCTTTCTCTGGTTAAGATTGGCCTCCAAAACCTTTTCCGAGCGAATTATAATTTTCGCCGACGGTCGAGTGTGGGGCTATGTAACGCCAGAAATCACGCAAAATTTGTAGCCGATCGATCGAAAGCTCGATTTTTGACGATTTTTTTCGCTACCGAGTCCGCAGGATGGATTTCTCCCGGCGACTACGGGAACAACGAATTTACGGAACAAAAAAATTTTGAATTTGTTGTCGTTGTTGTTTAGCCCTGACGAAAGCAATCAAATAAAGAAAACCAAAAACAATCTAAAACGAGTTAAAACAAGAAGTGGAAAAATAATAAATATCCCCTAACATGGAGAGGTTACAAGAAGAGCGTACCGCCATACTGAGTAGGTTACCAAATACCATCACGGTGGTACATTAAAAAAATGTGCCAAAAATTGCAATACAGAGCAAAAAGCAGCTCTAAACATAAAAAAGAAACACTCAGCTTTAAGTTAAGTATTCCTTGACTTGAATAATGCGTAGCCACACTGCAAAAAGTAATTTTCTTAATTTAGTGCAAAACTCTCATTTTTTAAGAGAAAAACTCTTAAATGACTGTTCGTGGGGTAAGAGCCATTTCCACTTAATTGAAGGGTCAAAACTCCTGCATTAAGCGTTTTCACCTTGAAATAGGGATAAACTTGCACTTGAAAAACAATCAACATGCACTTATTGAAGTGTTGACGCTCGATTTCATGGGAGAAAAAGTCTTTTCAAAGAGGGTTAAAGACCTTAAAATAGGGATGCCACAGCACTGAATCAAGTGAAGTATTCTCTTACTGAAGGAAGGGCACACCTTTCTTGGAAGGTTGTTGACCCTTCAAGTGAGGGTGATACTTCACTTAGAGCAAGTGAAACTCACTCATTCAAACGTGTTTTATGCCCTTTTTGAAGGGAGTAAGTTTCACTTGTTTAGTCAAACATATCCACCTAGAAATGTTAATGCTATAATAATATTAATAATAATAATAATAATAATAATATTAATAATAATAATATTAATAATAAAAATAATAATAATAATAATAATAATAATAATAATAGAGGTGGCACGACTCTGGAATGTCAAAGCAAAAGTTGTTCCTATTGTGGCTGGTGCGCTAGGCGCCGTCACACCCAACCTTTCTAAACACCTGGATGCAATTGGTGTGACCACAAGGATCGAGCATTTACAGAAAGCAGCTCTCCTCGGCACAGCGCGCCTCCTCAGACGGGTACTAGAGGCCTGAGGTTATGAGACGTAACCCGCCCTCAGTAAAAAGGAAAATCTCCAGCTATAAGCTGTGAAACCTAAACATAATAATAATAATAATAATAATAATAATACCAAGGCTTATAATAATAATAATATAATAATATAATATTATAATAATATAATAATAATAATAATAATAATAATAATAATCAGTTTAATTACTCTTTTTTATAGCTTAACAGCTAAATTACAAGAGTGGTCAGAGTACTAATCATAAATATACATTAACATAAACATTCTACTAAGAATATCTATATGTCATAAATTTGTCGAGACGGTTAGTAGAGGCCATGGCGGGATCCTCTCTGATGGTGCCTGACCGTAAATTGAATCCATAGGACACAGTTGTGCGCTGTGGTAACAAGTTGTGCGCTGTGGTAAGCAAGGACACCAGTGTCCCGAACTCTCTGGATAAACTTAGTGCATGCTGCGGCACGCCGATCCGAGAGAATACGAAGACCACAGTGCACAAGTGCGTCCCTGTTGGGAATCCCAGGAAAGATTATCTCTAAGGCTTTTTGCTGCACACCCTCAATTAGGAGGCTAAGATATTCCGGCAAATTTGCCCATCTGGGGAGGCATACTCCAACACTGAACGGATCAGGCTGGAGTACACCAGAACTAACTCGCCTTCTATCACTGTTCCACCAGTTTTCTACCGTTCATTGCAAGAGATATTTGCACTTATGCTAGTGAGCATGGCATGCGCCTCAACCCAGTGAAGTGCAAGGAGATGTTTATTGATTTCTTACACTACAAGCCGCACCATCCCCCTCCTTTGCAGCTTTCTGGGTCCGAAATCGAGCGCGTCCACACGTATAAGCTGCTTGGTGTGTATGCTACTGATAATTTATGCTGGAGCACGCACTGCGAGTACATTGTTCAGAGAGCGTGCACTGCAAACAACAAGGGGGCCAATTTAGTCCCTTGGGGAATACCAACCCTAGGCACAACATGACCCGAGATAGCACTACTTATTTTAACCGACTGCGATCTATTTGTTAAAAACGATTCGATCCAGGTAATTAGAACATTATGTACCCCAAGATTACGCAGTTCAGTGCAAAGGACATTATGGTCCACAAGGTCGAACCCTCTGCTATAGTCAGTAAATAGAATTCTAGCATAGCAGTGTCCAGTGTCCAGGGTTTCTAAAATACAATGTAAAATATAAATTAAGGCATGCGTCGTTGATTTTCCCTTTAGAGCAAATTGCAAAACGTCGATGTTATCAATGACTTGGCTATACAAGGAACTAAGTGTGAAACCTTCCATCATTTTAGCTATCTGAGCAGTGAGAGTAATCGGTCTTAAATCACTGTCCACAGACTTGGGAGGCGACACTTTGGGCAGGGGCCGGACCAGTGATTCCTTCAACTGAGCTGGAACGTAGCCTTTGTTTTAGCGACGAGTTATAAATTTCAGTAAGCACAGGACACAATGCCGCTGCAAACTCCTTTAAGATCTTGTTGGGAATCGGCTAGGGCCTGGGGATTTGATAGGCTTTATCTGTCGCAACGCCTTGTACACCACCCTTTGATCTACTAGGAACTCCCTAGGGACCTCAAGATCCCGTTCACAGTCCGTCAAATCAAGAGGAATAAAATGGGCAGTCAATCCTGCGAGGAAATCGTTGAAGCAACCAGCGAGAGCCGTCAATCCCGAGAGGAAATCGATGAAGCAATCAGCGAGAGCGGTGAGAGTCGGGATGTTCTCATCCAGCATTTGAAAGGCCCAGCTGTCGGTAGTACTCCTCTGACCTGTCAACCCTTTAATCTCCTTCCACCACCGTTTCATCTTACTATTTTTCAGGGCCGCAACTTTCCTTTCAAAGAAGTTCTTTCTGCACGTCTTGCGTTGTGCTGCTGAACCCTGTTTCTCCGATATTTAAAAGCAGTAGAATCTTTACCATGCGACACAAAGGACTTTTGACGCCGTGAGATTAGGGTCTTCAGCTTAGGGGTCACCCACGGTTTGTCAGAAGTACAACACTTTGTGCGCGGTAAAGGGAAGGAAAGGTCCATGGCTTCCGACATTGTTATAGAGAACAAGTCGAATTTATCCTTAACGCTCCTCAGACTGAATAAATTTCCCCAGTCATGCTGCGTAATGCATCTACCAAAAGCATCCACTTTACTAGGTCTCTTAAGACCTAGTAAAGTGAATGCTTTTGTGGATGATTTAAAAATCCCTCTTTAGCAGAGAGCTGACGGATGAGGATTTTTCCGAGGACTCTGATCTTGGAAGTATACGGACGGTATGGTGGTCACTAGGCCAATCGTAGGTAATTGTTTGGGTGGCGGGAACAATTTGGACCTGTTCGTAAGGCACCAGTCCAAAGTGCCAGAGTCACGCGTTAAAACCACTCGCATTTTGAATGACTATTTTATTTTTAAAATAGCAGCAACACTTCGTTATTGTTATTAAATGTGTATACAACAATCAATAACATCAACCAGACAAATGTAACTGGTATTCCAATGCCCATTATTCATGATTATTTGGAAAAGGAGGATTAACATTTGAATCACGCATTGGCTTTAACCGCATATTTGTACAAATCTTAAGACTGCAAGAAAGAGATACTTATCACTTTTGAACCTGGAGCATCTTGAAATGCAGTTACTTAATGGTCTTAAAGCATAATTTCAATAATATAACGCACTCGAGCAAGCCATTTTAAAACACCACTCAAATCTTAAATTATTTCTGCATTTCCAGAATAAAGTGTGTTGCAAAAAGGCAACACTGGCTTAACATCAAATATGAAACGATAATGAGAAAAACATTCAATCTAGGTTTTGCACAATGTACATATCGTATCATACTCTTTGCATCCGTTTTTGTGAGTTGACAAAAACTAGAAACTGTTGGATTGCTGCATGATAAGAATTAACTATCTGAGGTTTGTTATAGGGGAGATCTCTATCAACAAGAATAAATTGCTGTAGGAAAAATAGACATTTCAAAATGCTGGTGTATATTCAAAGTGGAAAATACAGTGAATAATTGCATGGTCATAATTGCATGGTCCGGTGAATCGTCATTGTTATCCACACTGCAGTGTGGGCTGTCCCTGATCATAATGGTAAAACCGAGATAGTCTTGATCATCCTTGCCTCTGGGCATCAAGATGTATGGGTCATTCTTGGAAGGCAAGTCTTCTTGGACCTGGTCCGTGTGTCATTCGTCCATTTCATTTTCAATTTAGAACGAAGATGAAATTTTGCTTTTCGTTTTTCTTTATTTATCAGTTCGTCTCTGTTTTTTGAAACAAAATTACAATATTCTAGAAAAAGTTTGTTTTGGGCGGGATTCCCAGAAGTTTTTTCAATATTTTACTGATTTCTGCATGAGTTTTTCTTCGGTGAAGAAACAAATCTTTGACAAAGTCCACATTTGTGCCATCCATGTTTAAAATATTGGCGGGTACCAACGTTACTAGTGCCAGGGCCACACCAATTTGAACCAATGACCGTGGCAACCAGAGTACGCTCCCTCCCCTCCCTCCTTGACACGTCAATCAGGTGCCCCAGGACTGGGCCAGGACAGGGTGGAACAGTCACGAAAGGTATAAGCAAAAGAGCAAGTTAGCCTACCTCTACTACGTCAGCTTTTGTTCTCGTTCGGCGCGATCAATTTTCAATTTTGTAGTCGAAATACAAAATTGAAAATTGAAATCAATTTTCAATTTTTTACTTTGCTCAATGAATTTTCGATTTTCCTTTAAGAACAAAATTACAAATAGAATCGATTTTTCAATTTTTGTTTCTAAAAGCCGATTGATTTCCTTTAACGATATTCTATTTTTCATTCATATGAAACCTAAGAAATGGCAAAATAATGTTAAATAAAGCAGTACTTTAAATTTACTATTTAAAATATCAGTGTTTTTCTAGAATATTGTAACTTTGCGCTCGCTGAAGCGTCCGACCGCCACACACACACCTCCCCAAAATTCTCCTTTAAAGGAAAAATGCTATGCTACTATTACTATTACTATTATTATTATTATTGTTATCATTATTATTATTATTGTCATTTAATTAGTTTCCTGTGCAATTTGAAATGCCGGGATCGCGTTCAGGTTAGTTTTTATTAGAGTGCATACTGGCGAAAGCCGTGATGCATATATAAAACCAGTACAGTATGTGTTGAGTATGTCTATAATCGGTCTATTACATTTCGCCCTTATGATGGCTCTGCCACTGAATGGATTAGAAATAGGTACAAACCGATTAATGGACTGATTATATCCAATAATGCTGCGAGCTTCAGTTATAATCTTTTAAGTAAAAGCACGCTTTTCGGTGCTGTTGTGAAGTTGAAAGTCGAAGCGGAAATACTCTTACATTTCTCTTCTGCTGTCGCAAAAGTGTGACTGCATATCGATTCTGCACCAACTATGAAGTTTGGTCGCTAAATATAAGTTAATTGACATTGGATGAAATGTCCGATTTCAGAATTTAAACTTCTAAAGATTTCGTGCTAACCGAAAACGTTGAAACTGAACTTAGATTGTAGCACTGACTGAAATGCTGTGGGAGTACTGTGTCGTTGAGAAACTTGTTTTGAGCTAATAACGACATCATTTTAATTTTGAGCTAGAAACGACGCTAAGAGGATCGTTAGAGCCATGTAATTAATCGCAAGTATTCCTTTTTTTGCTCTCACTGTTGTTAAGAATTAATCGGGATTAATATAGTAATTGTATAAAAAAAATGAAAAGACCCGTGACATGCCGCAGAAGTAGTCAAAATCGGCTACACGCATACTCCAAATCAAATCAAATCAAATCAAATTCGTTTACTTCTGCCTATTGCAGTTTTAAAGACTGAATTACAGGCAGGGTCAGCAATTAACACGTTACGGGGAGTAGGGTTGGCGCAGTGGTGAGAGCGCTCGCTTTCCACCAATGTGGCCCGGGTTCGATTCCCGGTCTCGGCGTCATATGTGGGCTGAGTTTGTTGGTTTCTCTACTCTGCTTTGAGAAGTTTTTCTCCGGGTTCTCCGGTTTACCCCTCTCCACAAAAACCAACATTTGATTTAATTTGCTCTGATTTCAGTTGATTTGTTCACATACACATTATAACGAGCCTCCGGCTCCTGGGTGTTCTACGTGGTTAAATAAAGCATTATTATAATTATTATATTAATTAGTACAAAGTCAAGATATAATAAATATTACAATAATCATAAATAATCTCTCACATACTAGTGCCCCTAATGTGGGAGGTTCTAAGCATACTTACAAGTAACAAATTGACTAAAACGTTCGGTATTACATGGCTTAACTACTCTAGCGGTATTCCTTTTAAGATCGTTCTTAGTATCCCTTATCTCTACTTGATAACATGGGAAAAAGGGAGTTGGGAGGCGCTGTTGGCTTTCTTGATTATCGCATCACAATGGGCAGCCCAGGTGAAGTCATCCGAAATGTGAACCCCAAGCAACTTGAAACACGACACGCGCTCAATAAAGGCACCGCCCACCACAATAGGTTACCAATTCCAAGTGTTGTATCTAAGGAAGTCAACAGACTGCTCTTTGCACTTAATGGGGTTAAGGCGCATGTTATTAGAAACCTTAATGGTGTTGACCAAGTGACACAGATCATCACAAAAATATACCTCCACTGATGCTGACAGTGAAGAATCGCTAATTTCAATGGGCTTCGTCATGAATCTCCGATATTTTATTTATGGTTACAACCTTGCAAGTGTGTCAAAGTTTAACTGACGTCATCACTGAAGGAATAAAACTGCCAATGGAACGACATAAATGGTCGCACATGCAATATCAGCTTAGTGATCTCTTGCAATATTGGAAAATATTTAAGAGAATTTCCGCTCGGGTTTTGAGAAACTCGTCTTGACCGAGTTGTTCAAAGGAGGTTAGCGCCGGACCTTTGCAGATACAATGACAACCTACGTTTGGTCACACTAAACCAGGGATTAGCGCTAACCCCGTTTCCAACAACTCGGATAGATCTGGAGCCGGAATATGTCTATATAATGGCCATAAGTTATCGGGACTTTTAACATGTTTGGGTAACACACCATTTCTTACTTATGTATATTAATGAACGATCTTAAGGTGATGACCTCGTCATATACTACGGTCGGTCATAGTCAGTGATACTGGACTACCATTCATTTTCTACGTGTTTTTAAAGCTCTCATGTAAAAGATAATTCCATATCTTTCGCGAACATTGTCGGTACAGATTAGAATGAAACAACAGAGAACTGACTTTAAATCTAGAGGACTTCGTCGTTTGTGCGTTCATTGCATGGGCTATGTTGAGCTCCGTGTAGTCATAATTCAAGAATAGAACCGCGTGGGGAAGTGTCAACGTGAAGTTATTGTCGGTTGTTATGAAAATTATTATTTCGCTCCGGTTTTTTTCTGCTTCAATGACTTTTTGGAGAATTTTAGAAATATGCCGGTATATGATCTTAATCGATTGGGACTGGACAATTATGAAACTGTATCTGATTAATTGGAGCTTAAGTGTACCCGTCTCTTGTTATACAAGTCCCCGAATTGGCATGTTCAGTACTTCTTGTGCTGGTACGCTATATTTTAAGCCACTGAATTACATTTACTCTCTTAGAAAAGTATATTTCTCACGTTCTTTTACTTCAGATACCCGTTCATCATATTGTCGGGCAACGTTTCTTTACCTATACCTTTAATTTAATTAGAAGAATCGAAGTATCGATTACAATTGTAGCTAACAGGTCTGCCCTTTCAAATTCTAATCAAGGCACGAGTGCAATTTTAGTATCACCGCTCCATGATATTAGTAACGCCGGCAAGGTGAAAATAAGCTTAGGTCAATATCATTTTGCAAAAGAAAGATAATATTGATCGTCAATGGAGACAATAACCATGCAGTAAATTTACTGATACTTTAGTCTCTGATGAAGGCTAAGGAACCGCTAAGATCAAAGTTAACTCTATGATTTTGTGTCAGCTGGGTTGATGTCGTAAATTGGTCATCGTAAGGAGATTAAAGGGTTGATATTACGTAAGAGAGAGTGTTGTTCTGTTACGTTGGCTTATAAGCCTAGTTGACATCGATGAGACCTTGATTTGACTCGCCACAGACCTAGAATAATAAATTCCGCACCCAAGAGATTCGTTTTGGAATACTGAACATAACTAATAAAAATGTTAACAGATAGCGCTTTTTCAACTTTCGTTAAAGAATTTTGATTACGCCGTATTAATATATTGTAACTCGAAAACTATCCATTTCAAGCCTTTTATCAGTACCGCTGCTAATATAAAAGAGACACTAAAGCAGAAACATATTTCGACTCCTTAATTATAATTTCTTTTGCACATGCTATGAGCAATTAAGGAACAATTTTTTCTCCTGCTGATTACGTAACTGCGCGAATAAGCTTCTGCGTTTTTTGCGCCTCTGAAGGTGAACAATGACTATTCAACATGATATGTTTGTATGGCTTTTGAAATCCCCTTCCCCATTATGCTATAACTTATGCAACTATTGCGTTAAACATCAAGTGACTTGTTTCAATTGTTCGAATAAGCTTAATACTGATCAAAAGGGTGTTATTATCTAAAGCAAATGTAACTGAAGTGCTACCTTTAAGTGATTCGACCCATCGGCTTGACTTGATAGCTTAGTCGCTAAACTGGTGCAGCGCCATCGCATGATCATGGGTTGGAGTTCCTTGCAGGTCTGAATTTTTGTCAGCCTTGTTTGAACCTGCTCAAGTTGCTTACTTCACTGCAATGATCATTATAACACTAAAACGTATTACGAGCGCAGTTCATATCGCTTATAAAGATATTGTTAAAGAAAAGTTAGGAGGATTAATGGTATAGCGATAAAATTTGGGTGGTATGTAGGGAAGGGAAGGGAATTGATAAAAAACCATAAACCTGATGCGTTCAGTAACAGTCAGCGTGCCAACTCGCTCCACACAGTCATTATGTTAAAAGCGCATTTTACTTCGAAAAGTATGTGCACTTACAAAATGCAGTATAGAAAGGCATGAATGAATGGTAAATTGAATAGTGTAAAGAAACAAAAAACGCACCGAGGGCGTTGTTACGCGAGGAACAAGTTCTTTTTAACAGTAAACAGTAACAGTCACAGTAACAGTCAGCGTGTCAACTCGCTTCACACTTAACCTGGGTGTGCTATTACCTAAGGACTCATTGCTATCAACGGGTCATCATCTGGGGGACCGCTTACCCAGTCACGCCGAGAATTCTGGAAAAAAAGCTGGGCTTACATTTTGCTAATTAATTTTAGAATAACAGCTTTCTTGCAAATAAGCGAGTTAAAAAAAGACACGAGAAATGATTTCACACAGAGCAGAGCCAGAATTTTGGTTTATAAGTTTTTTTAACCATTATATACCTCATTTTTCCGCTTCCTTCTCACGAAAAAGATATTTTGGTTTTAAGCGTCATATTGCGACTTTCGCTGACTAATGATTGACAATCAAGGAAAACTCTTTGAATGAAACTGTTGGAACAATAAATCAATGTGATTAGTTGATATGAGTTCAGCTGACCAAAAGAAAAAAAGAAAAAAGAAAAAAAGAAAACGATCTCAGAAACCGCGAACCCCTCTGTCTTTTTGCAAGCCTGTAGCATGTTGAAACTCTTCACTGTTTTGATCCTTCCCTCCATAATCTCTCATACACCAATTTTGGAGTGATAATAGGTCTAAACCTCAAGCTGAATATTTCCGCGACTTCTAATTATTTAACTGATTAAAAAATTATTACATCCGTTTACTTAATCAAGTTTAACTCGCAAGGCCATGACTTATTCATTTTTTTTTAGCTTAATCTTTCAATTAGCATTTAACAGGATGATGGGGCAGCACTAATTCACAGACTTAAACATCGGAGTTCCGTTTCCGTTTTTGATTGTTTGAAGTACTTCAAGATTTAAAAGCCAAATTTTGAGGAGATTCTGATACTATAGCTGGCCGGTGTTTTAATTTGAGTGATATTAGAGAGATTTAGGATCGCGTTGATGACCAATGGCTAACGGCAAATTGCAGGCTGCTGCTTGTCATAAAAACATAAAAGTTCTTTTACTCTAGCTTATGTCTCTCTTAGTATTTGCTCGATAGCTGTGGCTAACAGGCAAGAGATAAGCTGAAATGAAATAAATTTCGTTGATTTTTTATAAACAGCATATTTCAGCCTGACGTTTTCCGTTTGCCTCAAACGCCATGGTAAATTTTTCTATTCTCTTTTCAATTAGGGTTGCCCATTTGGATTAGAGATATAGATGAGAATCTTACAGCTGCGTTCCTGAGACGCCACACGGGACCTGCTCCGCCATTATAAGGTAAGCTATAATACAATGTTTTTTCTTATTTTTTTTTCTCATTTTGTTGCTTTCTTTTCTATCTCCTATATCACGACTGTGTTTTGAACCAACTCCCTCGAGCTGCACAATCACAAAAATACGTAAAAGAGTAGAATCCTCAGTGAAAGTGTATAAATTTTGTTTATTGTGTGAACAAACAAATAATTGAACTGAATCTTTCGCCAGTGGGGCCCTACACCGACCAGTCGCCTTTGGTATTCCTAGCAAAATCGGGAAGAGGAAGCAGCCTCTTCTAGTAGCCACGAGATTATTTAATTTGTTGCTCATCCTCGGAAATGGCGAGTCAGTCCAGTTGAAACCAGTCAACCCGGTTCAAATCGACAACGCGCGCGCAAGGTTGAAAATGACTGACTAAAGAAATGCCCTGGGGAGGCACTGGGTCTTTATTCTCATTATAACGTGAATCGGAAAGATGTCCTTTCTGTTTGTGGCGCCATTGTCAAAGTGAGTGAGCGAAAACGTTATTTGTATTTTCTTGCAGTTTTAGCCGGAACAATTCGGTCAGTTGACTTTGTGTTCGCGATTATTGTTAGCAGCGCTAGGTGATCAGTTGTCTCTTACGTTCGTCTTCTTTGAAGATAAAGTTCTGACGTCTGCGTTCGCGTCCATGCGAGTTATCCCTTTGAGCACAATTACTCGCCAATTGTAGACTTAAGTGTAACTAAGACTTGTATGACTTGAGAGGGTCTTTGCGGTCTTCGTTTTCAAGGCACCCTGTTCGATAAGTGTTTAAAGAGAACCCTAAGAGCTATGTTGGAATATATTAGAACGGTATAGCCGCGTAGACGTGTAGCCACTTCTGGAAGAAGTACAACAACTTGGAATAAATTGAAACTGCGTAGCCGCGTAGACGCGAAACCACTTCAGTGAGAAATACGACTGTTAGGGATAAATTGGAAATAACAATGTAGCCGGGTAGACGCATTGGTTTTTCGCTGAATTATGTACCCAAACGGTTCTCGCACAGGACACCCAAATTGGGACGAGAGCGAAAGGCACGAGTGAGCAGGAGGCAGAGACAATGTGGCGCGAGTCCCCATGCACGAATGTTCATGTCCTTCCTGATGAACCCACTACTGCACTGTTGCAGTAAAAGAAAACCAAAAAAACAAAGCAAAACAAAAAAAAAAACAGAAGGGTAGTTCCGTGTGGCGACGGTTCGAGTTTCTCGAAATGCCCTTATTCATACAACGCGGACGCTCAAAAAGGCCTTGTAAGCTCTTAAGACCTCTTAAGTTCTCTTGATCGAGATTCTTATTCGTGCGTGGAATGAATCTAGTATCTCTTTATTTTATGGTGAAAATCAAAAGCAGGCATCCTCCTGCAGTACTCGCAACCTGTTAATTACTAAGCCGGAAGACCTTGCAGAAACTTTTTCTTAACTTTTTCATTTGCTAGAATCTCAACTTTCTTTGACTTTCCTGATGCGCGAGCACCACAAGTCATTGGTGACCTTCAGATTTTTTTACTAAGAGTACGAAATTGAGTACGCCTACGAGTTTCCAATTTCAAACTAGTCGGGTCCACAGAACAACCATGACTCCCCGTTGTTTGTTTACCATTTCATAAGAACGCTTTGTTTGCAACTGAGAATCTTTCTAACTCTACAGTTTCTGAGTTCTTTATAATTTTTCTGTCTTTCGAATTCCTCTTGCCCGTCACAAACTCCTTCAACCCTTGCTTCTTCCATACTATCCGCCATGTTTCCCGCCCGCCAAGCTAATCCTCGCTTCCATGCAAGGCAGCAGCGTTTGTGCATGGCTGTGAAACTGGCTTATTATTAATTTTAATTACTCTTAACTCTACTCTCAGCAGATCTAGAGTTCGTCGAGTGTAGAAATTTAAAGAACCCAGTCCTCATGCAACAGTTGACTTTCCCCTGAATGGGATTAAGCCATTAGCATGGGTGAGGTCAATGCTGATGGCTGAATACCATTTAAAACTGACGCACATAACTGACTGGGACAGGTTACGTACATTACGCAAGCCGGTTACGTACATTACGAACTACTATCAGTGACCCACACTGTAGAGCTGCAACTGGTCAAGAACTTTGAACAAACACCACTGGAACGTTGCTAACTACCTGAACCTTACAAACGACTTATTGATACAACAGTAACATGACACAAAAAGTAGACAAAACTCATAAAACTCAATGACAATCAGACTAAGGGAGATTTGAATAACAAATTTGCAATCGAAACTGCACAATCACTGTTCGGGTTTACCTCGGTGTAGGTTATTGTTTCATGTTTTTTGCTCTTTTGTTTTCTTTATGTTACGCCATGAGTGAATTTCACAGTTTTTTACACCGAGGATGAGCCCACTGTTCTCATGGTAGGAACCGACAGCATCACGGCTTACCTGACAGACTACCTCTGCTGACCAATCAGGTCAATTAAATACACATTACTTGTACGATCCACTGACAATACACAGGTGGCTTGAGTTGCGATCAGGTTGTCATCAATGTCATGTAGAGGCAGCGTGGCTGAGTGGTTAGGGCGCTGGACTTGCAATCCGGAGGTCACAGGCTCACGGCTCAAGTCCCGCTCTGACCTCATAGCTAGAATTATTCTAGGTAGTCCCTGGTTCAACTCCTCAGCTGCGCTTGTAAATAGCCAACTGGTCTGCCTCCTGCCAGATGGGATCCTAAGCTCTGTTATTAAGTGCATTTTTTTTACTTGGCCGTGGAAACCTCTCAGGGGGGGTCGTATATTAAGCATTTACTGAGCCCTTAGCTTACTATTACTAACGAGAGTTCTTCTCAGCACTTTACTACGTTACTTCATCCCCCGGAGTTATGATATGACTCGTGGGCTCAAACTATTTACAACTTCATAAAACGTATGTTTTGGAGAGGGAGGACTGACAGCACGGCTGAACGGTGTCGGACACTTTCTGTCAACTATTAAAAATGAAAATACCGTTATACCACGATTGAAAATTTCCCTTGGGGTATGGGTTAAAGTACTTTAGCAAGGAACTTTTGTATCCTTGAGATTGGCCACAGTACAGTTAGCGGTATTTAAAAAGTCTCCTGTCAAATTACACCGCTTGCGTAATGTGCTTTGGTTTCTTTGTTGACCATCGGATGTGGGTGAGATTGACGGTGTTGCACGGATAGGCAAGCTTCGTTCGATTGAAATTTCCTGGAGCATTAAATCAATCGATTTAAAAGAACTGCACACAGGAGGTGGAGACTATAAGATACAGCATGATAGATATTATGGCATCAAATGCAAACTGTAAAAAAAATCTGAGCTCCAGATGGGATTTGAACCCAGGATCCGCCAATCTAGTTGGATGCTCTAACCACTGATCCACTGGAGACTCTGTGGGTTTTAAGAGTGAAATGTGGGTCAACGGCTAGAACTGCATCACGTAGTCACATAGTCAAATCTCAAGTAACCACAGATGACTCATAACTGCATCGGGTAGTCACATTAAGGCATATCAGAGATCCCAACAACCCCCCTCCCCCCCACCCCAAGCGAGTAATGTGAGAAATACATGATAGATATTATAGCACCAAATGGAAATTCGGAAAAAATCCGAGCTCCATACAAGATAACTATTAATACGTGACCTACGCTAATGCAATCACATGGGAGCAAAATTGCTGAGTAAATAGCATTAAACTTCCTCTCGAGATATTTGTGGAATAATGTTAAAACAGCTGTAGCCCCTCCAGGTCAATAATCTTAATTGCTTGCTGACATCTATCAGGAAGCGTCCAGGCCTTTAGCTAGACTTGCAACGACGATACGGAAATTAAAAATCATTTGAAACAGGAAATGATGAAATGTAGTGTTGAAAGGTACTTATCTCTGCCTATTTTAGATGGCACCTGCGTTTGCTGTGCAACAAAATGTTATTACAAATGGAGAAGACAAAGCAAATTTAATTAGAAATGTTGACAGTAAGATATCAAAGATGACACTGTGTAAACCAGAAATACTCATAATCACGTTTTTCGACGTTAAAACAATAGTCAGACTAGCAGAGAGCAGGAGCCACAGTTGATGATCTACAATACTCACTATCACTACTGAACACCTTTGTTACAAAAGGGTAACTTTGAGGTTCGTCTTTCTTCGCATTCTAATTAAGGAATGGAAGACAAGCCTTCAGTTTTACAACATTTTTGTGCTTTCTGGTTTGTA
>BLFK01000190.1:31266-100229 GCA_014634185.1 Astreopora myriophthalma
GATAAGCCCTCAGAGAGCTGGATCGAAGAGAAAGTGACGTCATTTACTCACCAGCTTAAAAGTGGAGCGTGTGATTGCGGCTTATTTAGTATGCAGCACAGGAGTTTTTTGCTTTCAGATGGTCAAATCCGTGTTCTGCATACTAATTAAGCCGCATTCACACACTGCATTTTTAAGCTAGTGAGTAAATGATGTCACTTTCTCCTCGATCCAGCTCTCTGAGGGCTTATCGGTCGGAACCGCACCAAGTAATGGCGGACCGTTAAATCAACAAATTCCTGTCAAAATAAAGTCTTCCTCTTGAAATAATTGCATAAAATCTCGGATACCGAGTTTTCGGCACAAGTACTTTCGAAATGTGAAGAAAAACTAAAAGTGATTTTTGATCGTAGTAGCACTTTAAAACAGTGGTTAGTGGTAAGATAACCACTTCCAATGCAAAACAAAAATAATAATGTGAACTGAGTGTTTGCCATGTGCACTCAAATGAAAAGTGCTCTGATTAAAATAATTTGAAATAAAACAGCAATCAATAAGGTGCTTTTGTTGCTCCTGATTGCAGGTTAAGATTTGTATTTGTTGTAAGATTTGTCTCCCTACATCATTTACAAATCCCGTTGGACATACATTGGTTTCTGCTGCAACACGCCCTCGCGCCGATATGGAATAACGTGGTTTTCTAAATGCACCGGGAGCACTGGACAGGCATGGCTGCTTCTATATTCTTCCTTCGTTGGACTTGTCATTGGAGGAATTGCAAGTCTCTTATACTACAGTCAAACAAGACAATCCTGGCCGGCGGATACCTTCCACAATCACTGTACTTGAAATCTTGAGCTGGTCATAATCATCCTACTGGATATTGATTCAATTTCTAAAGTTTCAACTCCTCTGCTGTATCTCTACCTTACATTTTTCTTTCTCACAGCTCAAGTACACACTTTATGCCCCTGGAGGCCTACCTACCTATTGATTTCCTTATTTCTCCCCAATATCCCAATTCTTTACTCTTGACTTAGTCAAACCTTACCGGGACCGAATGAATGGCTGGACCCGCTTTTTTGTGCAAGAGCCACATTTCCCTCCTCTACCCTCTGTGCCTGCCCTGCCCTTTGTGTTTGTGTACGTAACTGTTCTTGTTTTTTGTTTGTGTCCGTACCTGGAGTCTGCGAGCACGCACGCGGCTATAAGCAACATAGCGCAGAATGGCCGGACATAATCAATTATTTATAAAGCACTCGCGCGGGATATTTCAATCACGGAGACATTATCAGGACCTACAATTACAAAGGAAGAACGCCATTTTGCTGAAATGATCGAAGAGATTTGCCCTTTACTCGCTTTCCCGAGTGCGAAGTATAAAGATACACAGCGGGATTTTGAAGAAGAAAGATAGCTTTACATATTTACGTACTCCCTTTTCGATTCAGCCAACGGCAAGTTGTGTCCTTTTTATCTTGAAATTTCAGAAACTACGATATTTTTAGTATGGGAAAACCTATGCATTATAGTATTCAGAGGCATTCCATTCAATTACTTATATACTTTGATAAGTGGTTGTTATTTGCATATTCCACTTTATTGCTATTGATGCATGCTGTTTCATTTTATGCTCTCTTAAAAGTTCTGTCGACAGAGTGCTGCAGGTTATAAGCCAGTAGAGAAGTCTAGACGCTGCCAACAAGTCACATTAATGCATACAGGACATTCAAAAGAGAGGTATGTAAAAGTGGCCTTAATGAAAGCCTCTAAGGTGCTGACAACATTGGTAATGTCGATGGAAAAAACGATCATTTCAAGGAAAAATAACTAACTTTGTGTGTGGACCCAAGATGTCGTCACTTGTGCGTTATTTTCTCACCAATAGGGAAATTGATAGACAAATAAAAAGCATGGATACTCTCTCAAAATACTTTTCTTCGATCTGCCCCTAGGTAAGGCTTTGAAGGAACAAGAGCGGGACGAAGGAGTGGCTTCAACAAACAGAGTCTGAATTCCAAGCCTGTCAGCCGAGTCCAAGAAATCAGAGTTCGTTTATTGACCATTCAACCCAGCTTTTATAGAAATTCAAAGACCAGGACACGGACCAAAGGATAACTCCAGGTTCGTCTAGAAGCTCACGTCGAAACCCGTACAAAAGACGTCTTTGCTCCTATTTGCTCATAAATAAATGACTAAAATGGAGAAAGAGGCTATGTGACTCTATGAACTCGCGACGGCTATGATTTTAGCCTACCATTTGATTCCCATATTAGATTAGCAGGTCTTCATTGCCATGAGCAATGAAAACGCCAATTTCAAATACCCATCACAACCTCAGTTACACTACGTCACCTTTAAATTGGTTGCAAGAAACATTGTTTATAGTGAAACCAACGCGATAACCCAATGGCACAGATTAGTGTGAATGAAGAAGACAATAATTACGTGCAACTCTATTTTTTAGGAAACCTATACGATGATGGTGACAGCAAGTTCCAATGTGAGGGCAATCAGCTCAAACGAGTGGGAAACAGGTATTAATGTATATCCTTGTACACCACTACGTTATTCGACTGTGTTTTGACCGATAGCTTGACTGATTCATGGGCTTACCAACTAACTGGATTACAAAGTCACTGGCTAAATGCACGTAAAAGTTATGATACGTTTGACCTAAATCAAGAGATAGGTGCCAACAAGTCAGGCTCAACTATGAGAACTAATTCAGTGATTGCGATCCTTACGATACAGCTTTTAACGCGGCAGAGTTCTGAGTTCTCGAACAAAGATAGCTCAGTGTCACGACGCAAAAGATGCTTCTTAAAACAAGACAAGAAGTGACTCAAAGGTAATAAATCCTAACAAAGTGCGTATAACACTACCGATAATACTCTTATGCAACAAGTTAAAAGCCGCTCAAACTGTGGGCGTCAAATTTTTAGGCTGTCTTAAGCTATTGACTTACTTTTCAATCTCTTTCGCTGATACGATTTATCCCCGACACTGAAAATTTCCTCCATTAATTAATCAGTCTCTTGACTTGGCAAGAATCCTCCCACGAACAGGTCCTTAAACGTATACACATGTGGTACACCGCGGTAAAACGCACTGCGCATGAGTGCGAATTTGGGCTTCCGGTTAATTACGCATTTCCGGTTATGTATTAAAATCCAATGGAAACAAGATAAAATCCCGTACCGCGAAGTTTGAAAACAAAAAGTAAGAGTTAGCACGAGAAAGTGGGAGAAAGGTTAGTCTCGTTGAAAAGTTTATTGTTTATTTAAGTTTCAAGCGCTTGCACCAAGGGGTTTGGTGTTTGCACCCGCAACGAAATATGAGAGAATTTCGGGCGCGTTGGCGCTCGACAAGAGCAAAGTTTTCTTACGCAGTTCTCCTTGTTGCGTTGGTTTGGTTGTGTGGTTCCCTCGCAGAAAAACGTGGGAAAGCCAACAAAAGCAGCCGTAAATATGGCGGTAAAAAATATTTTCTGCAAACCGGAAATGCCGAAGTTAACGTATGCGCATACGTTTTGCCGCGGTGTTCACATGTGGTAGTGGTCTAACCGGAAATGTGAACTTATTTCGTGCTGCACTGAAATGAGAAATAGTTTTATTCTTTTAAATATTAATCTACTTTTGTCAGCAGTCTGACAAGGTCTGCAAATAACGGTCAATCAGATTTCACATTTGTATTCAAATCTATAGGTTCATATCTTGCCTGAATGCACTTCAGGTTATCAGGGGAGTAAACGTCGGCGTAAAGGGAAATCGCGCACTGGTATTCACAGGTATGAATAACTCAGATTTATGACATATAGAGTATATTTGACGGAATTTCTGCCCCCTGCCTAGGAATGTTACTATTAGTGACTTCGTCAGTGTCGTGGGGTGAGGGGTGCCTCTGATCGATACCGAGATTACTTACTCCCCATTGGCGTACGGTAGTCCCCCGACGAATTATTCAATCTATATTGGCCTATATTGACCTACACTGGCTTACGATGACTTCCTGACGAATTATTCAATCTATATTCAGCTACGACCCAACAAATAGAAAACTACAAGGGAGCTTTGAAATCTTCATGGAAGGATCTTCAGCCTCATCAAAGAAGATGCCGTCATAACTCTTTCAATGGCTTAACTCAGAATTAAATTAGTGGTAAAACTGCTGCACTAGTCGCTTTAACACATCTTGCTTTTAAAGCGGCAATTATTTTGCTTTGCAATGTTCCTAATCCGAGCGACTGATTCATTCATTCTAAATAATTGTAGAACTTCTCTTTTACAAAATGTAGAGAAATAGCATGTGTTGCTTTAGAGTACGATTTCTTTGCAGGGTTATCTAGGTGTATAATAATAGAAGGGAATACTAATTTTTTTAGTACAAGGTGAATTTTTTGTGAAAAGGTTTGGCCACAATATACATGCACTTCATCTAGTAAAAGGGAAAATTTTGACTCTAGCCAATCAGATTTCAACCTTATAAAACGCTTGAAAGATGACCAACAAAGCCACGCATTAACATCTAACACTAATAAAGAAATATTAAAAATTGCAAAGCATCAAAATTCTATTAATGCGCGTCTAAATAAAATTCTCAGTCATAAACCAACTATAATAATTATTGACCACTGCATAAGATTAAACGTTCAAAGATAAACATGATTTTATTTTCACTTGTAATTAAAATAACACCAAAGTTGGGTAAAATGATCGAGTAAGAAATTATGTAGTGTATGCGTTAGCAAACAACTTTTAATGAACAAAAGTGTAACGGTTTAATGGGGTGCGCATGTTAGCAGAGTAGTTTTAGATGGAGAATAACAATTCAATGGCGGAATACACGATGGTATAATGATAACTAAGTATAACGATTTAATGTGATCCACGTGATAGAAGACAACTTTTAAATGACTTAATGAGCAGCGAATTAGTGGAGACCGGATTTTATAGATGAATGAGTAACGATTTATAGGGTGCGCGTGTCAGCAAACAACTTACAGATGAATCATCGACGACTTAGCGCGAAAGCAGGCAGAAATAAATTAGTAGTTATTTCAAGAGCAGCACGCGGTAGTAGACAGCTAGTAGATGAATGCATCAGTACCAATTTATAGGGTACGCGCGTTAGCATACAACTTACAGATTACTGATGAACGATTAATGGGGTGCGTGCATGCAATAGAAGACAATCTACTAGACAGATCTTACTTGTAGACGACTGAATACGTAACGATTTAATGAACTGTATATAACCCATAGGTGCATAAGTAAGTATTAAACGTTTTGCGCGCGATAGCAGACAACTTAAGGATATCTAAGTACATGTAATGGTTTAATGGTGCGCGCGTTACTGAGCAAACAACTAATAGATCATTGACAAGTTGATGACCGGCTCGCGATGGGGGACAACTTCTATATTATTGAAAGCAATAGAGAACAAGTTATAGATAAACTAGTAACAGTTAAATTTGCTGCGCATGGAGCACACAGCATAGGGATGCATAACACCAGCGTTAGAAAACAACTCATAGAATGATTTACGACTGTATGGGTTGGGTGTGATATTAACAAGTTATAGACAAGTTACAACCGAATGAGTAACTATTTAATGTGGTGCGCACCTTGGCAGTCAACTTAAGATGTACAAGTAATGTTCTGTTGGGTGCGTGCGTTAGCAAACAACTTATTAATAAAGGCCTGATGACATAATGAGGTATATGCGATAGCAGGCAAGACTCGTGTAGATATGCGAGTAACTGTTTCATGTGGTGTGCGCGTTAGCAGACAACTTATAGATGAAAGAGAAACGTTTTCTGGGCTGCGCATGTTTGCACAGAACTTATAGATGCATAAGTAACTATTGAATGGCGGGGCGAACGTTGGCAGACAACTTACGATGGATAAGAAATGTTTTATTGGGTGCCCGCATTATCAAACAACTTATTAGTGATGACAAATTAAGGGCTTAATCACTGGGATGTGAGTGATAGCAAGCAACCTATAAGATACAGGTTTATCTATTTAAGGTTATGGTTGAGCTGGCAAATGCAACTCACAGGTAAACGATTTCCGGGGTATGCAGGTTTGCAAACAACTTAAATAACTATTTAATGTGGCGCGCACATTGGCAGACAAGTTACGGATGGATATGTTTTATTGGGGGCGCGCGTTAGCAAACAACATATTAACAGTGCATGATTGACGACTTAAAAGAGTGTGTGGGCGACAGCAGGCAACTTACAGATATTAGATATACGCGAAACGATTACACGCATTAGCAGGCAGCTTATAGATGAATGAGTAACGATTTCTGGGATACGCATGCTAACACTGACTTATGTGATGTTTAAAAAACGAGCAGCAGTGTTTTATCGGGTATAAAACACGAGGCGTAGCCGAGTGTTTTTAGAGCCGATAAAACACTGCTGCGAGTTTTTTGAACAGCTTCAAAAACTTTTGTTGCAGATCTATTCATTTTTTTAATGATCCTTGGGTTTTCTATTTACTTTCCCAGGTAAAACTGGAGGTAAAAATTTAGCCGTGTTTTATCAGATATAAAGACACTCATTAAAATTTAATTTTCTTTGTATTTTCTTCATGAATTATTAATGAGTCTTTGAAGTGATGAATAAGTAATGACAAATGCGTTATGCCGGAAACAACCTGTAGTTGAAATAATTAACTATTTAATGTGATTCGCACATTAGCACACATCTTAAAGATAAATGATAACAATTTGTGGGTTATGCCATTAGCAAACAACTTATTGAACGAATGAGCAATGATTTAATGCTGGAGTAATTTATTTAGTGTGGTGCGTGCGATAGCGAACAACTTGTTGATGAATCTGTCACATGAAAACCAGACTTTCAAGTTATAGAAGATTAAGGTTATGGATAAATAATCAGGTCTGTGATAAATTAGTCATCGACATGGGAACTAAGAAGATATCTGAATCAAGCAGACTATATAAATTAACTTTCTTGCAATAGCAACGACGTTGGTGATATGAGGAGCCATGATGTCAGCGGACATTAGCCAAATCGACAAATAGATAGACTCGTCCAGGTCCAGTCAAGGATAGCCTAACGTGTCCGGTTCCAATCCTTTGTTTGTACCTTGCGTGACAATCATACAGCTGTCTCATAGTAGTAAAAGGCCTGAAAATTAGTTGATGGACTGATAATTTTTCGCAACTGTGGAGCAACATAAATATGTGGGGTATATTCAAGCTTGTGAATATATGTTTGTATGTCTTGATTCTCCAGGACATAAGAGTGAGTGATTCGCATTATTCCGCCGAGAACAGTAAACGAGCAGACGGAAAACGTGACAGGTAACCCGTACCAGGTGTTGGAATGGCCACTGAAGTAGAACAATAGGGTCATCACAAGGTTTTCTACCACAAACAGAAAATTCGCAACCCGCCGCAGAGGGTTCTTGTTTCTGAGAGTGAAGAATGGCCAATCATCCTTTATCCACTGCACGCAAAATTTTCCAAATATAAACTCGCCTGCGCCATGAATTGACATGTAGCGTTGGATACTGGGTCGGTGGCCAACTTGCCGGAAGGAGAAAATGTATCCCACAACCATCATAGTAATGGAATGTAACATCAGAACACTGACAATTAACCACTTGTAACTGACGGTAAAGTAACCGACGGCACATAATCGACTGCCGACGAGAAATAAATTGGTCACAAAAAGAAAGCACTTGTGTTTAACGTGGCTATCATTAGTGATTACACGTCTAAAATATAGCTCTTCGGCAGATGTGAATGTCCATACTAAACTAAGAAACGATACAGGTAAAGATGCCAATTGAATGACGCTAACTCTTTCATGCTGTATGCTGATGACATACAACTGGATGACGAACTGAGGGGCTGATTCAAGAACGGCTTCAACCGACGCAGCAGCTTGGCTGTAAACATCTTTGTATAGAGCGTGATTTGTAATAGCTTCATTCCTGTTCTTCAGGCAGAACACAAACATTTTGAGCCTGGCCATAGCAGCTGCGAATGGGTGAAAACCGATGAGAAACGATTTTAACCACTTACAGGACGGAGCTCGCCTTCTCTGCACAGTTGCCATAGTAAATGGCTGTTCTAAAGCAACATGATAGTATCCAAAAGGCACGCACGGTAGAAACACAAAACCAAGGCTAACAGTAAACCATGTCCTATGATCCTGGCGGTAAAATTGCACCAGCGTGAGTATGTCGGTTATCGGGTCAGCAAAACTTAAAATAGCTCCAACAAGAAACACGTACTTGCTGTACCACTTGATCTCCATATGTGGTCTACTGAGCGGCGTTTTCTTGGGATATGCTGAGTTACGGAAGCACAGCTAAAAATGGCTCGCACGTTAGGGATAAAAATTGGCGGGAAAAGACCGTCTTTGACCACACTTTCAAACGCCGAAAAGAGTTAGAAATACGGCGCGCAGGCCCAGCGGAGTATTTGTCGTGATTTTGTACAATGTCGTTACGAAATAAGAGAACGTGTTCTTAAGATTGACATTTTTCAAGGCGTGTCGCCTACATATGTCCTTCATTAAGCATTACAACGGAAATAGGTTTATGTTGCACGAGGAAAAAGAAATCGATCGAGACTAGAAAAAAGCGAACTGATCTTCAGTAAGAGTAATTTTGTGAGCGAGAGAGGTTAATTAAATCAGTTTACGACATATTTTTGACGAACTTCCAACGAGAAAACGGAGAAATAAAATCGTATAAATCTATGCTAATTAAGATCAGATATCCAAACAAGGTTACGGTCATGATTTCCTTTGTTTAAACGGGATAAACTATTACTGAGTTTGAGAATACATTTGCAAATATGGATGTCTAAAAATGCGAGCAGTCTCTTTCTTTTCCTAGTGTACGACGCGAATACACGAATGTGAAGAAGAAGAAGAATCGAACAACGATCGAACGGCGAGAAACGCGGGCGGGGAAAGAAAGATATTTTTTCCTGTCTCGCTTCATTACCTTCTTAGACTGCGAGCATTCTCTTTTCTGCGTAAAAATCCGCTGGAAGAAAGCAAAAGAGCAGAGGCCGCGAGGGGTATGAAGCAGTTTTCCTGTCAAAAAAAAAATATTGCGTGTGCAGTGGTAATCATTGCATTTTAGCTTTCAATTATTGCTCAATAAAATGATATTATTGAATCTCGTTATATTGTAATTATTCAAATGTTGCACACCCAATTTTGACTTGCACACTAAATGTTACGTTGCACACCCAAGAGTATGTTCCTAACCTAAGAAAATGTTATTTTGCACACCTATTGTTATACTGCACACCCATTGTCGAGTTAACAAATTGACGTCAGTTTTTTATGCGTCTGTCCTGTTATTGATCATAAATTTCGTCATCACATTTTCAAAGTAGCTGTGGATCCACGAGGCGATAGCCGAGTGGATCCGCAAACTACTTTGACAATGTGATGACGAAATTCATTGTCAATAACAGGACAGACGCATAAAAAACTGACGTCAATTTGTTTTTTACGATAACAAAAAGGTAGGAGAGACGAAATTAAGACGAAACGCGAGACCATTATAAATTCATGTGTCTGTCCGCATATTGACCATAAAAAATAGCCAATGAGCGCGCGTGAATTTCTGCAGTTATCGTAAAAACAACTCCTGAGCTCAAAGGTGAGGGTCTGGGTTTTAACCGCTGACCAGCACTGAACAATTATCAGACATTTTATGGGAGCTTACATGGAATACTAGCCTTCAGGGCAAGATTTCCGTACAGGTCCCTACTTCATTATGCATGCATATTCCTCGCAAAACTGTATTCATGCTCGTTCTTTTTGGAAGAGGGTTAGTAGGAATATGCATGTATAATTAATGTAGGTACTGTACGGAAATCTTTCCACAAAGGGGGACGCCGTATCAACGTATCATCTCTTTCAGATAAACAAACAAACACGTGTGTCCACGAGTCTTTAGGCTGAAAACGGATTTAGACTCCATTGCGTGCTGCCTGCAGGAGATGGTCTCATGAAACCGGGAAAGAGTCTGGAGAGTTCTGTTGGTGTTCTCGGAGATGCACCATTCTGACCATTCGAAGCATTTGCCACGTCGGGCAGAGAACCTGCACTACTCGAAGTGCTTGCAGCGGGAAGATATTGAACATCACTGGAGGAACTTCCTTCTCTTTGGCTTTCCAAGTTATTCCCCTCGCGCAACCTCCCAACAGCTCGGTTTATTAAATTCAGAGCTCGATCAAAGCTTGCACATGTGCAGGTTATAGTGCAAGTTGTTCAGCTTGGCGCCAGTTCCATACCGCATGTACACGAGCCCATCAATGGCTGCTGGAGCTGAGCACTCGGCACCGTTGAAAGTGAAATACCATCGGCTGCAGCAACTATCACAACCGTAGATGCGGAGAACACCATTCCAGAAGACTCGCAGCCCGGTATGGTGAGACGTCTTGTTGAAAACACATTCCTTTGTGTCAAAAGAAAAAGCAACACGGAACAACTGAATTGAAACCATCAGATCAACGGACAACGGATTAGTCTAATGATCTAGACCACATCACCTTCTGTTGCTTGAAATCAATCAATCAATCAATCAATCAACAACTTTATTTGAGTGTCTAATCTTCTAGCTTGCCCTCAGGCCTACTAATCCCACGGGTTAAAAAGGTTTCCTCCCTTCTCCTGACTTATCTTTACAGCGGTGAAAATGACTTTCGACTTTGACTCCCTCCCCTGAATTAGTTTTTCCATATAGAACTATTTCTATGTCAGCACTCTTTCATTTTGTTTAGGTTAGTTTACAACATTCGGTGTAATTGCGTGACTGTGCGTTACAGTTGCGCTGCGATTTTGCCCTTTGATCTTAAGGTTTTCGATTTCAGTTGTGTTGTTTTCGGTTTTGTGATCTCCATGCAGTTAGTCGTAGTTGGGATTTGTCGTATATCAAGTTTTTGGCTCATGGCTCGTGTACGACGACCTGACTGACGTCATTATACTGCAGAGGAAAACGGAGGAACACTAGGCACAAGCACAGAGCAACTGAGGAACAGTAGACCAGAGGAACGGGGGAACAGTAGTTCCTCTGTGTGTACTGTTCCTCTGTTCCTCTGTGTATACTGTTCCCCTGTGCTTACTGTTCCTCTGTGTCTACTGTTCCTCTGTTCCTGTGTGTCTACTGTTCCCCTGTTCCTCTATGCCTACTGTTCCTCTCTTCCTCTGTGTCTACTATTCCTCTGTGTCTGCTGTTCCTCTGTGCTTACTGTTCCTCTTTGTCTACTCTTCTTATCCTCCGTGCCTAGTGTTCCTCTGCTTTCTTCTGCCGTATAATGACGTCAGTCAGGTCGTCGTACACGAGCCATGTCCCAAGTTTTTAGTATCACCCAACCAGTGCACTAATGCAAATCCTGCATTTTCATTGGCTACACTACTAGAGGACTATTAGTAATAGTCCTCGAGTAGCGAAAAGCGTGACGCTTTCCCAAATAAATATTTCTTCAACTTGCATTTGGTAACTTTATTATTGCCTATACTGTCCGACTAGTTGGGTGATACTAAAACAATTAGACCCTTCGCCCTCAAAAGCCACGGGTCAATAGCCCATTCGGCTTCATCTCATGGGCTATTGACCCGTAGCTCTTGCGGGCTACGGGTCTAATTGTTAATTAGTTGTGTGTACCAGCAGCGTTGCGGGATGGATGTGTAAGCTTTTAATCTTTGTTTCTATTTACTTATATCTTGCCCCATAACTTTCTAGCCATTGTTTATTTATGTTTATTGCATGTAATTTAGCGATACCACGCCCTCGTGGTTCCATAAAATTTAAGTGCTCTTTTATTGTATTTCGGGGCAAGCTTATGAGGTACCTTTTGCTATTTCGTTTATTACCGCATGTTTATTTTGTCGCTTAGGTTTCTTTTAGTTTAGTTCTATTTTGTTTGTAGTAGGTTGTATTTGTTTGTTTGGTCCCTTCGTCAAAATCCCGCAAATTTCTGATTTTTGCCTATGCTAATTTTTTTTGCCCCTTTTTTGCCCGCTTTTTCCCTACACTAAATTTTTTTGCCTACATTAATTACTAGGGAGAATGCTACGCTGAATTTTTTTTGCCTTTTTTATGGGTTTAAGAGGAGGTACCATCTCTCCCTTTATTGGTTTGCTTTATCGAATTCTTTTATTTTTTCGTATTGTCTTTTGTTTAGTAATGTGGGTTTTTCAGGATGCCCTTCTGGTAAATATAATGACTAATGACCATAAGGTAAAGTGTCAGTTCCGTTTTCAAGAATTATTCTTTTATCATGTTCAGGTGACAATACGGTTTTATAAATACTTAGTGTAATTTTCATGTCCGAAATTTCTCATATGATTCATTGTTAATGTTTTTTTAATTCCATTTTTTAAACATTTGAGGTAACTGTTGTATGATAATGTTTTTTTAACAATGCATTTTTTGCCGCCTTTGCATTTTTTCCCCTTCTTTTTTGGCCATTTTGTATGAATATAATTTGGCACTTAACCCAACAAAAGCATGAATTTTCCTGGCACCTGTTTCATCTTTCATCATTCCTATTACTTTTTTGTTGATGTCTTTTGTTTTTTGCCTTCTTCTATTTTCCTTTTTTCCCATTCAGCTCTAAAAATATTGATTCTTTCTGTTTCTTAATTTTTTCTTGTTCTATCTCTTCTGATTTGTTCTTTTACAATTGTTCTCAATGCACTTATATTAAGATTAAAATAATAAATAGCCCTTTTTTGTGAACTATGCATTAATCTTGCCATAAATCCTTTTCTCATAGTTTCAGCATCTTCTATTTCAAAATTACTTAAATCTCTGCTATTAATGTTTATTCCTTGTTTTTTATAAGTGATCGTATCTCTTAATATTATTCTTAAGATGTTTATGTTTTTGTAATCATTTAATATTTTTTATTCTGATATTTTTGTTCCATCATTTAAAGCAAGTCTACTATGTAATAATAAAGCAATCATATTTAAACTCATATTGTTAACTTTGTTTGTTTCAATGTTATTTGATAAAATTTTTTTATCATCCATCTAAGGGTAATACCTTCTTTTTTTGATTTGTTTTCATTATTTTTCTAAAATAACACCCTTTAATTAATATAACTCTAATACTAATGTAACTTTATCATCATCTTTTAACTCTTCTATTTTAATATCAAAATAATTAATAACATCATTATCTTTAACATAAATACTTGGATAAAACCTTGATTGTGTAAATGCTAATAATTCTGATTGCCTTAAGGTTATTTCTTGGGTATTATCCCCAAACCCCTGGTTTAAATATGAATATCTTGAATCAACCAAACTACAAAATATAGTTAAATTTTTATTGTCAACATCATTATCATCTGAATGAATACCAAGTAATTTTATTGTTCTGATATTATTTAATGGTGGATAAACATTTACTCTTTTTATTGGACCTTGCATTTTGATATTTAAAATTTTTGTATGCATCTACTCTTCTTTTTTTAAGTTTTTTTAAAATTTATTTTTTCTTTTTAATATTATCAACCAAATATACTACAACAGCAACAACAAGTAACCATGCATTCTTAGCAAGAAAAGAAACAACTTGACCCGCTGTTCTAAATATAAAAGACGCTATTGCTCCTGTCATGCCGGGTAATATTTGACCCAATTTTTGACCAATTGTTTTAAGGCCATTTCCCACTCCTTTCCCAAGTGATGTTAAGCCTTTGTTTTATTACGCGGATCAAGTAGGGGCATCCGTGTTAAAGATTCGGGTTAATTCTTCGTTTTGTTCATCGTAGTCGCAAATTGCAACGCTTTTGTGATTGGATAGTCTGATGTTTTGACCAGTAGTATGGACTGTAATATCAAGCTTGAAGCCACACCCCCTCATGTTGTGATGAAGAGATCGCAGCAATATACTGAGGTATTAACTTTCCATGTCGCGAAATGCGTACACTTTGCCGATAAACATTTTTGTCTTGTTTTGGTGTAGTGTAAGGATGTCGACTTGCGCTGGGGCAAAGTTTTGTGTAAAGACGACCCGTTGTTTCGAGCGCGGATCGCAGTGTTCGTATGCAATTTTGACAAGTTTGAAATGGTGTGCGAGATTTGAATCATCTCAATGTCGGAGTGTAAAATAGTGAATTGCTGAGTCGACTAGAAGACCACTTATTTGAAACCCTGTGAACTGCGGAAATTTGTACGAGAAGGTAGTGTATAGTATTTGCTTCACTTTATTAACTGTCGTTGAATGTATCAATACTGTGAATAATCGAACGTATTTGAACGACTTCACTAACCAACCGATGTGAGGTACTTTTTCCATTACATTTTGTAATACGGTCTTCCTTTAAGATTGTTTATTGAATCTTTTTAGGCGAGTCGCGCGTGCAGTGATGTCAATATTTTTTCTGGTCATAGTAGTTCTCAGGAGGATGCAGTTGTCAATTTCAGGCGTGCAGAGGAATTCTATTTGCTGATCAGCTAATTTCTGTTCACATTTGCCCAGCGGTCTGAACGGTTTT
Organism: Astreopora myriophthalma; assembly: GCA_014634185.1. Lineage (NCBI taxonomy): Eukaryota > Metazoa > Cnidaria > Anthozoa > Scleractinia > Acroporidae > Astreopora > Astreopora myriophthalma. The sequence continues at coordinate 45,769 of BLFK01000190.1, forward strand.
AAGTTTGCAACTTCAGTAGAACCCGAAATATAAATTATCGGATATTGTACATTCGGGTCCGGCCGACAATTTGCGTTATTTTGACGTTTGTTTACATTCTGTGGACAAATAACTCTTCTCTGAAATGAACGTGATTCATTCGTATTAAAAATACAATTCTTGTAAACTGTGTCGTATTTATATCTTCCAGAAGACAGTCGAACGAGTTTTTGAAGTTAAATACAAGAAAAGGTGTTCGTACTCAAAAGATATTTGACAGATATCTACACTGCCGAGTTTCAGCTGAGCCCGTTTGCCTACCGCGTCAGAAAGAATTATAATAATTGCGTTCGACGAAGGAAGAACGCTTCCTAATCTTTTGGGTTGCCTGTTATCGCGTAGGTACCCTGTGCACGCAAGCGAAAGCTGACCCGTGTTTTTTCGTTCCATGGTTCACCTTTTCGGCGCCATTTTGAATGACGTCACAATTTCGTTGCGCAAAGCATTCTGCCTCGTGCTTCGCAGTTTGTCGGACGTGTTGGAAGGTTCAAGTTTTATCATTCTGCCTCGTGCTTCGCTGTTTGTCGGACGTGTTGGAAGGTTCCAGCTTTATTGCTGTTTGGTCTGCTTCAACAAAAATAAACCATGCCTTCTCAATGCAAAACTTCAGAAACTACTATTCCAACCTACCAATACTCGAACGCACTTTTTTAATCTATGATTACTACTAGTTTTATCTTTAAGCGCCATTTCGAACAAAGTTCGCATTGTTATGTTGCCGAACGGTTCTTGTAGGCAAGCAAGAATAAACATCAGTTGTTTACCCAGCAGGTCCTCTCTTTTTAAGGCCCTGTTTACAAGCAGGCAGGGTAACTCTAGTATTAGGGTTACCCTAGCAGGAGGGTAACCCTAACGCTCCCACATTCCTTTTTTTCATCGACGTGTTTACAAGGCAGCTAGGGTTACCCTAGCACTAGGGTAACCCTAGCTGAGCGCTAGGGTAACCCTAGCTGAGCGCTAGGGTAACCCTAGCAGTAGGGTTACCCTACATACTTGTAAACAGGGCCTAATACTCAATCAATTCTCTCATTACAGTCTTATCTCGAGATCAGTAAAAATACTAGAAACACATTGCATTACGTAACACGTACGTTCAGTACAACCCAAGATACAAATTGTCGGATATTCTACATTTTTGGGGTCGACCGTTTGCTTAATATTGACGTTTGTTTACATTATATTCTTTGGAAAACTATAACTGCTCAGTGAAATTGTCATTCATTCGTATTATGTGTGAAAGCAATTTTTTTACATGGAAAAAGTAAAACTCTGTCGTACACTCTTTCAGAAGACAGTCTAAGGAGTTTTACGCCAACTGAACAAAATATGCTTTACTGTCTGTTCAAACTGATCACGTTGCACGCATTGTGGTATTCCAATCTGTCAACTTGAACTTGAAGCATTTTCATTTGATTTGAAAACACCACTTTACTAGGGCTACCTTGGTAAATATTTTCGTTGTTGAATTTGGAATCGCAAAAATCTCCAATTACCGTACAGTAACATTGTATTCTTTGCCTGCTATCTATTAGGGGTTTTATCCTCACTACACTGATTCATTTGCCTTTTTACAACCACACCCTCACCAGCGAATGCCTGCCTTCACAGTGACTTAAGGTTATGCATCCATGTCAACGCCTCCAGCCGTCTTGTGGTAACTTATTTTGGGGATCCACCTATAAAGCTAGTCTTAAAGCGAATCGTAATTCTTCACAAACGAGTGATAAGGATAGTGAACATGTCCAATTATGATGCTCATACAGATCCTATTTTTAAGGAACTCAATTTTCTTAAATTTCACGGTATTCACTCTTAGTTCTGAGATAGCTAGCTCTACATCTCTCGTGTCCTTCAAAAACGAGTTAAAACATTCTTTATTAACAACTATTAAGTTATTTTTGTATATTTCTTTATTTTTTAAAAGTTAAAAAGTTTTCCTTCGATCATCAGCCTCTTGCCCATCCATAGTCACTCTTGTATTTTGTATAAGGAAACCTAATTTCTTATAAGCCTCGTGGTTTCGTTTAGGTTTCCGCCCCATTTATTTCCGTCTTCTTATTCGATATTCTGTATTGTATTGTATGGCAAAATAAAATAAACCAGGCCAGTATCCCTTCTATCACTCAAGTCCTTAAAAACGCACTGCCTCCAGTTACGCACGAAAGACCCTACATCTCCCTTGGGACCTTGTGGAAGTGGCAATGACTTTAGTATTTACCTTAATCAGTCCAGTATCCCTGTTATCATACAAGTCCTTAAAAACGCACTGTTTCCAGTTACGCACGAAAGACCCTTAATCTCCCTTGGGACCTGGTGGACCAGGAGGACCTTGAATACCACGTACACCTGCATCACCTTTGTTTCCAGGCGAACCTGTGGGACCAGACGCTCCTTGCGGTCCCTTGGGGCCAGGGGGACCTTGACTTCCGCGAGCCCCTTCATCGCCTTTGCTTCCAGGTTGACCAGCAGGTCCCCAGGGTCCTGTAGCCCCTTTGGGGCCTTGCCGACCTTGACTTCCGCGGGGGCCTTCGTCACCCTTGCTCCCTCGTGGACCCATGGGTCCTTCGGGTCCATGGCTGCCGGGTGATCCCGTACCACCCACTGATCCCGCGGGACCAGGGCTCCCTGGAATGCCTGGAATACCTGGTGCGCAGAAACATGCAGTTTGTCCACATGACCCATACGGTGACATCTGTTGAGGGATGCTCTAGATAGAGACAGATACAATGTGTTATTTTCCAGTGGGTCTGGCTTAATATCAGAATATAGGAAGTTACTGTGCGGTTCAAGCCTTAAATCAATTCTGTGTGCTATGCTTTGCAAAGTGTCTCTTAAAAATGGATCACTTCTATGATGAGTAGTTTGAGAACTTCCGGTGACTGTAGGCAACCAAAAAATCTTGACATCGCCTTCCTCGCGAGGAGTTTAATGACAGACCCTCCTAATCGCGTCCAAAAGATTATAAGATATTGATAACATGTGCTCAGAACTACGCTAAATTAAAACGTTTTTGACTGCTGATAGTTGTCCAGGGCTGTCCGGCTACCGAGTTTGGTTGAAAGCAAATGTTCACCCAACTCACCTCGCTGTCAGCTGAGTTGCTGCTGCTGTTTCCATTCGCAGAACACAGAGTCATCAACAGTGACAGCAGTCCACACAGTATAGTGCCCAGCGGTATAGTCATACAATGCTTCGTCATCATTCAACCTGTGGATATTATTCGTAGTAAATTCTCGGCCTTAATAGATAAGTTCAACACGAGGAAAGGAAAAACACTACATCAACTGGTTACGGTAAAAGAATTTGAATAACTAGAAAATAACGAGCATTTCGATTGTGTTTAGGTTCCTTCTCTTGTTACAACACTAAAGACAGCCAATAGAAAAGACGATACGCACAGATATCTGCACAAGCGATACAGGTATGGCACCTCCGGGACTTCACAGGGCAATCAGTCGAAACGGGACGAACAATTCACGGGCAAAACGTCCCGTACCGACTGACTGCCCATGGATCTTCGAGGATGGCTAGTACGTTACAACACAGAAAAGATTAATTTTATAGCCTAATGCTATTGAACCAGATCGCAGGGTTAGTGAAGTAAAATTGGCTCACATGATAGGTCATTTTCTCTTTCAAATAGCATGTCAAACTTCTCGACATGATTAAAACGTTGTTAAAGAATATCATTTCACTGAATTCCAAACATTTCCTTATCGGAAACTTCGGAAATCTCCTTATCGGAAAGTTCTTCGACGTACGTTACTTTATTTGTCCGATGATACGCGAATAAATCAAATGACGCGCTAAGTCTACCATTTGCTTTCTAAGAAAACATAACGGTAAATGCAGAAAAAGAAAAGGTTTCATTATAAGGAAAAGCTACGAAATTTCTGTTTTACGGTATATAGGTATAGACAACCAACTGTACTGATAAAGCACTGACTAGAAAATATTGTTACGTACCAACCTTATAACTTGCTTGTGCTGTTTTAGAACATCTGAGGAAGATATGATTTGCCTCTAACAACTATCACACCACCTTTTAATACTTCTTTTTGTCACTTTGAAGGCCGTGAGAACACGTTTTGGACACGTTTTGGAACTGATAACGTGTAAGCTGCCAAGATACAGTGGCTGGTCTCCTAGTGGCCGTGTAATGTTTACGAATGACATCGACGCTGTTTCAGTGATTGCTAACAAGTTAAAGCAAGTTAATTCATGAGCCGAATACGTTTATTTAGTGGATCAGTCAAATTGGCCAGTGATATCAGACGTGTTTTGTTAGTCTTTTAAGACTATTGTATTCTTGTACTCTTTTAATTTTTTGTTAATGAAATTGTTTTACGCGAAAAAGAACTTTTCTGTTTGCCAAGTTGAATTCATGCAGAATGCGTTTTGGACACGTTTTGGAACTGATAACGTGTAAGCTGCCAAGATGCAGTGGCTGGTCTCCTAGTGGCCGTGTAATAATTACGAATGACATCGACCCTGTTTCAGTCATTGCGAACAAGTTAAAGCAAGTTCATGAGCCGAATTGGCCTTATCACGGTTTTAGCCGCCATCTTGACAGGTAGGCAAAGCGTAGAGAATTTACAGTATTTGTATGAGGATCCGATGTCAGACTAGTAATATTCGTAAAACGTCAGCTCAGAAAAATTTATGAATTGCGAACTTAAGACACAGGGCAAAGGATTATACTGTGTCTTAAGTTCGCAATTCATAAATTTTTCTGAGCTGACGTTTTACGAATATTATTTGACATCGGATCCTCATACAAATGGGAGTACAATTCAGGGAGTCGGGCGAGTAATTTCCAAATCGGCCAAAGCGCGGATTGGAAATTAAGAGCACGATTACTCCCTGAATTGTATGACACGAAGCCCTATTGGCAATTAATCGTGACTATAACAAAATTTGAGAAGAATATGACAGTGTTATTAACTATTTGATACTTTAATTTGTTCAACTTTTTAGTCGTTTAGACGTGAGGGGAAAAAAAAGAAGTCTGAACCAGCGCGCACTTAATGACGTATACTGTCCAATCACTTAGGCATGACATGTACAACTGTGCAATTACAAGGTGTACAATTACAAACTGTCCGATTAATGCTGAAATCAGGGCTGCTGATAACCAATCAGATTCGAGAGTTTTGTTATAGTTACGATTATAATAATAATAACAACAACTTTAAGGCACTAAAATAAATGACAACTGCTCTGATACACTGCAATAATAATAACATGAATGGAATCAAAAGGAGAACTACATACGTGTAATAATAAACAATTATTGGGTGCGGTTTTTCATGATAACAAGAATAATCAAGGGTGCGAGTAAGTTTAATCAGCTGAGGCCGGAGGCTGAGGCTCATAACACTTACCGAGACCTTGATTATTCTGGATATCATGAGAAACCGAATTCAGTAATTGTTTTATTATACAATGACATACAAACAAAACATTGAAAAGTAATAAGCCATTGTTTTCATTCACGCTATCAGCTGGTAGTGTAAAGCCGTTGTGGTTGACAGGTAACAAATACCCTAGCATCTGGGCAACTATGCTCGACAGGTGACATGATATCCAGAATTATCTGCAATCCACAGAATAGAGATTGAGACTGCGATGTATAATAATTACACATATGTAGTTCCTGTAATAACTATTGTAAGAAATAAGTGTAGGACATGACCCAGTTGCCAACCAACCACTCACAGGTTACTGACGAATTGTGCTTCCCCAGACTGAGTTCAGGGAAGGAACATCATAAAACAAGCTGTGAAAACACAATGCAAACCCAAGTAACAGACAAGTCACTTTGCCACAATACAGCTGTAGGAAATTTCACTGTATCCACAAAGTTGGTGTGATACTGTTGCCAAAACTGTCACACCTAGGTTACAAAAAAGCTCCAGAAACTTTGGTCCAAAAAAGTTACTAGTATGACAAGAAAACTGTTATCCAGAGGTACAGTCTGAATGTTTATCAGGGGGTGGGGGGAGATAGGGGAATAGGGGGATAGGGGGATCTGAACTTCCCACTTCCCATTCCCTCTATTCCTGGTTCCAGCTCCTGTTCTGATGGTTACCACCTTGACAGGTGTGCTTCCTCCCTCAGGTTCTTAATCCAATTCCCTTAAACTTCCTGCCCTCTTTTATCCCAGCCCCCCCCTTTCATAAACACATCCCCACCAAAGCTACATGAAAATTGTTAAGAAATAGTGGATTAGCTACAAAATCATCGATTAAAAAATTATACCATTTAGAGAATAATCAGTTACCTAGCAATCATGAGAGAAAATAATTCTAACTAATCGAAAAAAAAAAAGTTTATTACATTTTTTATACATCCTGAACATAGGCTCCATTGTTTACAATACAATATAATCTCATTCTGAGATCTGGGTATGAGATTACACACAACAGTACTGCAAAACAGTTAATGAAATAGATCTAGCAGAAAATACCTATACAAAAGAGAAAGCCCATGTATAAGCCACACCTTTTTGCACACAAATTTGACACTAAATCAGGGTTAATTTTTTGCAGCTTGTCTTCTGGACAACTTGGAATGCAAGTTCTAACTGACCTTAAATTAGTTTACAAAAAACGTAGAAAAACAAAAGAACATTGTTGATGATCATTGCTTTTAAAGATAGTTGCCGTTTGTGATTTAGGTTTTTCAATGGCAAGTCTTGCTCTCTAAGAACTCTTGCAATTGCTGAATATTCGCTCAACAAGAACAGCTTTTTGTGTTGCATCATACAGTTATGGTTTCTGTTTAGTGGTGTAATTTTTTTTATTGTAGATAAATGACTAGAAATAAGTTAATTAGTAAATTATAGTTGTGTAACAGCTAAACAACTCTTAATCAGTGTAACAGCTAAACAACTCTTCATCGGAAACGTTAATGGCCGACCTCAACTCTTCCAAAACAACAACCGCCAGAGACTGGCACTAGATATCTAACAACGTTACACACCCCCCCTCCCTAGAGGAGGAAGGGCGTTATCAAAGTCCTTCCCCAAGAGGAAGTCTCCCATCCAAGCAGGGGAGCGGCGGCTCCTCGCTGAACGTCGTACTCGCGCATCAGACTCGTCACCAATAACTGCTGGATTCTCCTTCGGGGCTGGGTCCGTGGTGAGCGGGGACCTCACAACTGCATGCTCTCCAACATTTGGATCCGTAGGCAGGTTCCTGTCCTCCTCGACATCGTGCAATGACGGTTGAAGTTGAACGGGTCTCGTGCGGTACGGTTTAAGACGGTTAAAGTGCACAATCAATCTCGTCTTACGCCTCGCCCGCAAGGGAGTAACTTCCTCACACTGTATTCTGTAGGTGACATCTGATATGACCTTGACGACCCGCCAAGGTCCGGACCAGGGACGAAAGAACTTCCGGTGCACCCACCGGGGAACGGCCTTCTCCTCCAACCATACCAGATCGCCAACTTTGTACGGGTTTGACCTCCGCTTGCAGCGTGCATCGTAGACGTCCTTCTGATGACGTAGACTGGTCTCCCGATTTGTCTCCACTCGGTCTTGCACTCCCTTAAGGATTTCACGCTGCTTCTTCACAAAAGGTGGATAGTCAGGAGACTTTTCCGAAGGAGGTGCATCTCTCATCGCGTCAATAGGTAGCCTCATTTCCCTGCCAAACATGAGCATACTGGGGGAAAACCCTGTTGTTTCATGGGTTGATGCTCGCAACGCTAAAAGGACCTTGGGAAGATGTTGATCCCATTCCTTCTGTTCTTCTGCAATCTTGGAAATAACACTGGTAACCGTACGGATAAGCCGTTCCGCACCCCCGTCACACTGAGGGTGATATGGGGTTGTCCTTTGCTTGACGGACTCAATCAAGTCACACAACCCGCGGAATAGCCGTGACTCAAAATTACGACCCTGGTCGCTAAGTACTCCACGAGGGCAACCGAACCGGCATACAAAGTTGTCCATGACTGCTTGCGCTACTGTGTCAGCCTCTTGATTCGGCAAGGCGTACGCTTCAGGCCACTTCGTGTACATATCCACCACAACAGCAACATACTTATTTCCGCTATTGGTCTCCGGAAGTGGTCCAAGAATGTCAATCTGGATCCTCTCCAATGGATAACCTGTCTTAATGGATTGCATGGGTGCCCTTGGTAGAGGAATTGGTCCGTTTCTGGAGCCACACGTGTGACATGTTTGACAGTACAGCTCAATATCCGCAGTATGACCAAACCAGTAGAAGCGTTTCCGCACATTGTCTGTAGTCTTGAGCACTGACAAGTGTCCACACAGGTCATGTAACTCTTGCAGCAAATCTCCCTTTAAATGCTGAGGGACACACAACTGGAGGTTCTCATGCCCTGTCTTCTCATCAAACCATCGCCGGTACAACACTTCATTCTGCAACACCAAACGATCGTACTGGCTCCACAGAGACCACATGTGACGATCGACCCCTGCCATTTCCTGTTTAGGGGGTCTCTTGCCTGCTCTCAGCCACTGCAGTGCCGCAGTGGCTGTCTTTGGGTTGCTCTCGTTTAAGATGATCATTGGACCACGGCGGAGGGGATTGTTTGCATTCTGACTGGGCTCCCTCGACAGAAGGTGTGGCATCACTTCTGGTTGTCTTTCCAACAATCACTGAAGCAGGGAAACTCTCTGTTTCCTCCCGCATGTCAGCCACTTGGTTTTCTGGCCAAGGTCGACGAGAAAGGCCATCAGCATTGGCGTGTAGACGACCAGCCCGATGTTCGATTTTCATGTCAAACTGCTGTAGGTACTCAACCCATCTAGCTTCCTGCGGCTTGGGTTGCTTAAAGGTCTGAAGCCACACCAATGATTGGTGATCCAACCGAGCAACAAACTGTTTGCTGATCAGGTAAGGGTAGAATGCTTCCGTCCCGAACACCAGCGCATACATCTCAATCTTGGTTGGCGTCCACTTTCTCTGCGATTTTGTCAGGGCCTTGGCAGCATATGCGATTGGGCGCTCTTCGCCATCTTGCACTTGAGATAACACAGCAGCGACGCCGGTTGTACTAGCGTCAGTATCTAGTACAAATGGAAGGTCAAATCGGGGAAAGGCGAGTACAGGAGCTTCACACAGGGCTTGCTTCAGGGTATCAAATGATTTCTGGCAGTCGTTAGACCACACAAAGTTCCGTCCCTTTTCCTCGAGTTGGAAGAGGGGAGCCGCAAGGGTTGCAAAATTGGCTATGAACTTTCTGTAGTAACCAATCTTTCCTAGAAAAACACGCAACTGAGACACATTGGTCGGTGGTGGCCATGATTTCACTGCAGAAACCTTTTCGGGATCTGTGGACACTCCTTGCGCGGACAAGATGTGGCCAACAAAAGGTACACGCTGAGGTAGGATACGACATTTTTCTGGCTTCACTTTCAATCCGGCTTCCTCGATGAGGGTGAGGGCACGATCCAAGGACTCACAGTGTTTGGCAAAAGTGGGACTAAAAACCAAGACATCATCAAAGAATGCCAAAAGTTCTTCCCATGTCATTCCAGCTAACAAACTTGCAATCTGACGCACAAAGAATGGCGCTGCATTGCAAAGCCCAAACGGAACTCGTTTCCACTGCCAGTGTCCTTGCTTGGTAGAGAATGCTGTTTTCTCTCTGTCGTCTGGATGAATTTCAAATGCATGATAAGCTGAGATTAAGTCCAAGGTTGAAAAAAATTTTGCTCCAGCAAGAGTGTCAATCATGTCCTCCACCCTTGGAACAGGGTAATGTTCCTTGACAGTGACACAATTGAGCCTGCGGAAATCAACACAATAACGGTATGAGCCATCCTTTTTAGAAGCTAGAACGACTTGAGCGCTCCAAGGGCTAGTGGATGGCTCTATCACATCTCTCTCGAGTAGCCTTTGCGTTTCTTCACTTATGTACTTCTCTTGTGCTGGTGAGAAGCGGCGCAGGGGTAGTCTTGAAGGGGACGCAGATCCAGTGTTGATTCGAAGTTGCGCCTTAGTGCAGTGGCCTATGTCGTGAGGTCCCCTTGATACTGCTTTAGAATGCTTGGCCATTATTCTCCACACGTTCAGCTTCTGATCTTCTGTTATCTGGTCATTGTCTATTGGGAATAATTTTTTCATCTCGTCAACTGTATCCCAATTCGGTTCTGCTTCAAATGACAACACATTACAGTTGAGTGTGCCTTTATCACTGTCATCGAGAATGGTCTCAATCCTATAGTTGCGTGCCGTGGGGATTGTTTGACCCCTCTGTACTGCGGGACAGAACTCCCCCACACTTGTGTCCTTGTAGATGGTAACCGGTCGGTCCGAATAGTTATAGAAACGGACTGGTACTAATCTGTTATTCACTAAGGATAGGGTACTTGGCACCGCGATTGGGAACCGTTGGAAAAATTTATCCATAGGTTCCAGAACTCCCTGAACTCCCTCCAAATTTGCCCCTTTGACCTCGCAAACAAGATCAACTTTCTGGTCCGGCTGAATGGTAACAGTGTCTACCAGGGACACTCTGTGCACCTCCCAACTCGGTTCATCTTTCAGTTTCACCTGTGTATTCCCAGCGTGAAGGGTTCCCCCATTAAAATCGACAACACACCCATTGTCTCTTAGAAAGTCCATTCCAAGTAGGGCGCTCTGCTTGAGATTATCACAAATATAGAATAGCTGTTTAGCTTCCATCCCATCAACAGCCATGTCTAGCTCCACAGTTCCTAGGATGTTCAGCTGTGAACCCTCGGCACCCACAACCTTGGATCCGACCCTCCCCAGGGTATCGCCTAAGCCAATACGGTTGAACACGTCATTGCTCAATATGCAAATTGGGCTACCACAGTCTACCACCGCACTCACAGGGACCTCTTTGATCTTGCAGTCAAGTAAGAATACGTTAGGTTGAATGGAGCTTATTTGTATCACTGGTACTTGGTCTCCGGGCGGGGAGCGACTTACGTTCACGATCTGTCCCCCGCCCTGCGGAAGTTTCCCTGGGGACAGTTCCTTTGGAAATGATATGTAGACCCACATGACCAACACCCTCTGCCCCAGCCATTGGCTCGTCTGAACTGGGGAGGCCTGTTTCCCTGAACACCACTCAAAGGTATAGCATTAACCACTGCTTCGGCTGCTGCTTTTGCCGTAGCTGACGCAATCATAGTTGAGAGTTCTGGGGCCCAACCTGGTAAGGGTAAGGTTTGCATTTGGTTGGCTTCAGCCCGGTGGGTTGACACTTCGTTCACAACCCTCTCCCTCATCCCAATCGCTCTGAGTTCTAACGCTTCAAGCTCCAGGGCTTCCGATAGAGCTTTATCTAATGTCGAAGGCTTAGCGCGAATTACGTCCTTCGCCAGTGTTGCCCCCAGTGCATCAGTGAAATGATCTATGCAAGCTTGTTCCAAGCTAGCTGGGCTCAAGCTAGGGTAGGCCTCTCCGCATAGGCGTTTAATATCAATGCTCAAATCTAACAGAGTTTCTCCCACCTTTCTTCGTCGAGCCTTGGGTGTAGCTTTGGCTGCTTCAGGGACCTGACGCATTCCGATCTTCCCGCGTAGAGCCTTGACCATGCGCTCGTAAGAGTTCTTGTCTTCTGACGAGAGCTGGGACATAACCACGCGTGCCTTCTCCTTCATGCACAAAATCAGCTGATTTGCTTTTTCTTCTTCGCTCCAGTTGTTCACCTTCGCACATACCTCAAACTGGTCCAAAAACGCCTGGAAGTCTGTGTCGTTGCCGCTACCCGAAAAATTTTCGGGTTTCACTGTTGTCGACTTCGCCGATTGACTATTAAGGGCCAGCTGCTTGCTTTCCATCTGCGATACCTTCTCTAGCGATTTCTTCGCCGATTCTCTCGCTTCGTCCCTCTCACGGATTAGCTCGGACTCTTTTTCCTTCAGTTCGCCAACCTGGTGAACGACTCGCTTGTGTTCCTTCTCCAGGGTATCAAGTTTCTCCAGTGTTTGTCGAAAATCTTCGCTCATCGATTTCAACGATGCAACCGCCACCTTCAACTGCTCGGTTAATCGTTCGACAACATCCTCCTGCGTTTCCCTCGAGGCCATATGGTCGTATCCCACCGCTGCCACCAGTGTAACAGCTAACAACTCTTAATCGGAAACGGTATTAAATGGCCGACCTCAACTCTTTCAAAACAACAACCGCCAGAGACTGGCACTAGATATCTAACAACGTTACATAATGTATGAGAATATTGGCCAAAATCAAGTTGGCACTTACTTCACTCAAGACCAGAACCATCTCCTCGTACCAAGGTACGAGTCAAGATACATGAAAGATTCTTTCTCATATAGAGGAGCATCGTTATGGAACTTTGTTAACTACAATGACAAGGAAGCATCGGCAACCCTGAATTTTAATCAGCTCAGGAAGCGAATCAGCTCTGAAGATTATTTTATAGATTTTAAGAGATTTTAAGATGCAGACAACATCATTTTATATATTATTGATCATTGTGTCCATGTAACATTTAAAATTTGTACATGTTTTGATGAAGATTAGGCTAGTTTAATTCTTAAACACACGACCCCACAAGCTTTATAGCTTTAAAATTCATGGTGTTTAAATAAAGATTATACATGTATGTATGTAACATTAACTTAAGGGTTGTGTGTACCTAATACCACTATAAAAACATCTCAATGTTGGTGGTAAAGTATTGTACAATTAAAATCATAAACTAGTGTAATAAACTATAAGACTCTTTTGTTACTGTAGTTTCGACTTGTGGATATTGCAGTGCAGGTTATCAATTATGGCTACCAGTTAACACATACAATGAAAGTAATCTGATTCTGATCACAGTTGAGCTTGTGAAAAACAAATTCATTCCTCTTTGGCCTACATAAATTATTATCTTAACTTGTTAAACACCGCCAAGGTTGTCTCTTTTGAGTCATGAAAACACTTCGAAAGACCTTAAGCTCATTCATATTTATTTAGCATGTCCAATACTGGTGAGATTCTCAGTATCTACTTTCACATAATCATGTTTTAAAAAGGCTTCAGCTAGTAACATTGCCATGTCATCCTTAGAAGATGTGCAGTGTTTTAATTTATTTTGTTGCTTTGACACATCCCCAAACTTAATAGCAGAAAACACCACTGTGATGATCACACTTGCCCTCTTTAGGGTCAATGCTGAAAGCAACAAAGAATGAATCAGTAGGTCGAAAGGTTCATAATAATCTTACTTGACTAAATATCTGAACACAGTGACCTGTATCTTAATTGTCTTACATGTATGTGTACCAACTTTTTTCTCCACATACCTTCTTTAGTGTTAGTGGTTTCATTCTTGCCATCACTGTCGCTGTCTGTGTCGGAACTGTTCATGTCACAGCTACTGCCACTGGAATTCAGGACAGCAGTGTCACCACCTTCATCTTGGGGTTCCGATGAAGTGTCATCAGAGGAAGTCTTCGCTTTTTTCACAGTATGCTTGTCTGGCTGTAGAAAGTTGAAGACCAACAACAGTAAGAAATCAAACATGAAATAAAATAAAGCTTATATTCTCATAATGCCATTCTTTATGGACTTACCATTTTCATGAATTACTAACAGAATTCACTCCTTTATTAAATGGCTTAGTGAGAAGTTTATTCAAGAAATCTACACTACCAGCTGTCAATTAAGGCCAGCAAAAACCAATAAAGTTCTCAGGCTGCTGCATGCATGCAGGCAGGGGGAGGGTTGGGAAGGAAAGCTAAAAGACAAAATAAACAGACCTTACATGATCTCCAGTTGCCAGAAATAAAACCCGCTCACACTTTTCGAACAGAAAATAGCTGTGTGCGCTCTCCTATTTCGGAGATCACTAAAGGGGTGTAATGCCGTGTTACAGAGGCTAGGGGAAAAAAAAACCTTTATTATTGAACTAACCTGCGAGTAATCATGTCCTCGGCATTGTCGCCATCTTTGCCCGTTGAAAACGTCAAGAATATGCCTTCTCGACTGAGGCCTGCAGGTTCAAAAGAACAGCTCTCATCGATAGTTGACACTAATTTCTCCAGTTCTTTTGTGGCAGCCATATCTTTTTTGAAAATGGGAATAATTATCATTCCCTGGTCACTTCTTAACTGCTGCATCTGTGACAGCCTTCCTCCCATTAAAAAGTAATGCACCTATCAATGTTAAGCCCCGGGGAGGGGGGTCAGGCATGGGGTGGGGATTTTGACATTTTCTGAAAAAATGAGTCAAATTGCCCACCTCCGCGACAACATAATCAGCCAAGAGTAGCAAAAGCCCCCACCCTGGGGCAAGTAAAGGTGGCCACAATAATACCCTTCAGACCTTGCTACACGCAATAAGAGTGAAATAATTAAATTACAACAGAACCAACAGAATTACATAACAGCAACAAGTGGTTTATTCCTTTTCTTTTTCAGGATCTTTCTGACATCAATTATATTGATTAACAATTAGACCCGTAGCCCACAAAGGCTACGGGTCAATAGCCCATGAGGCAAAGCCCAATGGGCTATTGACTCGTGGCCCTTGAGGGCGAAGGGTCTAATTGGTTTAGTATCAGCCAACTAGTCGGACAGAAAAGGCAATAATAAAGTTAGCAAATGCAAGTTGAAGAAATACTTATTTGTGAATAAAACGAAAGAAAGCGTCACGCTTTTTGCTACTCGAGGACTATTACTAATAGTCCTCTAGTAGCGTAGCCAATGAAAATGCAGGATTTGTATTAGTCCACTAGTTGGGTGATACTAAATATGAATAGTCACTACACTGTTACTCAATAAATGACAAGAAATGATCAGTACCTTGGTTAAAGTCTAGGATGCTATTACAGTGTTATTACGTGCCATTATACATGTAAGTAAATTCTGAACATTTCTCAGGGAACACACTATCTACCGCACAATGTAAATTAAAAACTCTACACCCACTGCTCACAACATGCAAGGCACAACCAATCATCACTTTCAGAAATATCAGATATTCCACTGCACAAAGCATGGCACCATTCGTTACAACCATCACAGCAGATCCAATCTGTAACACCTCCAACAGCCTCTCCTTGGACAGTTCCAGGTGGATCTTCCTGTCCACACTGAAGACATTTATCCTTCTCACTGCTCCTTGACTTACATTTTGGACTTGATGTTAGGCTGGTTTTGGCTTTACACTTCTCTTTTGCCATTGCTTTATCCAAGATGGTTGTCATGTCAAATTCCCCACCCTGGGGATATCTTGTACGATCAAAATCCCCGCCCTTGGGACAGACCTCACAGTCAAAGCATTACTACAATCCTGGTCAAAACTGTTGGGACAATTCCCGCTTTTCCCCCTCCCCCCATTGCAATGTTGATTTTTCACGATCACCAAAATCAAGATCCGTTCATCGATCGCTGGCATGTTTCAACATTGCCTGGGGGCAAGGGGGGCGCTAAAAAGGCAGCGAAAGAAGAACACACGTTGCTCATAAAGCGATGGAAGCATGTACAGTAAATTCTCTACTTTTCGCCCAAAATTTGACAAGTGTCCCGAAGTCTTTTGACCCGGATTGTCTGAAACTGGTTTTTATGGAACAAAACTGGAAACCCTCTTATATATGTCCTCAACATAGTGAAAAATTTGTAACACTGCGTCAAAAACTGTTTTATCGTAGTACAGTCTGTTTTATGGCAGCTTAAAACCAGCGAAGAAGATTTTCAGGGGACTCGTTCCCAGACTCCGCGCAGTTAGAGGCCGCTTTTCGAGCTGCACAATCTTTTGACTTTGCTAAGCAGAGTATGACTCCTCACAAGTTCAAAGACAGCAAATCGCCTAGACAATAGAATAGTACAAAGGAAAGAGCCACATTCATGTATCTGTAGATTTTGCTTCGCCAAATTTGCTGCGCGTCATCTTGCTGATAATAATCGGTGTCATATAAGCCCGCATTGCCTGTTGCGTGACCCAAGCCGCTGTTGACAACGGCAACAATTCTCACTCACATTTCTCACTCCTAAAAACACATTTTCTGGTTGTGCTTTTGATGTAGCTACCAGAATATATGGCGTGTTGTGTTATACACACTTTCGTTGATCTTTAGTTGGCGTTCGTTTCTGAACAAGAAAACGCTTAATGCATTTTTCAACATTTCTCGGCCATTGTAAAATAATTTAAGCTAACATCTAATTTGATCTTTTGCTGTTTTTAGGGTGAGAAATGTTGAAAAACACACACCCGGTGATCGTTTAAAGCCAAAAAGCGCTTGTATGAATAGAAAAGAAAGAGTTATTATGTTTTTTGTTTGGCTTTTTTTCAAAAGTAATTTCTATACCTAAATATCTTCCTTTAAATAGCCGAGAAATGTGGCCGAGAACTGTTGATTGCTCACTGTAACGCAACCCACCGTTTTGACAATCCTTCCTCACACTACCTCTAAACCGGTGCAACATATTGTTTTACTATCTGAGACAATTCTCTAATGAGATTCAATGAACCTAACCGGGTTTGAGACCAATTATCAAGAAATTCTTTTCTCAGACAATCCTGGTCAAAACTGTTGGGACAATTCCCGCTTTTCCCCCTCCCCCCAATTGCAATGTTGATTTTTCACGATCACCAAAATCAAGATCCGTTCATCGATCGCTGGCATGTTTCAACATTGCCTGGGGGGAAGGGGGGAGCGAAAAAGGCAGCGAAAGAAGAACACACGTTGCTCATAAAGCGATGGAAGCATGTACAGTAAATTCTCTACTTTTCGCTCAAAATTTGACAAGTGTCCCGAAGTCTTTTGACCCGGATTGTAGGTGTGTTGAGTTATTTGCCTGATGGGCTCAGGGTATAAATATTTCTTTGTATAGCTTTGCATATAAACATACTTACTTTGCTTTGTTGATTCTTTGATCAAGATCAGACATTGCTTTAATTTCTACAAGGCTTGGTTTCTTTTTTTCCTTGATGATTATTTCTATGGTTGGCCATTCGTTTCAAAATTACGACAAGGTGTATGCGGGTTTTTCTGCCGCGTATACTTGTTTACATACGATACGTATGGGCTTTAAGCCCATATATACGACCATTTAAATCGCGTATATACGCGTTTTTAAATGGCCACAAGAAACTAATAATGAGGTATTGATACTTCATAGGCTGGACGACCCACTCTTGCATTAGAAGCTGATGGAGTTGGCAAAGTCCTAATGGGGCGTACTGAGGTGCACGAAACTGCTCTTAATGCTAGCATTTTCCATCTATGTAGTAAATGTTGAAGTTGTCTTACCAGCGATTCAAGAGGCGGTATCCTTCCAGCATTCGCTTGGGTACCTCTGTCCAATGAATCAACTAAACGTTGGCCAGAGTCCACCGCAACTTCAAGGCGAACGATCAAGTTCTCCGCCATATTAAGGTCAGCGTGGGAATAGAATCTTGCACAGTCATTCAAAAGGTGCATAACTGTTTGTAAAAGCTCAGTTGTTGGAGAGCAGTAACAGCAGATAGAAGACAAGGCATTCTACTGCTGCCGCCATATTGACGATTTCTAGTTCAAGTAATTTTCATTGTTATCATACACGAACAGCCATGCGGTCAAAAGGTACTTCTCGTGCAGGCATATACAACGTGATTTGCGAGACCCGCATATACGTGCATTTTAGCGCATATACGCGCATTTTAGCACCAGTATATATGGGCCCTTGTAGGACGCGTATATTTGGGCATTTATTTCGCATATCCCCGCGCTTTAAGATTACGCAAATACGTGGCCATTTAAAAACGCGTATATACGCGATTTAAATGGTCGTATACATGGGCTTAAAGCCCATACGTATCGTATGTAAACAAGTATACGCGGCAGAAAAAGCCGCGTACACCTTGTCGTAATTTTGAAACGAATGGCCAACCATATATTTCGGGCACTTGTATCTGTGATGCCACCTCCTTCAGGCGCAACTGTTCACCCACAGTTACGAGGCCACAAGAGGAGACCTTCTTTCGCTAGAAGTTTCAGCGCCCTACCGTCTATTATTGGTTCTATGAGAGATATGAAAAGAAAGCATTCATCGTGGGAAGAACTAAAAGGCGCCCGGGGTAATTCTTCGGGAATAGATGTGAAAAAGACACCAAAATAACACAATGTGATCTTCCTCGTATTCATTTAACTTTTCATTTGGCGCCAATATAAAAGGAGCTGAAATTGAACTGTGCAAGCTGAAAAGCTTCTTTGACACGCATTTCCTTCTCATTTCATTATTGAAATTGTCGATTTCTTTTCCTAATCATGAAAGACCAGTTTAACGAGAGTTTGCCTGGATATAGTTTGCTGAAAACCCGGAAGAACGATCGACGAAGAATAAATTGTACTTACCCTCAAATTCCTGTCTCACCAATCATTTTCGCAACATCTTCCACCGTCCACTCCGCGACTAAGCTCGAACTAGTATCTCCCATGATCTTTTTGAATTTCTTCCGTCCTGTGTGGATAGCTGAGTAAAAGCAAACTTTAACCGGGAGCGCTTCCTTACCGAAAACGACAAACACAAACTAACGGACGGCGCGCGGGAAACGAAGGGGGCGCGAAAAGCAGCCTCGTTGTTATGTGCATGTGACTTTCTCCAGTCCTCTCGCTCATTCCTTGAATAGCATGTTTGTTTTCTCACACCTCTGTAATCCTTGAGAATTTGATAGGTTTGATAGGTTTGTTCAGTGTTAGAGACCTTCGATTTTTTTTTAAGTTCAAACTAAACTGTTCAGAGTATAGCTGGATGACTGGCCAAAATATACTTCTATAGTAATTCCTCGCGAAGCGAGGGCCGAAGGCTCTCGCGTAGCGAGGTTAATAAATTTGTCGGGCCGAAGGCCCGCGCTCGGGAGCTAAGCTGCACGAATTCGAGCGGAAAATAGATTTATATATATGCGTTATTGACCAAGCGTGAGGTCAAGATGGCTGGATATTGGCCAAGTTCTTTTTTTGCGTTTTTATGGACCGAGACGAAGTCGAGGTCCATAAAAACGCAAAAAAAGAACGAGGCCAATATCCAGCCATCTTGACCGAAAAAGCTTGGTCAATAATGGATTTATTATATGGCTTTCGAGGAAATTTTTCGCGCGGGACACGGCGGGTGGTCCCGAGCGGGCATGATAGCTCCATCTTGCCCGCTCGAGTAGCCAATCACAGCGCACGATTTGGTTCATCTTGCCCGCTCACGGAGCTAGCCATATAATAAATATATATATTTCGCTGAAGGTGTCCGTCCCGTTGCCTGGCAACAGTGCGCAAACAAAGTATGAATGACGTCAGACAAGGGGAAGGTTGCTAGGCAGCAACCGCTGCCTCACAATGGCGCACTGTCATGGTTATTCATTGAGGCCGAACGGTCAGCCGAACGTGTGATTTTATCGAGGAGTGAAAATTGTTTAGTATCGGTCAAACACGACCAAATTCTCATGCAAATGAACCACGGGAGCACGCACAAGGGACAAGAAATATTCGCCGAAGGAGATTAAACAGCGAAACTCCTGAACAACGTGAAAGGCAACTTCAGATTCAGCGCGAGCAGCGAAGAAGAAGGAGACATCAGAAAAACACAGAGCACAGCTTGGCTCAGCAAAGACAGCACATTCTTTCACTCCAAATTAACTGCCCACCCAGCCCTAGCTTCGCGAGGTTTTGCGAGTCACGTATTTCTAGTTAAGTATGTACGTACTCAACCTTGACGGTTAAAGCTGTAGAAAACACAAAAAATTACGTGTTAAGCTAATAAGAACGGTTTAAAGGACCATCAGAAATCATCATTGTAGACTGACCTTGCAGTAATTTGATCAATTAATTACTGCCCTACTTTAAATCATCTCTTAGTCATTTTCTAAGAGGTCTGCATATTTCAGATGACATTGGTTTCATTCTGGTTTTGGGACTCTTGAATTCAGGATTTTGGCAGTCGTTAACTCTAACTCTAAGTCATAACTCTACTAAAATAACTCTACTGAAATAACTCTATTGCTAGTCGACCTCCATTTTGACTCTGACACGGAAAGAAGTTTGTACACAACGAGTGAAGAAAAGACAAGTGGAAAATATCCGATGGAGGGCTAAAACTGGAATTGACGTAGAGGAAGGACTAAACCAAAAGACCAGCCGGTCCCCTTGATCGAACTGTTCTGCCCTTCCCACTTGTGGAAGGAAGGAGACAGAACGTGTCGCATTTTGTTGCACATTCAAATCTGCTCACTGCCAAAGACAACTTTGCACCACAGTAATTCGCTGTATTTTTCATTATCAAAGTCAAAATTTTGTTATTGGAGTTGAGTTTAGAGAAGGTTCCGTTGGTAGGTCATACAGTGAACTCGTCCTTTTTGTTTTTTTTGTTTTTTTTTTTCCTCGGGTACTCACCGTTAGTGCAGAAAAACCTGAAATGCCGGTTGAAACATTAAATGGTAAAAACCATTGTACTATACGCTTCAGAAATTATGGTCTATCGGCCTAATCAATGTCTTTTTTCTGCTCTTTTGGGGCGTGCCAGTCGACACTGATGCTGATTTTAACCATCCTAACGATAAGATAAACTGCATCGTTTAATGTTTACGTCTAAAATGTCCATCCAGATGGTTTGTATAACTGGCAAGCGCCCCTTGGCTTTTCGAAGTTGATAGGACACGCTCCCAATCAACCGAAAACGGTTGTTCACAATAGAACACGAACAATATTTCTATTCGGGTTCAAGATACAGATGCACGGGTGTTTTTTTTTTTTTTTCTTTTTTTTTTCTGTCATTTATTTATTCATTTGATTTATTTTATTTTGTTGTTGATGCTGTTGTTGTTGCTACGCGTTTTGATAGATTATGCGGCAAACTTCAGTCCGAGCTGAAATTTACCAAGGACTTAAAAACTTAAACAAGCAAATTTACGGCTAATATCGCTCGTTTGTATACAGCTTTTTGTCGTCTAAATGACCATCAAAGTTCTTTTTTCAATGCAGTCTTTGTTTTGAGAAAGCGCAGTCTTTTTCTTGAAAAAGCGACTGTTTCCCAGAGAACTACAAATACTCGTTCTTTTAAAAAGCGTTGCAGAGAGATTTTAGTTAGCCTTCAATTCCCCTGGCATTGGGAGACGATTCCATGAGAAAGTAATGCATAATAAAGGTATAAACAGAATATGCTACATGTGATAAAAACGATAACGCGGGAATTAAAACATGGTCACGTGGTTGACCCTTTGCCTCGGCTGGCTCGGTCCAGGTTTCACTTTTGTTTTTACGCGCGCGTTCCTGTCAACTTTTGAATGCCATGCTGCTCGAGACTGCAGGTCATCTTTTGGCTTTTTAAATTGATGCTACAGTTTCAAATAATGATCCAAGCGCTCTTGGTTACTGGGACTACAAAGAGGTGAGTAATTAACCTTGCCTCTTAAATTTCATAGAAATTGTAAGGCTTTTGTTACGAGAACGACGGTTTCTTCCAGGCGTTTGCTTGCGTTTTTGCGTTAGGGTTAAGTCCGTTTATAGGTGGATTACTTTACCCTGTCTCTTATTATTTCATAAGTTACCAAGTGGAAATGTTGAATATCACACCACTGTTGCTTGCCGTTTTGCAAATTTCCGTGTTGGTGGCCGGACTGATTCCCCGTATTGATTTTTTAGTTTATTTCTACTGAGATTGAAAGGCTCGTTGACAGACTCTTCCTCTCTTTCCAGAATAGGACTAAAACTACTTTGGGTAGTAAATACTCCAACTGCGAATCCTTCAACATTTTTGCATCATCTGGCGCTGAACGCTTCCTCGAACTACAAAACAACGCAATTATGTTCCCATTCTGACGTGCACCCGTGCACACGTGCGCTGCAGGAAATTGAATGTCAGCATCAACAGCACGCGTGCGTTTTTGGCCTGCTTTTCACCGGGACACCCCTCCAGAGTCTTCTGCCCCTTTTTAGCGAAAGCCACTGCAAGTGCGAGGTCGTTCTTGTGAAAATTAGTTGTCATTCACTTGTAAAGTAAAAAGCAATAAACTAATGACCATCAGAAAACAAAACTCACAAAAACAAAGTTAAAAAAAAAAAACGCGCACAACTGACTCGCTTTGTATTAATCGGTTGTTACATCTTTGCTTGGCTGTTTTCGACTTTTCAATCGACTTAGTATATTTTCTAGAAAACAACAACAAAAATGTAAAAGCCGTGCCTGGCTGCAGAACCCTGACCTCTTTCCCTGTTGTTTACCTTATGTCTTGCCGCTTCGGATGATGTTTTATCCTTGTTTTCTTTCGATTTTGACGTAAGGACCTTGTCACTCACGTTTTTTTACAGGGGTCATTTTCCTTTCGATCACCTAGGAAGTTCGGCGCCGGACAGCAAGAATTAGCAGCATATCAAGTCACTTAAAACTGCGAGTGAATTATCAAAAAATTGACATTTTATTCAATATTGGTTGCAGTTACCCTGGACCTTCCGCCCAAAGGTCCCCTTGGGGAAAACGATTGAATAGACTACTTCGACGGTACGGCGGCCATTTTAAATTATATTCTTTCAAATAACTATTATGGCATGCCCAGGGGTCGAGTACGTATTAATTTGCCCCATGCGCATCCCATAATATATTTTAAAACAATGGAAATCAAAATGGCCGCCGTATCGTCGCAGTAGTTTATTGGACTTGATTGAGTTTGGATTTACTTGCGGTTTGAAGTTACACAGCAGTAAGTTACCCAAGGGGAAGGCAAAGTTTGACGGGTTGTTGTTCTCATAAACGCTGACACATGATTGGTTGTGACGCTTTGGGGTCTTGAGAAACTGTGGGACTCTCCTCTGTGCAACTACCACTGTTCTTTTTGTCGTATCCATGGAAATTTCACCCTGGAAAGATGGTTGTAAGCGCACAAGAAATTGCTTTACCATGAGCAATAGTCCTCAGTTTCTTTATGAGGCAAATGGCTAATGTAACCGCAAGTATTCTGTTCATAAATTCTCCTAAATGTGTTTGGGGGGGGGGTGTTCGGGGGAAAGGGGGCTGAGCGAGTCAGCATATACACACTTATGTTCAGGATTGCGGGTAATAACGTAAAGGGAAGAAGTGAAGAAAACTGTGAGAACATTGGAACACAGGGCAAATGTCGACGAGCGGATGGGAGTAAACAGTGAACACCCTCGTTCACTGTAAGAAATCCCTACCATAACCGTAAACTATCGCTTACAAGCCCTGGGATTATACAACTTCCTAAGGGGTCTCAGATGAGCTTACAAACGGGGGGCACGTATATCGGAGGAGGCTTAGAAATGTTTCGAAACGAGCTACAGCAGTGTTGATCGAAATACATTTTTACATTTACTGATTTTCAATAAGTTTAAAACTTGATAATTAATCGAATTCGTTTCAATATTTGGGACACTCAAGAGAGCGGGGCTTATTTTCGGGGGGTGGGGTCGCTTTTTATCACATGTATTTTTTTTGTTTTCAGGTATCTGTAGGCTTATAACCAATGGTGTGTGGGCGGGGCGGCGCTAATAAGCAGTAGTTTACGGCTTTGTATTGTTCCTTTATCGCATCCAAACTTTTATTGCGATTTACTCGTTTTAATTGCTGGCAGGTTTGTGAGCATTATATCCCCTTATAATCTTTATACCTCTCACCACGGTCAAGAAGATTCGTTATCTCAAAAGGCTCTGTTTTGATTACGCCAAATAGCTAATTTTGAACCTATTTGTGGAGAGCCACAACCGTTTTTGGTTAAAAAAAAAAAAACAGTTCTTCAGTCTACAGATAGCGTTTACTGAGCACCTTAAACTTAGCAAAACATATAAAAAGTCTTTAAGCCTGTGGGGGTGGTACTTCTTCCACGTAAATCCGGGACACTGAGTTCCAGCCTGTGTATGCATCAGCGGATCCATAACCAGCGCAATTACCGACCCAGAATCCCACGCGCACAATGCCCTTGTGGACTTTCTCACAAACTCCTTCGATTTGCCGCACACGGTGCAGATTCTTATACTTGGCCCCAGTTCCATACCGCATGTACATGACCCCATCAATGGCTGCTGGAGATGAGCACTCAGCACCGTTGAAAGTGAAATACCATCGTCTGCAGCAATCGTCGCAATTGGCGATGCGAAGATTACCATTCCAGAAGACTCGCAGCCCGGTATGGTGAGACGTCTTGTTGAAAACACATTCCTTTGTATCAAAAGAAAAAGCAACACAAGAACAAAATTGGAAACCATCAGATCAACGGACAACAGATTAGTCTAATGATCTAGACCACATCAGCTTGTGTTGGTAGAAACAATGAAATCCCACGGGTTAAAAAGGTTTCCTTCTTTCTCCTGACTTGTCTTTACGGCCGTGAAACATGTGACTTAACAATGACTTTCGACTTTGACTCCCCCCTCCCCCTGAATTAGTTTTTTTTTATAGAACTATTTCTATGTCAGCACTCTTTTATTTTGTTTGGCGTTAACATTCGGCGACTAGGCCCTTATGGAATGTGCTAGTAAAAGTAGCATGTTATGCTGCAAGCACTGTCCGATTTTTGTCCAAATTATGCTGGCACGGTCGATAAGGGCCTATTGCCGACTATTTTACCTTAACCAGGCCAGTATCCCTGCCATCACTCAAGCCCTTAAAAACGCACTGTTTCCAGTTACGCACGAAAGACCCTACATCTCCCTTGGGACCTGGTGGACCAGGAGGACCTTGACTACCACGCACACCTGTGTCACCTTTGTTTCCAGGTGAACCTGTGGGACCAGATGCTCCTTGTGGTCCCTTGGGGCCAGGGGGACCTTGACTTCCGCGAGCCCCTTCTTCGCCTTTGCTTCCAGATTGACCAGCAGGTCCAAGGGGTCCTGTAGCCCCTTTGGGGCCTTGCCGACCTTGACTTCCGCGGGGGCCTTCGTCACCCTTGCTCCCTCGTGGGCCCATGGGTCCTTCGGGTCCATGATAGCCGGGTGATCCCGCAGCACCAACTGATCCCGCGGGACCAGGGCTTCCTGGAATGCCTGGAATGCCTGGTGCGCAGAAACATGCAGTTTGTCCACATGACCCAAACGGTGACATCTGTTGAGGGATGCTCTAGATAGAGACAGTTACAATGTGTTATTTTCCAATGGGTCTTCCTTAATATCAATTTATAGGAAGTTACTGTGCGGTTCAAGCCTTAAATCGATTCTGTGTGCTATGCTTTGCAAAGGGTCTCTTAAAACTGGATCACTTCTATCATGAATAGTTTCAGAACTTCCGCTGACTGCAAGGAAACTAAAAATCTTGACATTTCCTTCTTTCGCGAGGAGTTTAATGAGAAACTCTGCTAATCGCGTCAAAAAGAGTACAGCATACTGATGACATTTGCTCAGAATTACACTCAATTACAACGTTATTGACTTCAGCGTTATTGACTGTAGTTGTTCAGGATTGTCCGGCTACCGAGTTTGGTTGAAAGCAAATGTTTACCCAACTCACCTTGCTGTTAGCTGAGTTGCTGCTGCTGTTTCCATTCGCAGAACACAGAGTCATCAACAGTGACAGCAGTCCACACAGTATAGTGCCCAGCGGTATAGTCATACAATGCTTCGTCATCATTCAACCTGTGGATATTATTCGTAGTAAATTCTCGGCCTTAATAGATACGTTCAACACGAGGAAAGGAAAAACACTACATCAACTGGTTACGGCCGGTAAAAGAATTCGAATAACTGTAAAATGACGAGCTAAATATAAAAATATATATGTAAATATAAAAGAACGAGCATTTCGATTCTGTTTAGGTTCCCTCTCATGTTACAACACCAAAGAACAAGATACGCACAGATATCTGCACACGTGATACGAGTATGGCACTTCGGGAACGTCCCAGGGCAGTCACCCGAAACGGGACGAACAATTCACGGGCAAAACGTCCTGTACCGACTGACTGACTGCCCATGGGTACAACACAGAAAAGACTATTTATAGCCCAATGCTATTGAACCAGATCGCAGAGTTTGAGAAGGAAAGTTGCCTCACATGATAGGTAATTTTCTCTTTCAAACTGCATGTCAAACTTCTCGCCGTGATTAAAAAGTTGTTAAAGAAAATTACTTCACTGAATTCCAAACATTTCCTTATCGGAAACTTAAAACTCCTTCGCTGTAGTTACTTTAACTGTTCGATGATTCGCGAATAAATCAAATGACGTGCGAAGTCTACCATTTGCTTTCTAAGAAAACTTTACAGTAAATCCAGAAAAAAAAGAGAGAAAAGGAAAGAAAAGGTTTCATTGTAAGGAAAAGCTACGAAATTGCTGTTTTACGGTAGATGGGTATAGACAACCAACTGTACACTGATAAAGCACTGACTAGAAAATATTGTTACGTACCTCCCTTATAACTTGCTTGTGCTCCCTTCGAACATCTGAGGAAGGTATGATTTGCCTCTACAACTATCACATCATATATTCTATTGTTTCTGTTTCCCGAGTTGAAGGCAGAACGCGTTTTGGACACGTTTTGTAACTGATGACGTGTACGCTGCCAAACTACACACTAAGCAAGCTCCTATTGGCTATAATATTTACGAATGACATCCACTCCAGATTCTATTATTGTTATGATTGCTAGCAAGTGAAAGCAAGTTTATGAGCCAAATACGTTTGTCTTTGTTAGATCAAATTGGCCAATGATGTCACTCGTCTTTTGTTGGTCTCTTGCAGACTATTGTAGTCTTGTTCTATTGTATTCTCGATGACGTGGTTTTCAGTTGATTGCCGAAAGTAATTACAGGTACGCGATTGCTTTAGAGTCGGTTTTGGTTTGCTGTATGATCGGATCGAAAACTTGCGCGAAATTTCAACCAAACAGATGCAAGACTCATACCAGTTACGCTATAGTCATTCCTGCCGTCAGCTGCCTTTACCTGTTTGAGTTGTATTTTCATTGGCTAGTAAAACCAATTCGTGAATTTCCTCGATCTGTGATTGGGTGGAAGGTTTATTTCTTTAGATCGTGATTGGCTCTGAAATTAATTTGTTTTCTTTTTACGACAATCAGTTGAAAACTGCTCTATTGAGTGACTGAATCAGCGGAAGTATTGAAAATATTTGCGTATCTTCCGATGGATGGAATAGTTATTACTTTGTGAAAGGTTCTTTTTCAATAGTATGAGGGGCTCCTGTATCGGAAAATCAATCTCTTTTACGAGGAAAGGAACTTATTACTACACTGTGTAACCAATGGATAAAGCAGTAGTTGAAACCGAACATAGCATTCTTTCCCAAATATCTTTTTGGCGCTGTGAGCATTGACACAAAAATACAAAAATAACATATCGTTGAAATGGCATTGACCGTTTATGAATGTATGAAAGGAAAAACAGGCTGCGTAGTGCTTACTTTCTTTTCACTCCTGTCAACGGAGTGATACCTTGAGGAATTTCCTTGTCAGGCGTATCAAATCGAATGTCTCTATTGTTACTCAGTCTTATAGCCAACCATTATAGCATTCACTTAGACTGAACGCTGTGCGGTTGATCTGAAGAGAACAAATGTTGTCGAAATAACTTTCGCGCGCTGTTTTCTAAATGCGCCGAAAGAATTTAAAGTTAACGAGACTTCGGCCAAAACACTCGGCAGTGTAGTGGTAATTGGCATGTTCTTGCTTTTTATTAGGAAAACACACTGATAACAGTGCAAAAGTGTCCGTAAAAAGGCACTGACCGTTTACGAAAGGGAAACCTACATAAAAATACAGTGCATAATGGTGGAACCACTGCTTGTCGTATTTTCTCTTCCAAATAAAGTCACTCACAAAAATACAGCGGATCAAATATCAATAATCGCGATGCTGGATGTAGAGAAAAACTTGAAATGAAGAAAAACGATCATTTTTCGAAAGATTATGAGTAGCTTACGAGAGCAGGACTATCTGAAGTGCTGAGAAAATTAACTGACTGAAAATTAACAGAGGAACAAAAATCATGAAAATTAAACTACCTACCTGTTAGGTAAATGAGTTTCCGAGGTGTCTGAGAGAATGCGGAACGGCTAGTGTGTAGAAAAAGAAGGAAAAGCCTCTTAGCTAAAATAGTATCCAATAAACCTGAACGGCCAACAGAGAGGCAAGGTTACAGCGTGGGTCTCTTCCAACCTTTGCGATATTATCTGAATGGGAAGAATCCTTTGAAACCACCTTAGTTCCCGCTTCCTGTGTTTATTTGGCTAAGCTCTCGTTTGAACAAGTCTGTGACACACAACGCACATATTTATCTTTCACAAAGTCGACAAGGAATCTGTTTGTTCACCGCTGATTTGTCCAATAGAATTATGTTGTCTTCTCGTGCAATGTTGCTTTGCTTTGCAGTGAATAATGAGTTGATCTAAGTCTCCGTTCGGTACTTTTTTGTAAACCAAGAAGTAACTTTCTTCCTTCATGCTGAAAAAATAGAACAACTTCCGATAATCAGCAGTGAATCAATAGATCGGGCTTCTTTTCGCCCTCTATTAGAGATAGATACATGTTGACTCCGCCTTAAATGGAAGCTATTTTTTTCACCTGGCCCCAACTGGGGCCTTTTTATATCATATACAAGTATGACGCCTTAAAACCGCCCCCTCAAGTCCACATTCCATCTTTCCAAGAACAGGAAAACCTGACTTATAGACATATACTCTACAACGAGATGATGTTGTAGTGCATTTTAGTGTTTCCTTTGAGTACGAATATTTGAAATCACAGCATTTTGCTTATTATCAGTCATTTTTGATACAAGTTAAGAATTCCTTCAACTCTAGAAAATTTCGTGTGCAAGAAACCACTCTTCCAGCACAGCAAGGGAGATTTGAGGAAAGTATGGTTGCATATCACGTTAAAAATGTAAATATTTCAATGCAGTTTTTATGACCTGCAAAATAGAACTTGTTTTCTGACGAAATGCGGTGTTATTCTTTCCCTGGAACCTGTTGAATTCACTTATCTTGCAAAAGATAAACTTCCTTTATTTCAGCGTTTATTTACTTGATAAATCAGCCAATATCGATAATATTCAGAAATAATTATCCATTTAATTGGTTGAATAAGCATAACGATCTGAGAATCTTATTTTGCGCAGTTATTGCATAGAGCGGAATCCCTGTCCCATTTGTTCAAAAAGTGGATAACGGTATCCACGAGATAAAATCACTATCTACCGGATAGATGCCAGCAAAATCAATTGAGTTCCTCAGTGGATAGTTATTTATCCAGTGGATAGCACTGTAGGATCTAAGTGTGACATTTTTCACTTCATTGTTTTGCTGCACTTTTATTCTCGTTTTCAACTGTTCGTTTTTTTCTGGTAACCTTTAGTGGTACGTTTTACTTCCGGCTGTTCATTACTGGGTGTCTTTACGATTCTTTTTCAATGGTATGCTTAAACGCGCTTTAGTTTTCTTTTCGCTTAATTTAGCAGCATAGTACAGCTTAGTTTCATGTCGTATAGCTCTCTTCTCTTCTTCAAATCAGTCGCGCTATGCGCAGTACCAACATATTCTACAGCTCATTCGTTGATCAGTTCGCTATTAAGCAGTATGTATCTTGTAATTTTCGCAGCCGCAACAACTGATGATGGAACTATTCGTTTATCGTCGTTTATCGTATCTTTGTATCGTGGTCAGTTTTCTAACCTCTTATTTTGCTTCCTTTTTGCAGTTTCAACCCGCATTTTTCAACTAAGTTATCTCTACCCTGATGTTGGCAATTTGTGGTGGAACCCTCGCACGGGGCTGTTCAGTCTTTAGCTGTTACAAGCACTGCCCACCTCTCCAACAATTGGAGCCTGGTTTTTGGAAGCTTCTAAAGGAAACCTAGTCTCAAAAATCGACGTCAGTGCTAAAATGGCGTACAACTGAAATTTCTTAGACAGCGGAACAAGGGATCGATGGGAAATATAACGAATTGGAAGTATTGAAAAATCAAGGGCGCATCGAAAATTCGATATGCCATTGTACAGTCAATCTCTAAATTTGTATCACAATTTTCGGTATTAAAAGCACATTATTTTTGTTCTAGTATTCAAATCAGTGTAACACTGCTGCACATTTAGCCGTTAAGGTGGATTGTCATTACTAATCGAGAATTTTAACATTTTGTGCCCGGACACACACGCACACACAGACGCACCAAATGACCGGCTGACAAGAATGGAAAGAAATCCTTTTTGTGACTTCTTAGAGGTGATTTTAATTACTGGAAAACAAGTGAATTTTTTCCATTTTAACTTCAATCGCAGATACTGGCCATGTGTGTCGAAAGTGGTAAAATGGTACAGAAGTAAGGGTAGAGATTTTCAGTCTAACAATAACAGGAAAAATCTGGCTTCTTGCTAGCGTACAGTGGACTTCCTATAACTCGAACTTTCAATACAAGGGAAATAGAAATAGTCAAGAATTGAGGAGAAATAACAGGAGATCAGGGGGAAAGGGTGTCTTTTTTAAAATTCCCTTCATGTAGTGCGCATTTTCGTCGAACTTAATTTTAGAAAGTCTAGCAAAAATGGAAAAACATTTTTCCTTAAATTATAGTCAAACCGTAAAAATTTCAAATTCAGGGTTTTGGAACATGTTTTCACTACAGTGTATTCACGTCTTCACAAACAAGGATCGAATTATCGAGGATAAAATTACATCAGTAGAAAATGACCTGAAAGGAAACAAAAATTGCTTCCACTTTTCGGTCAGGAGCTAGGTCTGAGTTATCGAGGGTTTGAAATACCGAAGGTAAAATTACAGTGAATTTAGGACAAAAATCCAGGAGAATCGATTTCGGTTCAAGTGAGAGCGAGGTTCGAGTTAGTGAAGACTGTCAGCGTTTCATCATCGGGAATCGACTGTAGTTTGACCATAAAAACAGCTGGGCCCTTCCGGGGCAAGATTTCATAATCACATTTATACTTTTTGTTTATACCATACTGAAAACAGCGATTAGTTCCTCGCGGTTAGTTGATTCCGCAAAATTACCTGGGCTCAACCGTTGGAAAACTCGCGATTAATAGCCAACCGAGGTCGCAATTTAGCCCCGCTTAAAAATGCTTCCAAAATGCGGTAATATTAGGTTAAAAGTAAGGGAAAGCACGTCAAAACAGACGGGCAAAAACTCTCGTGAAAAATCTTTCCTGTTCAGTAAATAATGAACTGAAATATAACTTAAAACAAACCCCCACGGTTATCTTAACCGGGCCTTGAACAACTCAGTGGGCCGCGAGGGCAAACAAACTCGCTCCAAGGGAGCGAGAGCTTCGATTTGCCGCGTATGGTTCTAATTCAATTCAATTTTCCTGCTCCAGGGAGAATAGTCAGTACTTTTTCGTCTCGTGTCCAATCGCCATATTCGCGTCAGTAACATTTTTTGCGTTTCTCTGTTTGAACAAACAGCCCGTTAAAATCATGATAAAATCAGTATCGGTTGTGAAATGAAATTCCTTTGTATGTTTCGGAACGCCATAGCTTCGACTCTTGCTAGGTGAACAGTGTTTTTTTTTCTCCGAGTTTCATGCACCTTGCAACTTGCAAGAAAAATATTCAAATCATATAATCAAGAGGAAAAGAGTGGACTTTGTCGCATGCCTAACTTTATTCCCATAGGACAAAACTATAAAATTATTTTACGTTGTAGTGCTAACATCTTTACAACAGACAACAACTGTCAAAAGCAATTCGCTTCCTCCGATCGATTACCTTCTCTTGGGCCTTATTTGTCATCTGTTTATCTTAACTTGATTTCAAATACATTGTGACTAGTAGTGGAACGGATCAGCTCTTAGTACTGCCAATAATTAAGTGTTCTTTGAATGTCAGCTTCCGTGTTTGGCCTTTCCTCGAAGACAAGCTATTTCAATGGCCTAGCTTTCACGAGTCTACTGTAGCTGAGTGGCAGGATAAATTCATCATTTCAGGGCTGTTATATTTCTGTATTGTTTTAATTCTTTCCAGTCAGACTATTTGAACATAATGGCACATTTCTTCAAATAAGTATTATAGCCGATTCGACCGACAATTGTTTGATTGTCTTACGAAAACCAAGCTTGTTTAGTTTTAAGCGACTGGCCTTGACACAATCACAAAGTTGTGTTAACACTTCAAACAAAGAAACTGTGAGCTATTACAGTTTGTCCGTTATTTTTTCTTGTTTAATTTATTCTTAGTAGAACTGTTTGCATTACGAAATTATTTTCTTGGTCTCTAGTAAAAAAGAAATGGTAAAAAAGTGAGTTTTGAAGCTCGCTAGATTTTCTTTTGCATTGAATTCTTTATTTAACACATCTTGTACTGCAGAGTAGTTTTACTATCAAATTAGGCCCGGAAATTAGGTAGAAACTAGCATTCCTAAATGCCAGACCTCTCGTCGAACAAGGCCACCGAGGTAAAAAGCTTGAAATCATCAAACACTAGAGCCTTGTAAAATTACCTCAACTTCATTCTGTTGCCAGGAAATTAAATACACCAACATTATAAAAATTTACTTGACAACTGCGCCCAAAAAGACAGCGGGCAAAAGAGATTGAACCTTTCTTTGTTCTGAAACGTGGCTTGAAATTTCCGTAAAGTTTATTTATGATTAACAGAACTCGATTAACCCAAAACACAGCTAAAACACTGGATAGCCGTTATTCTATGGCGCGTTTTCAGGGTCAAAATTAAAAACTACCTTCACCTGATGATTGTACCGCTAGCTTCAATTCAATGGCTGGCACCTGGATGGCACTGTGAGACGCTTGCAGTTGCTCGGACCGTGACTAGAATCGTTCGCTGTTGCTTGGCTAGCTGCTACACGTATAGAAAGTTGCCCAAGTGAAGTCCAAACCTTTGTAATCGAAGTCTGAGCTGATTTGTAGCCGTTGGGATATTTTAGTCGGGAAATTTTGGCTTCATTCAGTGGGCTCACTATAATTGAATGTTTTGCTTTCTTTCTTTCGTCTACCAGTGTAAACCTGGGAAGCAAAGAAATCACTTAAATCGCTTTACATCACGAAACACATAAAACCACATAGAAGCAAGCAAGCTATGACCCTCAGCTATCCTTGGGCTACCTGTGGTATTATTGGGTCCAGGCCTGCGCGTACAAAGACCGCCTGATAGAATTGAGAGGTCAGGACACAAGCAGTCAGAGAATGGCGAATATGAGAAGATTAATTTTTCTTTTTAGGTAAGAAAATGTGGAAAAGTTAGTTTTTTAAATTTTGACCCTGAAAACACATGAGCTTATCTGCCTTGTGATTCAACTGTGGTGCTCCTTGTGATGTGAATGCTAAAAGAACTTTCAAAAGCAAATAATATGTGGTTGTATCCATTTAGCCTACTTATACCGTTGAAACGATTCACTTGAAGGGCTTGGATGGGAGATAGCGACAGCCTATTCAGGGTTAAGAAATTCTATCAAAGATAATTAATCTTTAGAAGGGTCTACTTTTAAACCAGGGCGCCAAAGCTATTCCGAACAGTTAGTTTCGTGGTAAAGAGTATGAAAATTGCTTGAACTTCAACTGAATCTAAAGTAGGACAGTATACTTATAAAATCCCTGGAGAATTATTGTTGTCTTTAATTTCCTTGTGGGTGCAGAAATAAACTGTCTTTAATCACAAAATATCATTCTCGGAAAGGGCAACAGATTCTCCAGACAAGTTGTTACTATCTAGTAAATATTCAGCGCCGCGCTCACAAACAAATCAGATGATGTTAGTTTTGCCACACGTTCCCGTGCATAAATTTCCTCGTTGGATTTTCGCTATGCAAAAAGGGAAATTACAGACTTAATTGCCGTTTCCTTCAAGCAATCTGCCTTTTGAGTATTGAAGAAACTTGAAGCGCAGTATCCATTTTCACTCTTGTTTTCTTTGTATTTAATGAAGCTGTTTTGGCCACATCACGTTTTATAGCAAAACAAACATTCAAAACTTCTTACCGGTCCATTTTATTCCAATTAACAAGGGATCTCATTTCACGGTAGCACGGCTTGTGATGTCACCGCATTTCTCAATAAAATGTCAGGTCTCATTTTGATCTCGTAAAAATTCAACGCAGTTCTAAAGCTAAACCGTGGCTACATTGGAAGCTTTCATCTATTAGTCTATTCACCAACATTCAAGGACAAGTTATTTTAGCTTCCGTGTTTGCCTCGCTAACAAATCCCGATGTATTATATCTCTGTGATGCTATATGCGCGCCATGATTGGCCATTTTAGCGGGCCGTATCCTTCAGTCTTCATGGTGTGCTCTCCCGCTAGATTCGATCTCCAAGAGATATAATGAACAACTTATACTAACCTCGTTTTCTCGGTCCGCTCTGAAAGATACGGCATCTCGTTCTTCGCAATCGGGCCATAATTTGTGAGTGGAAAAAACGCGGGCTGTAACCGTTACGGTCCTTACAGAGGATCTCAATGAGGTAGTGGCTTTTACTCCTAACGGTTAAATTTGTGGCCCTTTTACGGCTAACGGTTAAACCCCATATATTGAGAGCCTCCTTACAGTACGGCCCTCGAACTCGGTTAGTTTCAAGTACTATCCTCTTCTCCATAAACCCTTAAAGGCTCATTTTCTTTTTGAGTTCTAAGTGTCCTTGAACAAATTCCATTTCAGTCTGACTTGCTTGTTGAAGTGTCAGTAACATCACAATAGCAGCTCTGCTTTGAGATGACAAAAAACTGCTTGTGAATTACCAAAAAACCCCGACATTTCAATACATATTGATTGCGGTTGGGTTGGATGTGCGTCGGGTTTTGATTTACTTCCGGTTTGCAGTTACACAGCATTAAGTTACCCAAGGGAAAGGCATTCTGTGACAGGTTTTTGTTGTCGTAATAGCTGCTACATGATTAGTCGGGCCGCGTTGGGCTAGCACTCTCTATGCATTATAGGACTTTCATCGGTAACTGGCTTTCGCAAGTCATTTGTTCTTTTTAACGTATCCGTGGAAATTTCCCAGGAACAATTTTACTCTGGGAAGTTAGGTTACTCATCAGAAATTGCTTCGCCATGAGCAACAGTCCTCAGTTCTCCATGGGGAAAATGGGTAACTATTTTTAAAGTTTCTAAATTCTGCCAAATGTTTTTGGGTGAGCTGGGGTGGGGTGCGTGGGTCAATATATATACACACTTACGTCCAGGATTACGAGTAACGAGTTGATACGCATGTAATACAGGAACAGGGAGCAGCAAGACTTATTGTATCGTTTGTTTATCGTAACCACACCTTTGATTTCGTTTTACTTGTTTTAATTGCTGCCAGGTTTATGAGCATTTCATCCCTTTATAAGCTTTATACCTCTCACCGCGAGTAATAAGAAAATTCCTTATCGCAGAAGGCCCTCATTGACTGTGCCAATTAGCTAATATTCTGAGTCTATTTATGGAGAGCCACAATCGTTTTTGGCTTTAAAAAACGCAATTTTTAGTCTACAGCTGGCTTTTACTGAGCACCTTAAACTTAGCAAAACATATAAAAAGTCTTTAAGCCTGTGGGGGTGGTACTTCTTCCACGTAAATCCGGGACACTGAGTTCCAGCCTGTGTATGCATCAGCGGATCCATAACCAGCGCAATTACCGACCCAGAATCCCACGCGCACAGTGCCCTTATGGACTTTCTCACAGACTCCTTCGATTTGCCGTACACGGTGCGGATTCTTCTTTTTTCCGTCTCCATGCACCATGTACACGACTCCATCAATGGCTGCTGGAGCTGAGCACTCGGCACCGTTGAAAGTGAAATACCATCGTCTGCAGCAGCTATGGCAATTGTAGATGCGAAAATCACCATTCCAGAAGACTCGCAGCCCGGTATGGTGAGACGTCTTGTTGAAAACACATTCCTTAGTATCAAAAGAAAAAGAACACGGAACAACTAAATTGGAAACCATCGGATCAACGGATTCTAATGACCTAGACCACTTCAGCTAGTTTTGGGTTAAAATAATAAAATTCCACAGATGTAAGATGTTTCCTTCTTTCTCCTTTGTCTTTACGGCCGTGAAACATGTGACTTAAAGTTGACTTTCAACTTTGAATCCCGTCCCCTCAATTAGTTTTGCCTTACAGAGCTGTTTCTATGCCAACACTCTTTATTTTGCTTAGGTCAGTTCACAACATTCGCCGACTAGGCTCTTATGGAACGTCCTAGTAAAAGTAGCATATTTTGCTACAAGCAGTGTCCGATTTTTGTCCAAATTATGCTCAATATTAAGAAAACACAAAACCAGGCCCAAATTATATATTTATCGTAAATGAAGCATGTCATCTTTATCTTGGGTTACACACTTAAGCTTGCTCTGACAAAACACATTTCAAGCACAACTATAGCAGGTAACTACTGCACTTCAACTCAGTCATTCCCGACAAGTTGGTCGACGCCATTTTGCGTTGCCCGTGAAAGCGGGAGCTCTCTCTAGGCGACAAAGGACGCAGTATTAGCTGAGCAATGCAAAAATTATGCTCGTTTCTTCCAATTATGCCAAAAATTATGCTAGCACAATCGACAAGGGCCTATCGGCGACTATTTTACCTCAACCAGGCCAGTATCCCTGTTATCACTCAAGCCCTTAAAAACGCACTGTCTCCAGCTACGCACGAAAGACTTAAAGTCTCCCTGGGGACCCGGTGGAAGTGGCAATGACTTAAGTATTTACCTTAATCAGTCCAGTATCCGTTTCATCATTCAAGTTCTTAAAAACGCACTGTTTCCAGTTACGCACGAAAGACCCTACATCTCCCTTGGGACCCGGTGGAAGTGGCAATGACTTAAGTATTTACCTTAATCAGTCCAGTATCCGTTTCATCATTCAAGTTCTTAAAAACGCACTGTTTCCAGTTACGCACGAAAGACCCTACATCTCCCTTGGGACCCGGTGGAAGTGGATATGACTTAAGTATTTACCTTAATCAGTCCAGTATCCGTTTCATCATTCATGCTCTTAAAAACGCACTGTTTCCAGCTACGCACGAAAGACCCTACATCTCCCTTGGGACCTGGTGGACCAGGAGGACCTTGAATACCACGCACACCTGTGTCACCTTTGTTTCCAGGTGAACCTGTGGGACCAGACGCTCCTTGCGGTCCCTTTGGGCCAGGGGGACCTTGACTTCCGCGAGCACCTTCTTCGCCTTTGCTTCCAGGTTGACCAGCAGGTCCCCGGGGTCCTGTGGCCCCTTTTGGGCCTTGCTGACCTTGACTTCCACGGGGGCCTTCGTCGCCCTTCCTCCCTCGTGGGCCCATGGGTCCTTCGGGTCCATGGCTGCCGGGTGATCCCGCACCACCTACTGATCCCGCGGGACCAGGGCTCCCTGGAATGCCTGGGATACCTGGTGCGCAGAAACATGCAGTTTGTCCACATGACCCATACGGTGACATCTGTTGAGGGTTGCTCTAGATGGAGACAGTTACTTAACAATTATTCCATGAGCGCATGTTGGGTATGAGATGGTAAATAGCCAGCGACGTGCGTAGCGCGGAGTTGGCTATAACCAGTCCCATATCCAACAATCGCGCATGGAATAATTGTTTTATTAAATTCTCAACTTTCGGATAATGCAATTCTAGCTTTCTCATTGGTAATTTCTCATTTCTCGACGAAACTTGGCTTCCCGCGAACAATTTTATGCTGAGCGACATTTTCTGCATTCATTTCCATATAAGGTCAAACGCAGTTATAATGGCTGATAACCGAGATCAAGTGAACCAATGAGAAAGCTAAAATTGCATTATCCGAGGTTGAGCATTTAATAAAATGTGTTATTTTCCAATGGGTCTGCTTAGTATCAGTATATAGGAGGTTACTGTGCGGTTTAAGCCCTAAATCAAATCTGTGTGCTATGCTTTGCAAAGTGTCTCTTAAAACTGGATCAATTCCATGATGAGTAGTTTCACTGAGAACTTCCGGTGACTGCAAGGAACCAAAGAATCTTGACGTTGCCTTCTTCGCGAGGAGTTTAATGACAAACCCTGCTAATCGCGTCCAAAAGACTATAGTATATTGATGACATTTGCTTAGAACTACACTCAATTACAACGTTATTGACTGCTGATAGTTGTGCAGGACTCTCCTGCTACCGAGTTTGGTTGGAAGTGGATGTTTAGCCAACTCACCTTGCTGTCACCTGGGTTTCTGCTGCTGTTTCCATTGGCAGAGCATAGATTCACCAACAGTGACAGCAGAACACACAGTATGCTGCTTAGCGGTATAATCATACAACGCTTCGTCATCATTCAACCTGTGGATATTATTCGTAGTAATTTCTCGGCCCTTATAACCACGATCAACACGAGCAAAGGCAAAACACAAGATCAACTCGTTACGTTTAAAGATGTCGAATAAATATAAAATAACGAGCATTTCGATTCTGTTTAAGTTCCCTCTGTTGTTACAACACCAAAGAACAAGATACGCACTGATATCTGCACACGTGATACGGGTATGGCACCTCGGGAACGTCCCAGGGCAGTCACTCGAAACGGGACGAACAATTCACGGGCAAAACGTCCCGTACCGACTGACTGCCCATGGGTACAACACAGAAAAGACTATTTATAGTCCAATGCTATCGAACCAGATCTTGTGAAGGAAAGTTGGTTCACATGATAGGTAATTTTCTCTTTCAAATTGCATGTCAAACTTCTCGACGTGATTAAAAGGTTTTTAAGGAAATTTGTTTCACTGAATTTCAAAAATTTCCTCATCGGAAAC
The DNA here is from genome assembly GCA_014634185.1 of Astreopora myriophthalma. Taxonomy (NCBI): domain Eukaryota; kingdom Metazoa; phylum Cnidaria; class Anthozoa; order Scleractinia; family Acroporidae; genus Astreopora; species Astreopora myriophthalma. Next base: position 84,418 of record BLFK01000190.1, read on the forward strand.
TTAAAACTCCTTCGCTGTAGTTACTTAAACTGTTCCATGATTCGTGAAGAAATCAAATGACGTGCTAAGTCTACCATTTGCTTTCTAAGAAAACATAACAGTAAATGCCAAAAAAAAGGAAAAGAAAAGGTTTCGTTATAAGGAAAAGCTACGAAATTGCTGTTTTACGGTATATAGGTATAGACAAGCAACTGCAGTGATAAAGCACTAGCTGTTGTTACGTACCACCCTTATAACTTGCTTGTGCTGCTTTGGAACATCTGAGCCGGAAGATATGATTTGGCTCTAACAACTATCACATCATATTTTATTGTTTCTATTTGCCAAGTTGAAGGCAGAACGCGTTTTGGACACGTTTTGTAACTGATAACGTGTAAGCTGCCAAACTACACCAAGCAAGCTCCTATTGGCTATAAGAATGACATGGACCTTGTTTGATTGCTAACAAGTTAAAGCAAGTTCATGAGCCGAATACGTTTATTTAGTGGATCAGTCTTGGTCAATGATGTCAGACGTGTTTTGTTAGTCTTTCTAGACTATAGTATTCTTGAACTTTTCACTTTACTATGTAACCAAAGCATAGGATAGATCAGTGTTCCTGTAGGTGACTGTCAAGATCGAATGTAACATTCTTTCACAAAATTAATTTTTCAGTGCTGTGCGTATCGATAAAAAATTATTTAAACAGTATGTCTGTCAGTTTTATCGATCGATCCCTCAGTTACAGGTTCTTAACACATTGCGAGGACACACAAAAAAGCTATTTGGAGAACCCAAATGAATGGGTATCAAAACGGACACTGACGGATGACAAATAAAAGAAATAGCTTTAGCCTGATCCTCTTGTTAACCCTAAGCCTTGTAATCCTTCTACAGGTTTTATTTCCTCGATCTGTAGGTAATTTAAGCTGATGTACTTGTAATTTCAGCTAGTTTAGGCCTATCTAAATTAGCTTGGCCTCGATTGTTAAAAATGGCATTGACGGCTTATGAAAGGGAAATAGGCGGCGGCTATACGCGACACAGTTTACAACATCGGCAACCACTGTGTGTCGTTTGTTTCTCTTGAAATATTAACATGAAGTCGCTCACAAACATAGTCACAATGTTGTATGTAGAGAAAAACGTAAAGTGGCAAAACATCGATTTTTATAAAAATTTCATATCAATGGGTCACACGACCGGGAACGAACGGGACGTGTCTGCATTGCGGAGAAAATAGCCTGACTCATTTTTCAAAACTGGGACACATTACACCGTCAAAAGTAAAAGTTAAATTAGACCACTTACCTTTTAAGTAATTCAGTTTTCGAGCTATCTGAGAAGATGCGGAACGGCTACTCTGCAGAAGGAGGAAAAAGAAAAAGCCTCCGAGTTCAAATACTACGTCAGTGCATCAAAAGGCCGACAAAGTAGCAAGTTTACAGTGTGGCTCTCTTGCAACCTTAATTTGCGATATTGTCTGCCGGAAGGGGGTGAATCCTTTGAAAGCTTAGTTCGCTGCTTTTCTAACTCATTTGGATGAGTTCTCATTTGAGCAAGTTTTTGACAGAATTAAACGCACCTAATTATCTGTCACAAAGTTGACAAGGAATCGCTTTCGTAAGTGAAGTTCCGACGTCTTCTCGAGCATTTTGGCTTTGCTTTGGGGCGAATCATGACTTCAGATCTGAGCCACTTTTGTTAACCTTTCTGGAAACCGGCTTTGAACTATTCAATTTGTTTCCTCTTGTTGCAAAAATAAAACAGCTTCCAAAAATCAACAGTGAATTACTAGTGAGACTTTTTGTCTTAATTTGAAATACATCGAGTACTGCCGCATCTAAATGAATAATAAGGTTCTTTGAACATCGGCTTCCACGTTACGTTTCGTCTCCCACAAGATTGATTTATTTCTGGCCCGGCTTGGTTAAAACTATTTGAATATGATGCCACATTTCTGCAAATAACCACTACCCCATTAAAGCGACAATTTTTTGCTTACCTAATCAAACCAGGGTTGTTTAATTTAGCCCGAAATGATGAACTGGCCATGACAGAAGAGCGGAGTTTTGTTAACACTGGCACCAAAGCCACTATGAGCTGTTACAATTTTTCCGTTATTTTTTCGTGTTTAATTTATTCTTAGTAAAACTGTTTACAATACAAAATTATTTGCATGGTCTCTAGTTGACTAAAAGAATGCGAAAAAAGCGAATTTTTAGGCCGGCAATACTTTCTTGTGCATTCAACTCTTTTCTGCTTACACATGTTGTACTGCTCCGTAGTTTTATTATCAAATTAGGTGGAAACTAGCATTGAATAAATGCCAGCCGTCTGCTCGCACAAGGCCACAGAAGGAGAAAGCTTTAGATGATCAAACACGGCAGCCTTGTGAAATTACCTCGACGTTTCTGTTGCCACTGAGAAAATTTAACGCACCAACGTTATGAAAATTTACTTGACGAATTAAGTGCGCTCACGTTAGTCGTCAGTTTTTTCAAACAGACAGCAGGGGGAAGAGATTGAAGAAACGAGACTTGTTTTTACACGTGCCTTGAAATTTTCGTGAATTTTAATTATGATTAATGATTCGATTGATTGACCCAAAACTCAGCTGAAACACTGGAGAGTCGTAATTCGCAGATCAGCTTCATGATCTGCCTTGTAATTCACCTGACCCCATGCTCAATTGATTTGAAAGCCAAAGGGATTTAAAGTAAACAATATGTGTTGATTTCCTTTTAGCGTACTTACCATTGAAGCGATTCGGTTGAAGTCCTCTGATGCGACTGAGATGGCAAAAGTCTAGATGGAAGAGTATACTATTATCTTAAAGGTATATTCAGCATTAGGGAATTCCATTAGACGGAGCGCCATGAGCGCGAGCCAAATATTTTTCCGTCTAGCCCGACCTAAACTCAGCCAACAAGCATTTTATCATGTGGCCTCTTTATCCTTTACATGAGCGCTCAAAGGATGAAGTTGGGACAGAAAAAGCTACAGATTTGCAAATAACATTTATCTAATACGTTGTTTGTATTTGCTTCCCTGGTTGAAAATGAACTTAGATGTCGAGATGCGATGAAATCCTCAAAAATCTCATCGCACGGAGCTGTCAATGTTCAAAATCTCAGGGTCATATGGCTTTTTCCGGCCCCGCTTGCGCTGAGGCGCAGAGCCCTCATACGGGGAGTCTCCGCAATAACCCTGAGTTTCACAATGAACGCGTGCGTCGGGCCGTACGGGCCCGGTTATGATAATGCTCAATACTGTTCAAAGGGCCCTTTTCGGAGCTTACGAAACCACGATGACGACGACGGCTACGAGGACGTCATTTAAAAATACCAGTTCACGTTTTTGGTATCACTAGGCAACTAGTTCATGTCGTTCCGCATTTAAAATGTGTAGTAACTGTCGAGGAATTAAACTGGTATGAGCGGGTTAGAAGCGTAGGGAAGGAACTGAAAACCCATCGTCATGTGCTAACGTCCTCCACAGAACCTTAGATTTGGTCATTTCACGTCGTTATTTAGGAGATGACGGCAAAGAAATGTACCAAAATGTAAAACGCACGTGCAGAACGTGCAAAGCCATTGTTTTTGCTCACTAAACCTATTGTTCTGTGTTGTTTTCGTTGCCGTCGTCGTCCTTGTTTCGTAAGCTCCCAAATTCAGGGACGGCCTCACAGAGCTGCTGGTCACGTGAGCGAGCGTACACCGCTACCAAGGAAGTTTGTTCTCTATAAAGTGCAAACGGTGCTAATATTAAATATGTCACGCAAGTTTAGAAAAATTCATGACTCCTTAAATGCCCATAAAACAGGATGAAACATCACAACTACTTCAAAATGTAGAACAACGTAAAAGAAATACCACAAAGCCAAAGAGGAACAAAGATGAAAAAAAAAAGACAAGGTTGTATTGTTTCTAGTCTCACTATGCTTTTAGAGAATAAAGTATGTTTGAAAATTAGGCAAGAGAAATAATTGGCATATGTGTATAAGATCTGTTTCCATTTCGCAGTCTCACAACTAACTCAATGATGATGTGTGATTGGATGATGGAGCAGTCTACAACATTCCACTTGTTTCACCACATTTTGTTCCTCACCATTGAAGTGTCTTTTTGTCACAGAATGTTAGTTCCCAGGCAAAGCCTTCCGGAGTATGTTTATGCATTCAATCAGGGTAAGGTAAGAAAATTAAAAAAAATAAGAAAAAATGAAATGAAAATGAGAAAATAGAAAGGAAAAATGGCAATGGAAAAACCTGGATTATATTTTATTGCTATTACTACCACTGGAATATTTATGAAAATGTGTCGTCTTCTTCAAAAACAAAAGGCAAGAAAGTAAAACTAATTTCCTCAAAGCACTCCCTCATCCAGGTCCCTTTAGGATTTTAGCTACTAGTTAAAAAGAGAACAAAAAATAAAATAAAATAATAAAATATCCATTTGAGATTTGCTTTGCAATTTATCTAGATAAATGTGATACACCTGATTGGGGAGCTGGCATGACACAGTAGCCAGAGAACTTGCTTCCACTAATCAGTGTGGCCCAGGCTTGAACTCTGGCTGAGTAAATCAGTGGGTTGAGTTTGTTGCTGCTGTTTGAGATTTCACCCAATGTCTCAGAGTTTTTCCTTTCCTTTTTCGGCTGGGGTATTCCCAATAAGACTTGTCTCTATTCCCGCTAAAATTTTGCCGAAGTTTACTTTTCTGAGCGTGGCTATCGAAATAGATTGTAAGGCAGTTTCGCTTTTTTTGCGTTCGTAAGAAAACTCGCGCCGTGTGGAGCGTACGATCCTCGTACGGGAGATACTGGCGTCTCGCGTCTGAATTCGTCCTTTTTGATGGATTTTAAGAGCAACAACAACAACAAAAGCGATTGTTCTGATTTGGAGCTGGAGAAAAGGGGAAAAAAGTTCAATGGGTCGGGAGCGTGCAAGGCTCGGGGCAAGATAACTGACGCCGCGTGTCGTAAATTCGTCTCGTTGTTTTGCAGTGGACTGTCAAAGGCAAGATGTTCACTGTTAACCCATCAAGTACTGTTACGCTGATTTGGCGTCATTTTATCCTATGATACTACTTCCCTATTTCTTTACTTTCTTATGCTTACAAAACTGGATTTATAAGGCAAATGGCCACCGTGTAACTGAAGAGTTTTAAAAGCTGACATCTCCAGTGTTAGCCCTTTGTCAAAGTGAATCGGGGAAGAGGAATCGTGGGTTGCTATCGGTTCGTATTTAAAGGGGAGCTTCGCTGTTGGCGGAGCAATGGAAACATTCATGAATTTTAGTGGAATGAGGGGGGTTCGACAACATTATGCGCAAAACTTGGCCTAATAGGTAGCAGTTTTTACCCCCATGTAACCCTGCCCCCCCCTGAAATTTAAGCCCCTCAGTAAAGCTCAACCGCAAGCCCTCCGCAACCCCGTATGAACTAGTGAATAATCTCAGGGCATATAAGCGGGGATTTGCGGTGTTTAAATTTCTTTTTAGTTTCCTTTTGGAATCTCCGTTGCATGCACTTCCAAATATTGCATTTACCTGTAGATTTCCAATGATATTACTTTAGTTTTTCGAAGCCTACTTTGATGTCATTTTCCCGCTAGCAACCCCTCGGTAAGTATTGGAGATTTAGAATATGAACAAAGTTACTAAAGAGGAAAGGGGAATTACACGAAGAGAGTGTAGCACTCGATGGGGTTAACAGTGGGTAACGTGCTTTACGAAAATTGAGTTGTAAGTGGTCATTATCTTTATCTTTAATTTATATAGAGCGGTTTTCAAATGACTGTCAAAAGTAATTACGCGGTTGCGAATGCTATGCTTTGTGATTGGCTTAAAAATCTCGTGCCAGTTTATCAACCAATGAGAAGGAAAACCAAAACCAATCGCGACGTGCAGGCGCGATTTTTCTCGCGCTTTGCGCAAGTTACATGGAATTGCTACGAATTTTGATTGGCTTATTGCGTTGTTTGCACCTGCTGTGATTGGTCGGAGTAATTACTTTGGTATTGGCTTTACGGCGCTTAATTGAAAACCGCTGTAATTACGTTCAGCTTTGGAAGAAAAAACTGTAAAGCTGCTTGTAAAACTAAATTATTGAATCTCAAGTGATTCACATAAATGCTCTTTCCATTCATTTTAGCAGCCAGATGACGGTATTTACCCTGCTTTTGTTCAATGGTCGCCCGTTTTGGAAGGCAGTTCATCAGAGTCTTTCAGAAAACCAAGAAATATTGTCCCAGAAAATTTACCGCAATAAACACAACTAATCGATACGTTTCTGCAGTATTTAGTAGAACTTCATCAGAACTTGTCGTGAGAAGCAATGAATTAAAGAGGTGATTCGTTTGTTAATAATCAGTAAGGCCAGGTTTACAAAGTCTCGTCTTGTAAGTTGCTTTTAATGTTCAATTCATGACTTTTGAATTATATTTAAGCTTAAAAACCCCCAGCCCCTTTGTATGTTGTCTCCAGCATAATCTTTATGTTTTCATGTAAAACTTGTTTGTAATATCCGCCAAGAAATTTTCGTGATAAACTGATAAGTTTCGGTGGAAGCTCACTAGTTTGTTGATTGTAGTTAAGACTCTTATACATGATGGAATAAAAGATGAAATGACACATGTTCAGTATTGCAATTCTTTCTAGAATCCATGAAATGCCCCAAACTCAGCCAGTTCATTAAACCTCTTTCAACTCAACAGCGTCCTTTAATTCCCGTGTCTAAATATGTACAATCCTGACTCTTCATCCTTTGGTGCTTCAAAAGCAAGGGCCTCGTGCTCAGCTCTCTGGACTCCACTCTTCCTGTCAGTTGAAGTAGCGTTCAAATCTGTTGGGTCACTGCTGGAACAAAAAAAAAAAAAAACAAGACAGGGATATGAAACTTCTTGTTTGAAGGGCTAAGGGGTGTAATTTATGCATACTCATTTGCATACGGAAGACCTCGCCCTGATAACGAGGCTCAATGCCTCGTCTTGATGAGGAGGCCCGCGATTCGGGAAGAGTCTATTTTATGTTTGCTTTGGTTTTGCTTTATTACTAAATAAGAATTGAAATCCTGTCTAGAGGTTCTTTTGCGCTAATACAAAGCTATATAATTTTCTCCTGTGATTTAAACCAAACAACCTACTTTTTTCGCAGTCAACTAAGAAACTAATCATCTGACTCACTATGTCTCTAAGGTCGATGAGGGAGATCTTCACGTAAGGGGCTGACGGCGAGATCGGAGATGCGATGCAGAAGACCAAAGCATAGAGGGCTCTCTACTACCCTGTGGGAAAAAAAAAAGACTTGGCTATAGTTCTATAGTGACATGATTGACAACGACAACGACAACGACAACGTTTATTTGTAATGTACAATTATGAATGTGAACATAGCAATATGTGCATTAAAGTGCTTAGTATTTGGGTGAACCAGTTATGAAGGAGATTCCAGGTATGTATAGACCACTGGACGCAACGAGGAGGGCGCAGGTCGTCAAGTAGATAAACGTTTGCCATCAATGCCTTGAAGATGTCATCAGAATTAAATAAACTGCGCAGCCTTTCTTGTCTGCCATAATGTAAGACGAACTCATCGCGGTACCGTCTCATGATGCATAGCTTTCAAACAATGATACCCAAAAGGAAAAAACACCACTGTAGTCTGCGACGTTTCGCAGAGGAAGCAAAGAAATTAGGACTAGGTTCAAAATTATTACACAAAGTAATTTTTCTTAACGTTAGCTCGGTGATCATTGCAGAAAAGTACGACAAAAATAGAGCTGTTGCGAAGAAGCTTGAAAACGAAAACAAAAACGAAAACAAAATGGAAACCCCCCTCACCAAAACGAAAATTTGGAACCCGACACGAACCAACGACCGTGCGCTTGCGCTGCACACCGCTGTACCGACTGAACTAGCAAGCCAACTACGAACTAAGGTTTTGCGAGTTCGTATTATATCTTGTAAGAGGTGAATAGATAGTGTTTATACAACTTACTTTTATGCTGCGGACATGAAATGGCAAGCGAAGATTGAGGTTTGTTTTTTAGAACCTTCATGGTTTGAATGCCTCAACTGCACCTCCTCCGCGGGGTATTTTTCGAGTCTCATGGCATATAAAAGAGACATCATCGTCAGCCATCTTGTTTCCTTCTTCCTCTGTTATCCCAATGCAGTCACCATGAAACCTCTCACCGCACTGATCCCAACACATCATAAAATTCTCTCCCTCTGGTTGACGACAAATGCAAAAGATTCCTTTGCTTGCATCGTTTAATGACACCTGCTGCTGCAATACGGCCTTCTTGTCTTTTATGCAACAACACTTAAATACATTCCATACATTCATACCATTATTTATACACCTACATATCGCAAATGTATTAAAATATTCATAAATCGGTTAGTATAAAACGTGGACTGCGGACCGCGGACCCGGACTGCGGACCGGGTATAAAACGCGGACTAGGTATAAAACGCGGACTGCGGACCGGGTATAAAATGCGGACCAGGTATAAAACGCGGACTGAATACAAAACACTGTGAAAAAAAAGCATAGCGCAACGAAATAGCGATAACCTGACGACATGAATTGAAGTTCGACATGGGAATGGTGGAAATAATGTTTCCCGCCATGTCACGTGAGAGATGTTATCTGACGTTTATTCCAGCATGGCCGGAGTTATGGAGTTTGAAGGTGAGGAAGTGAGATCTCGTCACATTCTTCTGCTTCTACTGGTCAATTTGGCTCAGAGAACAAATAGAGAGGAACTCTTTGTTTACAAGAAGAGAGATTTTGTTCATTTTGAGTTCTTAATATGAAATGCCAATGTTGTTTACGTTCTTTCCTAATGCAGGCGACCAGTGCAATACTGATGACGAAATCATTGTGATTTCGGATAGCTCGGAAAAGGAAGGTAAGTGAATGTTACATTCTATTCCCCCTCCTACTGTCACTGAATTGCTGTGTTTCAACCGGATTTTTACGCCCCAAAACACATGTAAAGCCGATCATGCATCCGTGTCACCTGATCTCGTTTATCTTTATTCCAGAGGAAACGGTTGTAGGAGCTCGTGAAAATGCTGATTCTCAGGTAAGCCACAACTCTGACAGAACGCGAGACGTGTATTTACAGTTTGCTGTTATATCATGATAGTAAAAATAGGGAAGTGTTGCGCACACATGGGTGGTGCACATGGTACACCCTGGTCTTGATGTGTTTCATGTAAGTGCTATATTTGCCTACCTGTGTCAGAATGACTATTCCGGGGTTGGGGGTGGTGGGGTGAGGGGTGAGGGGTAGGGGGCTTAGGGTACAATAGCGGAAACAGCCCAAACCTTTACAAAATGATACCCTTAGGCCTAAACACTATGCTTGAGATATTGCTTAGGCCTAAGGTTAGCATTTTTGTAAGGTTTGGGTTGTTTCAGCTATTGTATCCTTCATGCCCTACCCCACCCATTACCCCTACCCCTGGAATAGTCATGCCGGTGTCAACTAGGTTGGATTTAGAGGGGAATAAAACTTGAGTGCATCATATGCAAGTGCGCACTTTAGAAGTTGATATTGCTGTTGTCAAAAATACGCATTTGAAGGATGGATGGGTGGGCTACATACATTGAAAAAATATTTTGAATAACTGTAGCAAACATAGAATACCTGTAAGAATAGTAATTGAAATTAAAATTATGGTTTACTTCATGTGGTTAAAATTGTAAGGATGGTTTCGGTTGATTGGAATTTTGGTTAATGTTTAGTTTTGGCGGGAAGATGGGAAGCATTCAATCTGCATCTGGTCTTTAAGAGAAAAAATATTATGATCGATTGGCGAATTTTTTTTCTTGTTTATTGGACCTGTGGAATTTGAGCATGCGTGACGGTCTCCAAAGCTGGGGAAACAGTGATCTTGATTTAAAACATTTAAGAACTGAAATACAGTATGTCTGTTAAATTGACAATAAGGAACTCAAACAGTTTTCATTCTCTTTTCGTTAAGAAAATTAAGAAAGGAAAAAGGCGACAAATGGGCCATAAAGAAACGTGAATTGTTATAAATTCAAGAAAACCGTACATTAGTTTCGTAATTCATGCACGTGCTGCAGGCCTACTATCTTACACTCACTTAGACAGCCCCGATGACAATATGGGTATTGCACTTTACGGTGCACTACCCACAAAAACGGGAAACATAAACAGTGTCAGTTTGTTGTGGTTGTTACATTCTAGGCAATTGAACGGATCACTAGGGTACTGTCCAGAATTTCACCAAGTCCAAAGAAGCAGAAAACAGTGCAGAACAAGGTGTGTCCATTTTCCTCACTGCGCGTTACAGTGTAAGTCTGTAGTTAGTTCGGCAGTAGTGGAGGCGACGTGTCAGAGATTACCCCCGCCACCTCACCCCGCCCACCCCCATGAAAATTTTTTGGGACTCAGCCACTCCACGTCTCGGTGCCTAAATTATCGCAAGCACAACCTCAAACTGGTTCGGCAAAATATTCAGAATTACGGTGTTGAAATATTACAATATTATATGGCGAATGTGCAACAAAGAAACGAAGTAGCAAAATGTTTTACAGGCTAAAACATTTCAGACAATCATGAATGTAAATCTCCCCAGTGAGACAGACAGATTTAGGAAAAAAACGATAGAGCGGATTTTGACAAGATTTTTGAATTTACACTACCAACTCTTTTTTTCTTATCTAATTTACACAAGAAGTAAAGAACATTGGAAAGTTTTGTTAACAATATAGTTCACTGACTTAGTTTGAAAGGTATGTCTTAAAGGAAACCTTAAGAACCCTGCCAGAAGTTTACCAATAATTTGTTTCAGGGCCTACAACCATAAAATTATGTTTAATTTTTCTGACACATACAAAACCCTTTCGAGTCTCCTTGGGCAACGAGCAGGCAGATTTTAATGTCGTGAACTTAAAATAGACACCTTTATAAAATACTTCTTATGCCCTTGTTGAAGCATTTGTCAATGTCTCCACAGCCTCAATAAGGTGCGAGTAGTTGTTCTAGGCTATTATTCAAGGTAGATAATGAGGATCAAGTTTCAAGGTGAATAATGGCTGCCACCAACAATAACTGAATGGCATAAATAGCAAGTTTAAAGCGAAATAACTTTTTCTTTGTACCATTTATGCTGTCATCAATTATGTGTTCAATTGTTATTCTTTTGAGTTCTGTCTTTCGTTTCTTTTGTTTTACGTCATCTGTGCCCCGGTACCAGTAGAAGAAGCCGAAAATCTGCCGCAGTCTTTTACTGCCGATTCTGAAAGCAAATAGCAGGCTAGGAGGATCAAATTAAATAATCATTATCAATGATAATGATAACAATTTTGGAAAAATGATGATACTAATAGTAGTTTATCGTTAATCATTATTATTGTTATTGTTAATTACAATATCACCGTCATTATCATCATCTTCATTACTAGTGTGGCATTCTGAAGGGGAGGGGTGGTGCTTAAGGGGGCCTAGAGCCTCCCTCCCACCCACAGCGGCCTTGTATATTTGACTGGTTTGAAATATAAATGTCTGGTGTGAAGCATTCGTTATCATTCTTTTCACAGTGACGAGGAGACACCCCAGTTCTATAAATCAAGCAAGCTTTGCCCAATATTCAAATCGTCTGCACCATCTTTTTCAAATAAAGAGGCCTCTTTGTTAATTTTGAGCCCCAATACAGAAGTCGTGTGCACAGAAATGCCACTTGTATGTAGGACCAGCTCCACCTTCTTGCTGGATACCTCTTATCTTTTAAATCGCGACGATATTCGCGCAGATGATAATGGGAAATTCCGCCATAATGGGAGGAAAGTGGAGCTTCTGGAAATCGACGATAAAGGGGAAGTGTCCGAGCTAGACGCACCAAGAGCCTTGACACGTGGTCAATACAAGCTCTACAGGTCATACTGGTTCCATTCCAGTAATCGTAAATATAAACGACGTTTAATCGAGTTGGAAGATCACAAGGGTGGGAAGTTACCAGTGGTAATATTACAGTACGAGTACGACGGAGATCCCGAAGATATAAAAGTGGAGCCGCATAAAAATGCTAAGAAGGCCTCCAAACCTTTTTATGTTACAGCAAAAAGCACAAGAGAGAAAATATCAGAAAAAGCTAATACTGCTTTGGGCCCTTCATCAATATATGATGCATTATACGAAGAAGGCGGCGGGATAATGGACAAAACTGCTAGTACTGTTCCAAGAGGAATTTCACAAGTCAAATATGAAAGAGGTAAACTCCGGAAGCAACACAGCAATGATGAATTGGCTGAGCTGATACAAAAATGCAAAGATTCTAGAGGAGGATTCGTCCATGCAGTACAGGTGGGCTCTGGTGTTAGAGTTGTTCTTGCCACTAAATCTCAATTGGAGGATTTGGTGACGTTTTGTTGTGACCCTGCACATATTTCAGTATTTAGCGTTGATGTGACATATGACATTGGTCAATTCTTTGTGTCAACTACGACCTACAAGCATTTGATGCTTGTAGACAGAGAGACAGGGTCCCACCCTACCTTTCCTGGACCACTCATGATTCATACTAATGAAACATCGGAGGACTTCCATTATTTCGCAAGTACTCTCAAAGAGCTCAATCGTGAGGTTGAAAACATTCTTTTCGTTGGCTCTGACCGCCAGAAATCCATAGAGAATGACCTTGCTTCCCAGATACCAATCGCTCATTTCTTGTCATGTACTAAACATGTACTTGACAACATCACGCGGAAGATGACCTTGATCAAAGTCACTAGTGAAGTAAAGTCACAAATCCTGGCCGACATCTTCGGAGACAGGCGTACACAGGAAAAGGGCCTCATTGACAGTGAATCCAACGAAGAGTTCGATGCAAAGCTCTTTTCATTGAAGGAGTCATGGGATGACGTTGAAAAGCAATCTTCACGATGTGGGGAGTCACAGTTTTATCCCTATTTCTTGCAACACATCGCATCAGATATGAAATCTAAGATGCTGCTGCCGATACGGAGGTCAGCTGGGCTAGGCGACAACTTCTACTACAATAACAGCCCAGAAAGCATCAACAGCAGTCTGAGGAAAGAAATTGGCAGGTAGAAACAGCATTCAAGTCCAGGAAAGCCGTCTAAATGTACGTATGGAGAGTTCATTGACATCGCTGAGGGTTTTATTGGCAAATACAGGAGAAATGTGCACCGAGCTGTGAAAGGTGATGGTCACTATGGACTTGCGCCAGAATTCAATGCAAACACCTTGAAGTTACCGAGGAAGAGTGGCGTGGTCTTTCTCCAAAGGAAAGGGTAGCAAAGATCTCTTCCGTGGATCGTTCTGGTGCAAGTGCTTACCAAATTTGTGATTCACAACCAGATGACTAGTAAATTTCCGAAATGCAAAGCAACTTCGCAATCAGGAAATACTACATCATCCCTTCCTCCCTTTGAGTGCAGTGGCCTTCCACAGTCATTGAAAACAACATGGGACAATGCTGGTTCCATTCTGGCAAAAGATGGTGTCACTAGGGTTGCAGGGGCTACTTCTACTTTTGTTGTTATTTCTTTAACAAATCCGGCGCGCCCTCACATTGTAAACATTGAGAATGGTACAATTCGGTGCGACTGCGAGGGCTTTAAACAGAAGCAGATCTGCTCCCATACCATTGCTGTGAGCTGCGAGGAGCAAATTATCCAGGACACTGTTTCGAAATGGGTCCCTAACTTGTCACGTCTGGTGCAGGACTCTATTCCCAAAAGGTCAGCAAAAAGGCCAGGTCCACAGAGGGTTCGCCCCTCCCTCATTGCTGAGCAGCGTGACGTTAGTACACTGGAGGATCGCTGCGAGCGAGTTCAATCGTTTTCAGCACCAGAACCATTCCGCCTCAAGTGGTTGAACGGATCACGAGTGACTACTTGTTATGGCTGCAGTGGAAAGATGAGGCGAAGTATGCATGATCCAGTGCCACCGGAACCATACGATGTCGTCATCTGCAGAAAACAAATTCGCTCATTTACTCCTCGTGGTTCCACAGGTCTTCGTTTCTCAGCAAAAGCCGAGGACGTATTTTTTCATCTGAAGCATTCTTGTGTTGCATCCCAGTGCTCCGATCCTGTGAACGACAAAAGTCTCCTTGCGTCTGATGAAGACAAATTGAAACTCAAGAGTTCCCACCGGAATATGCTGCGTAAAGAGTTTGGAATTCACCTATAAAATTACTCTTTAGCTTCACAACAGCCCACTATTGCACAGGCACCCCAAGGTCAGTGTGAGGGAAAGCCAACAAAAATATAAGGATTTGAATGGGAATCCCGATAGAAGACCTGAGAAGTTGTTGTTGGCTTTCCTTTACACTGACCTTGCGGCGCCTGTGGCTATTGTCAACAATTTGTGTTAACAGTTCAATTTTGTTATAGCTGTTCAGGCTTTCGCAGTGGTAAATATTTAGATACCTCCTGCAATTTTTTAATTTGGGTGGGCTTTTGAGAGAATCCGGTGTCGGATCATATGCATTATTCGGGGTCTTTCTGCAGGTACCGGAAAGCATTGTGTTTTTGGTCACTTGGGATTACTCTTTCTTTGAACTTGTTTTGTTTTCTGGCTTTTGTTTAGTTTGTTCTACGTAATTTGTGCTACGGTACTTGCAGAAGCTGCCATCATTCGATCCGAAAAAGGATCATTTGCCCTGACAACACCGAACAAGAAAAGAAATAGCTTCAGTCGCGATAGTACTCAGCGGAGTAAAAAAAACACGTCTTCTTATTTCACAAATGGACGATTATCATCTATGAAATGTATCATTGCACTCAAATTCTTGAACTATAGGAAAGGTTATTACAATTGCAGCAAATATTACCAGTACCTACGTACCTACTTTGACCTCAGGCTCCTCGTGATGAAAAATGGCGACGCTTTTCAGTTACACTGTCATGTAAGGTAATTGTAGCGTACCATTTTGGCACGAAAACCGCTTGTCTAAAATACTGTTTTTAAAACGCTAAGAATCCACGTTCGGAAATCCGAATTCGGACTTTCCCAAGGGAAAAAAAATATATATTTACTGTTTTATTGCGGGCCCGAGAGAGGCCCGAGAGAGGCCCGCAACCCTAATCTTGACAGTGACCAGCGGATTGCTTATTACGCGTGCGCGCCACGTTTATAACAGGGAAGCTGAAACCGGAAATTGAAATTTGTTCTGCAACAAAGAACGATCAGAATGCGAAAAATGTGTCAATCACAACAGCTTCTGTCACATGGAAGATCAAAGTACATTTTTGCTGCCGTTATCACGACAGTTCGTCACATGGGATCTCAAGCTGTCGCAGGAAACAAATTAAAAACTCAGCCCTCGTCGAATGAAAATGTTTTTTTTTTTCACTAGAACTTGAGCTCGGAACATATATAAATTTATCTTCGTTTGAATCGTCAGTGAAATGACCTTTTACGGATAATTTTTCCTTTAGGGTCAACAAAAAGTCTCTAATTACGCCGAAGGGGCCGAACCCACGCTTTGCAAAAATCTCTTCACAAACCCTAACTTCGAAGCGATATAATGCTTTAGAGTTAATGGCTATCACACATCGGTAAACGTACAATCTATTCCTTCACAATCCAGCTTTATCATGTTAAGATTTCAGCGAAATGGAAGAAAACCAGAATTAATAAGAATTTTTTTTTCGCCTAGTGTCATTGCTTGACTCAACGAAGTAGCCACGGTCGCCCATAGCTACCGAAAAACACGAACAACACAAGCCGACGTTTTGGTAAAAAAATCCCAGAATTATTGCCTGAGAGCTAAACATGTTTACCGAACTTTCCTTACGTGATTTGGAGGAAAAAATTACC
>BLFK01000190.1:111154-116154 GCA_014634185.1 Astreopora myriophthalma
CCCACCAGATTTTAAGTGGTTGCATGGAACCACAACCAAATTTGGTACCGAAACCGGAAATAGTCCTGCAACTTTGACCTTCTCATTCCCAACCTACCTCGTCTCCAGTGACTTTCCCTACTAAAAATAAGAGAATTCGGAGAAAGTCGATCATTCACATGGACTTTTATTTTCTCTCACTGGTTTCAGTTTCTTTAATAAAATAATTAATATATTTCTCAAAATGTGTCAGTCAATGCTGTAATGGCTCTAACGTTTCTACCAGGTGTGAGAAATTGGAACACAGGCGTGAGTAGGCGTCACATCGAAGTTTTTGATCCGCAGGCATGACAATCACGCCTTAAGCGTGACACTTGGCAGGTATAACATGTATGCACGAGGTGCCTAAAAATAACCGGCTTATTTTTGACATGGGTGAGGTTTCAGAACTGTGTTGTAAAACTACAATAAACATGTTTTTCTTTGTTGTTTTGACATGCGTGCGCCGACCGAAAACACATAGTTTTCTGCACACATACACACTTGACAATAGAAAAAAGGTTCCAAAAAGATGCACTGGGTTTTCCACATTGTTAAATAGTATAATATACATGTTATTTTTTGTTTTTGTTTTTGATACGCCGACCAAGACAGCCAAAATGCGTGCCAACCAAGCTTGACAATACATTAAGGATTCTGAAAGTACACACTGGGATTTTAACGTCGTTGAATAGTGCTGACAACTTTACAAACATTTTTTCACCACTTTAAACAAATCTGGCAGAAATGAGTGAGTCTGTGGGAGAAGGGAGTGTTAGGAGATGAGGATCCAAAAACTTTTGCTTCACACCCTAGTGTTCTTGATTGGAAAGTTTTTTGCTTTGAGAAGTGGTCAAGAGCATAGGAGCTTAACATTTGAACAGCTGAGTGTAATCGAGGGCGACCAGATCGAACGCATGCGATTGCAGTATAGATCACACGGAGAGAAGAACCATAGAGGCAGACTAAAGCAACCTAATATAACACGGAAAGTAGTACAACAGCACAAGAATGTGGCCAAACCAGAAAGGTTTGTTGTTAGATTGTATAAGAAGTATATTTAAAAAATGTCCCCAAGATTGTAAGATTGTGTGGGACTGCGCTGCAAGGAGAATATTACTCTAAAAATCAGACAGTTGCTAAAATTAGCAGGGTTTATTCAATATAATCAGCCTCGAAGAACAAAGGAAAACAAGCCATGTGAAAAATGAGTATAAATTAAGCCCAGCAATGTGGTCTGGCTTCAAACCCTGGAGGTGACGCCATAAAAGACCCGAGTTTGTGTTCATTCTTGATTCTCTTTTGCTCCCTCAACAAAAATAACCATGCAGTTGAATCCAGCATCATTCCCAAGCTAGCGTTAACCTCGGGTACAAATCTACCTCTCATTAATGCATAAACATAATTGCTTTAATATAATGGCTTACACATGTGGTACATATCATTGTCACGGTGTGTTTTAAAAAAATTAATTCAGAGCTGAGCAATATTAGCTGGTATTAACTCACCGGTAATTGTTACACGTAGCTCTCCAAGGTCCAACACCATTCGAGCCATGTGCCCACTAAAAGAAGTACATGTACTCTCAACGACCTAATCGCACAGATATGAACCAGATCGCGGCCTTCCAAATAAACAGTCCCTCTGCAGCACATTAATAGAGGACTTCGCGCTTGTTGGGGATCATGGGTAATCAGGGCAACATGGCGGGAAATTCAAAGGTTTGTACAGAACTGATTCAAAGCAAAATAAATTGTTCACGACTCTACTTTCTGGACTTTCGCATTCATAAGCCAAACATGAAAGTTCAAGTTTACAACTGAGACGATTTGGACTCAGTATTTATTCTTCTGAATTCCTAAACATTACTGTTTTTTCTCCATACATTTTCTGCAATTTTGTGCCTTTCCAATTACAGGAAATGTATGACAGAGACTTTGTGTAAAAACATAATTTCTGTAATAGCTATTCTCTCCACCTGTATTCAACCGCGCCTTTAAGCGCTTATGTTCTGTTTTGTAAGAAAAAAGCGCCCAAAATTGCAAATCATGAATTCTTTTCATCGTTTAGAACATCCATACAAACCTTTGAATTTCCCAACATCTTGCCCTGATTACCCATGATCCCCCAACAAGCGCGAAGTCCTCTATTTTGCAAACAAACTCAGCAAAACGTCTCTGCATGGCAAGGTTTGTAGCTTTTCCGAATCGTAGTCTATAAGGGTTTACTTTGTACGCTTTTAAACGACTTACAAGCTTTTGATATAGCGTTTGAACGCCCTAAGAACGGTAACAATGCATCTAATCTTCCTGTTTGCTTAAGTTCTTTCTTGTTTTCTTCTTCACAGAAGAAGAAAACAAGAAAACAAGCAACCTGGTACGACTTTTCTTTGATCAACCATTAGAGGAAGCTTCAGGCATTAAGGCTCGTCGAAGACCATATATGGTCTGGTATCGTACCCTTTTCACACTTGCTTCTTTTTATTGGGGATGGGTTAGTTAAGGGGGATAATTAATTTAGCACTGAATGGAACCCAGGACGTTCGATCTTTTATGTGAGTATCGTCCGTCAATGGTGATGTTTTTTTTCCGGCTCTTTTTGTCTTCAGCACTGGACGCCGTTGGACTGCTTAGCCACCACTTCGATTCGATTTTTTATCCTTTCGGACGTAAACGTCAATGGCCTTTTTTTTCGCTGTTTTGGTTCGCATACTTTGGTTTTTGACATTTCGACTGATCAGCTTTTTTTTGTCGACGTTACTAGGTTTCCGCCATAGCTTTTTCTTTCCTTCCGCGCGAGTTACCGCCGTTTTCTCCGTTGCCGCCCGTTTTGCGAATTTTCGTCCGCTGATGGCCTCAACTCAGCCGCTGGATTGTCTCTGCAAGTGAGAAGAGCCAGCTGGGTCCATTCAGATTTCAACTTCTTAAACGCTGTATACGCTAGTACTTCAAGCCAATTGGAGCAACTGGCCCAGCTGGTTTGAATACCAAGTGCTGGTGTAACCTTAGCGGCTCATTTTAATGAAACAAACAAAAAAAAAACGTGCCTTAAGCACGTTAAAGAACTGTTTAGACTGCGAATACAAAATACGACCCAGAACTACAAGCCACTGCAAATATACGCACGTGGTGTCACGTGATATTATGTAACAAACAACCGGAAATGAAATGGTAGCTACACCGGCCCCTAAATGGGAATGAAAACAGTCACATTTACATGCAAAGAAACAGAGCTGCCAACTACAACTAATACATAATCACATCTCAGACAACTGTTCAGTTCGCAATGACCTAAAGGTTGCAAGTAAACTTAACAAGTTTCCTTTTAACTTGACTGTTCAAAGTCACATCCGCAAGTTTCCATCTGGCTCTAAAAGTCACATTAAACTGTCAAGGTTAATCTAAACTGTTCAGTCCAATTCAAGCAAACATAACTTCGTCACTGGGCGTGTCAGCACAGTCGTACTTTCCCCGCTCAGAGGCTCTCCCTTGCGCTGCCGTTTAGCGCGTGTCGCAACCGTACAGCTCGTCTTCACTCTCACTGTGCGCACTAATCCGTCTCGACTAGGCATGACCTCTACGACTCGTCCAAGCGGCCATTTGCCTCTAGGAAAGGACTTGTCTGCCAACAAGACTAAATCACCGACCTCCAAGTTTCTTCTTAGCGTGTTCCACTTCTTCCTTTCTAACAAGGTTGGAATGTATTCTCGTGTCCATCTGAGCCAGAACAAATTGGCTAAATACTGCGCTTGCCTCCAAGCACGTCTACAGCTGAGGTCATCTTTATCAAATATTCCCGGTGGTAAGTCTGGACACGGACGTAAATGCAACAAATGATTGGGGGTCAGGGGCTGCTCATCAATGGCACTGTCACTGTTCCGAGTAAGAGGTCTGGAATTTAAAATGTTCACGGCCTCTGCCATCACAGTTGAAAGTACTTCATCAGAGACCAACTGCTCTTTTAAAATGGCCTTCAAGATCTGTCTCACAGAACGTATCATCACCTCCCATGCACCACCCATGTGGCTCGCCGACGGTGGATTGAAAATCCATTCAATCTTTTTCTGTCTGCAGAAATTGCTGATCTTGTGTTGATTCCACTCTTCGATGGCTTCTTTAAGCTCTTTATCTGCCTTTGTGAAGTTACTTCCTTGGTCGCTCCTTATTTGCTCTGGATAGCCACGAACGCTAATGAATCTTCTAAGGGCATTAATCATTGAATCGGTGTCTAAGGAGTGGGCTATCTCGATGTGCACAGCGCGTGTTGTTAGACAGGTGAAGAGACAGCCATATCTCTTAACACGGGATCTTCCTTGCTTAACTTCAAGGGGTCCAAAATAATCAACCCCAACAAAGGTGAAGGGTGGCTTCTCAGGTACAACCCTCACTTCTGGTAAATCTGCCATGAACTGTTCCCCGGGGCATGCATTTCTCTGCCGTTGACAGGTCATACATCTTCCTAAAACACGCCGCACCGCCGATCTCCCTTTCACAATCCAAACCGTCTCTCTCAAGGATGACAAAACGGATTCTTGGCCCATATGACCCAGGCTTTCATGACACTGCTTAATAATGAGGTCAGTCACATGATGCTTGTAAGGGAGGATAATAGGATGTTTCCTTTCGTCGCCAAAGGGTGCATTGACTAGTCGACCTCCGACTCTCAACAGGCCTTCCTTAAGCTGTGGAGTTAGCTGACGTATTGATGCACCGGCCTTCTTTAAAACCTTCTTTGGGTACCTCTTGTCCTCACAACACTCTGTTCCCGAAAGTACATCAATGACTTCTGGAAAGGCCACTTGCTGAACGCGTTTTAATATCTCTCTTTCGGCTACTTGAAGCTCTGCGACTGTCAAATGGCCACAGTTCATCAACTGCATTTCACTGGACTTGACTGAAGAGCCACTTGTAATTGACGCATTTTTTCTCAACAGAACTTTCATTTGCAGATACTGTTTGTAGCGTAACAACCATGCAATGGAA
>BLFK01000190.1:121154-137116 GCA_014634185.1 Astreopora myriophthalma
GTTCCCGACGAGATTTACCAGGAATTAGATGCAAATATTCACTCAAGCCGTTCCAAACTTGTACTGCGGCGGGAAAATATTTAGCACGACGGCCCAAAGTCATCGAGCGATGACAACAGCACAAATACACGAATTTTCTCGCTATAAAAACAGCACGACTTACCAAAACTCGTAGAGCAGCTGGAAATTAAACAAGACGTTCAGTTACGCGACGATTCACAAGGAAATTCTTTTCTTTCAGAGAAAACCAGCACGACGTCCCAACTCGTCGAGTGGCGGGAAATTAATACGACGTTAAGTCGAACGGTCAAAGGCAAACAAAGTCAATAAACAGCACGACGTTCCAAATTCGTCGAGCGACGACAACAACACAAATAGAAGAATGCTTTCCCTTGAACAGCACGACGTTCCAAATTCGTCGAGTGGCGGGAAGCCAAACAAGACGTCCAGTTGAGCGATAATAAACAAGGTCTTTCCTCCCTGAGCAAAATGGCACGACTTTCCAAACTGGTCGAGCGGCAACAACAAATACAATAGAAGACTTTCCTCCCTGAAGAAAACAGCACGACGTTCCAAACTCGTCGAGCGGCAACGAACAATTCAAGACTTTCCTCCCTGAGGAAAACGACACTGGAACTACCACAACCGAAGCGATCCAGATTCGTAAACAGTTCTTTAACTGTAACCTTAGCGGCTCATTTTAATGAAACAAACAAAAAAAAAAAACGTGCCTTAAGCACGTTAAAGAACTGTTTAGACTGCGAATACAAAAAACGACCCAGAACTACAAGCCACTGCAAATATACGCACGTGGTGTCACGTGATATTATGTAACAAACAACCGGAAATGAAATGGTAGCTACAGCTGGGAAGTAATGGGCGTAATATGTAATCAGTTATGATAGTTTGCTTGTGAGCGAAGATGTGTTGTCGAGGCACTTTGCCTCCGCCTCGTGTGATACATCTCAAGGTAAGTGTCCTACTCTTTTTCTTTCATCAGAAACACTCATAATAGTAAGAAACTTCTACGTTTGTTGCTATTTTGGGTAAAGCGCCAAGCGCTATTATGCTCATTCGGCAGAAAGTCAGCTCCCTCGTGAGAGCTCAGTTAGTTTTCACGCTCATTTAGCATGAGGTCGAATACAATTCAACCTTCATGCACAACTATCAACGACTGCGATGTTTTTTTTTTCCAAGGATCGACGATATTTTTCCGGGAACTACATATCGGGCCGCTTTTTTATCGTCTCTTCGCCAGCCAATGAGTTTTTCCGACGAAAAGATGTTTTAATCCGGCGTTGTAAGCTCATAGCTTTCTTACCGATTTCATCAGTAATCGGAACATTATTTTGCCCGTTTCTGTCTCGCTAACTACTTTTGTTAGGACGCTATTTTCCACCGCAACCGACACATTCGCTTCTTTATGTCAGTTCGTACGATGATAAGACTGGTTTTTCGACTTTCTCATTTCAACCGGTGTTGTAGGCTCGTGGTTTTCTGACTTCTTCTTTTATCACTGAGTGTACGGTTTTCTTATATGGTCGATTTTAACATTTGTCTTGTTTTGGAGCACAGCGCATATAATTGTTTTAGGTGTAGTATTAATGGCATAGCAGAAGTTCTCTAACTAGGTTTTCCCCTGGGGTGAGTAATATAGAGTTACTAAAAAATGATAAGTAAAACTAACTGTAGTTTAGTAGACGCGGGAGTTCATGTGATGCTTCACATCACATGGGCTGGTCGCGTGAGCCGTGTTGAAAAGCTACTTTAAACAGCAAACTGAACTAGTTGACGAAATAGTTTCTCCTGTCTTAAGCGGTGCGGGAGTTCTCGGGATGGCTAACATCCCGTGAACTGGTCGCGCCCATTACTTAGAGCAGACTCGGCATTAAGAAAGAAGGATAATAAAAAAAGTATGTTAAAAGAAAGAAGAAAAAGAACCCAAAGAACGGAAGAACCGAATATGCGAAGATGCGAAGAACCGATGAACCGAAGAACCGAAGAACTGAAGATCCGAAGATCCGAAGATCCGAACATCCGAAGATGAGAAGAACAGAAAAACCGAAGATCCGAGGAACCGACGAACCAAAGATGCGAAGAATCGAAGATCCGAAGATTCGAAGATGCGAAGAACCGAAGAACAGAAGATGCAAAGAACGGAAGAACCGAAGATCCGAGTAACCGAAGATGCGAAGAATTGAAGATCCGAAGAACCGAAGAACCGAAGATGCGAAGATGCGAAGATGCCAAGAACCGAAGATCCGATGATGCGAACATGCGAAGAACCGAAGAACTGAAGAAGAAGATTGATGCATGGCCTAGTGCGTTAGACGAAAAGTCAAGAACTGGAGATAATACAAGACCGATTGAAGACAAGGACGGAGATCAAGAACAAAACGAAGTTCTATCAAAAGAAGAGGAGACGGCGAACTAGAAAAAGACAGCCGTACAAAGGACAAACGAAGAAAGAAGTTGAGCGAAGAATAACACAGGAATGGATGAATGAGCTGGATCTGTCTTTAACTTAGTGTGCTTTCTCGTATGTTCGTTCTGAGGGGCTTAAGGAGTCTTTTCTTTTGTGTTAGCTGAGTGGTGCGTTGTCATGAAGATAAATGTTCTCTTGAGGTCTAATTTACAAATCTAAACTCTGACATACAGAGAAGAGAGATAGTGCACGGAAAACTGGACAACGATCAAAGCTGCAAATATGACATCCAAAGCAAATGAAGAGGAATATTACCGCCATAAAAAACCAAGGCAGAGAGTGACTGAACATTAAAGCTAAGGGAAAGGTATTAGAAGACTTTACTCAAAGAAGCGTAAACAAGGTATTGGGAGGTGCAAGAACATCACGAATGCAAAAAATGCGCTAAAGAACAATAGAAACGCCACGAAAAAAAGGAAGGATGATGAAAACGCACACCCCCCCTCCCCTCAAAGACAACAAAGACAAGATACGAATGAGAGAAAAGCTAAATCGGAGCTTCAAAAACATATTGCTGGAGATGCAAATCACAAGTGAAAATGGCAGAATTGCAATGTAGAGCACTCAGTGGAAAAAAGTCGAAATTAAGAATGGCAGAGGCACGGAAAAGCGCAAAGCTATATTTGTGAAGATACTATGAGGGCACAAGGACAAGATTAGGAATATTGTGCTGAGGAACATTGGAAACAAGAAGAAAAAAGTGGGAACACAGAATGCAGTAAATGGGAATTTCGGAGGATTCAAAAGAGGACACCATCGTTAGAATTAAGTAAAAAATAAAGCTGTACAAAATTTGTCCTTACGGGTTAACTCGCAGCTTTCAAGTTTACAAGCTTAAGTCTTGTAGATAAATCAGACAAAATACACGCTAAGACTTATCATGAGTGGAGCGGGGCCTCATGTCTTCCATGGGCTGGTTGCGCACTCTATGCATCTTAACTAATTACTTAATATAAATCGGTAAGACTTATCGTGAGTGGAGCGGGGGCTCGTGTCTTCCATGGGCTGGTCGCGCACTCTTTGCATCTGAATTATATGTTCAGTATAAGTAAGTAATCTTCAGGCTGGAATAGAAACCAAAATCGTAAAGTATCAGCAAGAATTCATTCAAGATCAACAAACCTGTGAAGAACACTGCATCTGAGGATCCTAACACAAGAACGGAAATTAGACGGAAAGATTTGAGCAAGACACTGTAAGATCCATACCAAGCTAGCTTCAGGATTTGTTGCGTTACATGAACTGACAGCCCATTCGAATTTCGTTTGATACTTCCTCTATTGAGAGGAGAGCAGAGAATCGTAAACACCACATTGAAAAAGATTCACGGAAGACCTTAAAAGACGCAATGAACCAACGGACGCTTCCATATCACAAGAAGAAGTTGGAGTTTGAAAAAATGGCATCCAAATGGTATCGAGGATATGAAGAAAATACTCAAGATTAGCAGATCAGGTTTATTCGAAGCATACAGAGGCCTGCACTCCAATACCCGACACTGAGTTGTGAGCGAAATGCTGACAAGATGCCCTTCCCAGATAAATTATTAGCGGAGGCCAGGTTGTCTGTCCTTCCTTTAATTCAGGGTACTTTATAATGTGTGCATTGAGCATGTTAACATTCTTCCCCTGGTTTTGGAACTTTGTCATTGTCAAGTTTCCTTTAGTACACTCCTTGAGCCCCTCATCTTTTTCGGTGTTACTTTTCTTCGCACTGGGCTTCAGTTTACCTGCTCTTTTCTTAATTACGGAAAATTTGTAAATCCCCTTTCTTGCTGGGTCTTATTTCTACTATTATTTTTTCCTCTATTCCCATTTCATTCCTGTCTTGCGCTTTTCAGAATTGTTTCCCCTTTTCCATTAATCGAAATTCAAATGATAGTGGTTCTCCTTTGTTGGTGTTGCTTGGTTTTATTTTTCCGTTGTTGTGTGTTCTCCTTTTCTATTTCATCTGAATTTTGCCTTTCATCTTTATAGCGTCTCAAACTTTCTCCCCTTTTTGTTTAAATTCACCATCCAATCTATGGCATATGGGTATTTCTCCTTCGCTCAGCTTGTCTCCCGGCAGGTCTCTTTTCTACTGTTGTTTGCTCTTGAATCTCATTTCATCACGTTTTCATGGGTTTTAAGCTCTTATTTCCCTGAATTTGCCATTGAATTCAAACTAATCCAATTTGTAAGCATTGCTTTTTTATCCAGGTTGTTTCATCTCGTTTCTTAAGTAATTTCTTCCCTTTTTCCCACTTCATTCCTACCTTCCGTTTTTACAGCTTTTCAGCCCTTGTTTCTTTCTAGCCTGAATAGCTCATTCACTTTACAGCAAATTGGCATTTTTTTCTACACAACTACCGAGTTCCCTCTCTAATGTAATTTGCTGTTTTATTCCAGTGTTCATTTCCGTTTTCGTTCTCACGGTTTTCAGAAAATATTTCCTCTTTCCTTGATATTCCCGTTGAGTGTATGAGAAAGCATACAGTAGCTCCTCTTTACTTACCACCGTAATTCTTTTGCACTCTCGTTTGCTGTTTTTCCTCATTTCATTCCAGTGAGCCCTTATTTCCTCTTTCCTTAATTTCCTTATTTCCTCTTTCCTTAATTTCCTTATTTCCTCTTTTCCGTAATGTCCTATTTTCTGTTTCCTTAATTTCCTTATTTCCTCTTTCCTTGATTTCCTTATTTCCTCTTTTCCTTAATTTGTCCTGTCAGTTGCGTTGTCTTATTTACCATTGTATTCTCTTTCTTCTTTCATTCTGATTTCAAGTATGTTAAGTCTTCGTTGCTAATGGATTAGCACCACCCTAAGCTACTTTAGTAGAACACATACCACAAACACTAACTGTCTTTGAACAACCACTACCCGGCTCTGATTAGTCCTCCTGACCAATAACAATCTGTCATTAATCATTCCCTCACATTGCAGTACTACCATCCAAAACACCATCAACTCAACCACAATCGCCAGCTCAATGATCATTATCACTACTACCATACGACATCATCGGCTTCCTCATCGTCATCATCATCATGTACTAACTATTTGGTTACAGATAATCAGTATCACAGCTTGCAAGATCCACAATGGTTTAAAACTACCCGTATAAAAAGCTACTGGCATTTTTTTTTCTGAAAACTGCGAGGAAACACCGCACAAGCATGGAGCGGACAGTTCCGGAGGTCTGCCTTTCGACAGACGGTTGCGTACTTCGTTTTGGTACATAACCCTCTTCCCAGTCCGCGTTGATTCGTTTGTTCGCATTTTTCGTTCACTGCTCAGTGGCTCATTATCTTAAGAAGTTCGATCCTTTTATCATAAGCAATCAAATTCGATGTTAGTGCGTTTATTCTCCACACACCTTCGATGTACCCTTGCACGGGTTTATGCATACATTTACTGCCCACGTTTACTGCATATCTTTACCAACGCAGGCTACAGAGCGCGTTGCTCTTGTCATGGGCCGCCTATTTTCGAGCGAATACGCGACCGCCAGCGTCGCATTTGCCGTTTTGTAATTGTCACTCTCGCTATGTAACTGTGGTATGGCCATCCTCAAATGCAATTCGATTTACTTGGAAACATCCATTTTTCTTTTCGCGATCCACCCTCAATCTATCAATTTCCATGTGCACGTTACAAATTCAAGCGAGCTTATTCGATGCATTCGATGTAACTTCTAAACGAGATTCACAGTTCAGCTCCGCAGTGCGAACACCTCTCGATCATTACGCCGCTCCGCTGACAACAGTAACCACACTTAATACTTCGTCAACAGATTACATTCACCGACGCTCTTAACTATCCACACAGGTGTGCGATTGCTCATTCGTTCAAGTTCATCTTCAAATAACTCAATTCGAACAATTGGCGCAGTTCGCAACTGACAGAAACTATCCGTACCGACGCCCATTCATTCTTTCGTTGTGCTTCCATGCACGCCCTCTTCTGGTACAAGCTACACGCGTTGAAGCGTTTTTCGAATATCTCCGATGTAACTACTCACAATCATTTCTACCTCTGCAGCAGTGTTAAGCTTTTGCGCCTCTTTATCTTGGTAGCTTCTCTTGATGTGCTGGCTATAGATTATACTAAAGAGTGTGCGCGTACCATGTAATTAGTTGAGAAGCTTATATAAGGGTGTCACATTTAGTCTGAAAGGTTGCGCATTGGCCGACGTTTGTTCACACGCACTTTCGCTACTCTTGTCTGCATTACATGTTACATTACTACTTGCCTAACTGCGTACTTTACTTACACAAACTGTACAGCGTTGGGTTTGTAATGTTCCGTTTATTTTCGTACCCACCGATCCGTTTTGCAGTCATCACTCTCCGCGCTATGTAACTAACGTATGGCTCCCCTCTTTATAATATGTAATTCGATCTATATGCTGAGAAACATTCGTCGCTCCTTTTGCACTGAATCCAGCATAATCAATCCTCTTACACATACAAGCTACACACATCAGCGGCGTGCTTAATCTACATATTTTATTGAACCTATAGATGATATTCTTTTGCAGCTCTGCAGTTTAAACCGTTCTCGGATATTACGTCAACCTGAATGGTTGTGCATTGACGAATACTCATCCACAGACATGGGCGATTACTCTTCAAACATTAGCGCGCTTATTGAACGTCTTTGTTTCAGCTCTACAATCCGTGCAGTGCGATTGTGCATTGCTTGCCTTTTACGCTAATCTTCCTTTATACTTAACAACGATTAAGGCGTCTCCGATAGATTAATTACACTTACGCAGTAATTACTGGAACTTAACCCGAGAGGCTGCGCACTGACCAATGCTCAGTAATACGAGCACACTAGTTACTCATTCGTTTCGTCATATTCGCCATCTTGGCCGAATGAATTAAACCGAAATCATCCGTATATATATTATTATATATTCGTTGTCTTCCAAATTCGATTTCGAGCTATTTTTCGCTTTACATTCGTCGTAGTAGCATCTGCATTCACTTTTGTGATTTCAACCCGCAAAACGTTCTCTCTGACGTGTAAAATGCGCCCGGCTGTATCACACTGTACCGACTCGACCTCTTCGATCGACAACTGACATACCGCTTTCATCAGTTTCGGACGGATTTATTTCAGTTAAGACGATACACTCATATGCTCGTTTATTGCCTCATGCGTTGCTCGTCAACACATTTTTCCGATAAACTCTCACTCACTAGCTACTCACCCTATTCAGCCGGTATTCAAATTGGTTCTTACAGTCTTGTCATGCTTTGGTCCTCTCAATCTGTTATCATCTTCTGCGAGCAGTGAACAGCTGCTTTTTCTATTCGTTCTTGGTCATTCTTTGAGCACCTCATGTTACCATTGCGCAAAATGCGCTTAATACCCTTTTGGTTCCTCAGATTTCGACTGTTTCTGTTTTAACTTCATTTCTGCACCTTATCTTCAGACAAGCGAATCCGTTCAGTTTTACTGTGCGTCATTTTATGCGTTCGATTTATTTCATTATTCGAGCATCGGGCGATCGACCCACACGCATCATCTAGTTCGATTCATATTGGTACGGCATAGCTGAGGACGGTGTTCTTTACAACTTAATCATCTCCGCGATTCTTTTTTGTCGCACACTCATTCACTTTCTCTGTCTTTTGCTTTCTCCCCAATTTGCGTGGTTCACTTTATCTTACCACTGGATCATCCTGTACGTTCTTTGTATCATCTGCCTGCTCGGTTCCGTTCGTTGGTGTTTGCGCAATTTATTTCGATACCCGGCCTTCAACTCAGAAAAGGGTACCAAGCAATTTCGTAAAATTAACCCATCAAATCCTTCGCTCAACAAATAGCAAAAACAATGGAATTTGCAATTCTTGCTTCCGAGAACTACTCACTTTCGCATCTCAAGTACATCAAGCTTTGTTTTGTTTTTTGTTTTGTTATCGTCCATTTTCTGAACAGCGATACACAACACAAATGCTTCATATCTACAAATCAACAGTGGCGTCATCTCCCTACATCATTTACAAATCCCGTTGGACATACATTGGTTTCTGCTGCAACACGCCCTCGCCCCGATATGGAGTAACATGGTTTTCTGACTGCACCGGGAGCACTGGACAGGCATGGGTGCTTCTATATTCTTCCTTCGTTGGAACAGTCATTGGAGGAATTCCTGTCTCTTATACTACAGTCAAACACGACAGTCCTGGCCGGCGGATACTTTCCACAATCACTGTACTTGAATTCTTGGCTGGTCATATTCATCCTACCGGATATTGATTCAGTTTCTAAAGTTTCAAATCCTCTGCTGTATCTCTCCCTTACATTTTTCTTTCTCACAGCTCAAGTACACGCTTTATGCCCCTGGAGACCTATCTACCTATTGATTTCCTTATTTCACCTGAATGTCCCAATTCTTTACTCTTGACTTAGTCAAACCTTACCGGGACTGAATGAAAGGCTCGACCCGCTTTTTTGTGCAAGAGCCACATTTCCCTCCTCTAGCCTCTGTGCCAGCCCTGCCCTTTGTGTTTGTGTACGTAACTGTTCTTGTTTTTTGTTTGTGTCCGTACCTGGAGTCTGCGAGCACGCACGCGGCTATAAGCAACATCGCGCAGAATGGCCGGACATCATCAATTATCCATAAAGCACTTGCGCGGCATATTCAAATCACCGAGACATTATCAGGACCTACAATTACAAAGGGAGAACGCCATTTTGCTGAAATGATCGAAGAGATTTGCCTTTTAATCGCTTTCCCGGGTGCCAAGTATAAAGACACACAGCGGGATTTAGAAGAAAGATAGCTTTACATATTTACGTACACCCTTTTCGATTCAGCCAACGGCAAGTTGTGTCCTTTTTATCTTGAAATTTCAGAAACTACGACATTTTTAGTATGGAAAAACCTATGCATTATAGTATTCAGAGGCATTTCATTCAATTACTTATGTACGTTGATAAGTGTTTGTTATTTGCACATGCCATTTTATTGCTGTTGATGCATGCTGTTTCATTTTATGCTCGCTTAAAAGTTCTGTCGACAGAGTGCTGCAGGTTATAAGCCAGTAAAGAAGTCTAGAGGCTGCCAACAGGTCACATTAATGCATACAGGACATTCAAAAGAGAGGTATGTCAAAGTGACCTTAATGAAATCCTTTAAGGCGCTGATAGCATTGGAAATGTTGATGGAAAAAACGATCATTTAAAGGAAAAATAACCAACTTTGTGTGTGGACCCAAGATGTCGTCACTTGTGCGTTATTTTCTCACCAGTAGGAAAATTGATAGACAAATAAAAAGCATGAATACTCTCCCAAAATACTTTTCTTCGACCTGCCCCTAGGTAAGGAACGAGATCGGGACGAAGGACGGCTTCAACAAAACATAGTCTGAATTCCAAGCCCGTCAGCCTAGTACAAGAAATCAGAGTTCGTTTATTGACCATTCAACCCATCTTTGATAGAAATCCGAAGACCAAGACCAGGAAACGGACCAAAGGATAACTCCAGGTTCGTCTACAAGCTCATGTTGAAACCCGTACAAAAGACTTCTTTGCTCCTATTTGCTCATAAATAAATGACTAAAATGGGGAAGGAGGCTATGTGACTCTATGAACTCGCGACGGCTATGATTTTAGCCTACCATTTGATTCACATATTAGATTAGCGCGTCATCATTGCCATGAGCAATGAAAACGCCAATTTGAAATACCCATAACAACCTCAGTTACACTGCGTCACCCTTAACTTGCGAGAAGCATAGTTTATAGTGATACCAACGCGATTACCCAATGGCACAGATTAGTGTGAATGAAGAAGACGGTAATTAGGTGCAATTCTTTTTTAGGAAACCCTATACGATGATGGTGACAACAAGTTCCAACGTGACGGCAATCAGCTCAAACGAGAGGAAAACAGGTATTAGCGTATATCCTTGTACACCACTACGTTATTCTACTGTGTTTTGACCGATAGCTTGACTGATCCATGAGCTTACCAACTAACTGGATTACAAAGTCACTGGCTAAATGCACATAAAAGTTATGATAGGTTTGACCTAAATCAAGAGGTAGGTGCCAACAAGTCAGGATCATCTATGAGAACCAATTCAGTGATTGCGATCCTTACGATACAGCTCTTAACGCGGCTGAGTTCTGAGTTCTCGAACAAAGATAGCTCAGTGTCACAACGCAAAAAAACGGTTCTTAAAACAAAACAAGAAGTAACTCAAATGTACGTAATCAATCCTCACTAACAAAGTGCGTAGAACACTACCGATAATACTCTTATGCAACAAGTTAAAGCCGCTCAGACTGTGGGCGTCAAATTTTTAGGCTGTCTTAAGCTATTGACTTACTTTTCAATCTCTTTCTCTGATACGATTTATTCCCGACACTGAAAATTTCCTCCATTAATTGATCAGTCTCTTCACTTGACAAGAATCCTCCCACGAACAGCTCCTTAAACGTATACACATATGATAGTGGTCTAACCGGCAATGGGAACTTATTTCGTGCTGCACTGAAATGAGAAATAGAGGATATTACATGGCCGCGCGGAGATATGAAATTTCTCTTCGAGTGTTGAAAAATATTTTTCAACATGAGAAGAGAAATTTCGTATCTCCAAGCGACCATGTAATTTTCTTTTTATTATATAAAATCCTTACAATACAACAAAAGATGCTTTACATGTCTTCTTTATTTCAAAAACTAAGGTTTTTGAAGTAAAAATGATATCACACATGTGTGGACAGCGTTTTCATCGATTTGCTACCACTCGCTATACCACTCAATTTTATATAATAAATAGTTCTATTCTTTTAAATATTAATCTACTTTTGCTGCACTTGTGACAAGGTCTGCAAATAACGGTCAGTCAGATTTCAGATTTGTATTCAAATCTATAGATTCATATTTTGCCTGAATGGAGTTCATGTTATCAGGGGAGTAAATGTCGGCCTTAAGGGAAATCGCGCTCTAGTATTCACAGGTATGAATAACTCAGATTTATGATTCATAGACTATATTTGACGGGATTTCTGTCCCCTGCATAGGAATTTTTATTCCTATTAGTGATTACGTCGGTGTCGTGGGGTGAGGGGTGCCACTGATCGATACCGAGATTATTTACTCCCCATTGGCCTACGGTAGTCCCCTGACGAATTATTCAATCTCTATTGACCTATATTGACCTACATCGGCCTACGATGACTCCCTGACGAATTATTCAATCTATATTCAGCTACGACCCAACAAATAGAAAACTATACAAGGCAACTTTGAAAGGAACTTTGAAGGAAGGATCTTCAGCCTCATCAAAGAAGATGCCGTCATAACTCTTTCAATGGCTTAGCTCAGGATCAAGTTAGTGGTAAAACTGCTGCACTTGTCGCTTTAACACATCTTAGTTTTAAAGTGGCAATTATTTTGCTTTGCAATGCTCCTAATCCGAGAGACTGATTCATTCATTCTAAACAATTGTAGAACTTCTCTTTTACAAACTGTAGAGAAATAGCATGTGTTTCTTAAGAGTACGATTTCTTTGCAGGAGATAATCTAGTTATATAATAATAGAAGGGAACACTTCCCAATATCCCTTTAATTTCTTTTAGTACGAGGTGAATTTTTTGTGAAAAGGTTTGGCCACAATATACACTTCATCTAGTAAAAGGGAGAATTTTGACTCTAGCCAATCAGATTTCAACCTTATAAAACGCTCGTAAGAAGATGACCAACGAAGCCACGCATTAACATTTAACACTAATAAAGAAATATTAAAAATTGCAAAGCATCAGAATTCTATTAATGCGCGTCTAAATAAAATTCTCAGTCATAAACGAAGTATAATTATTGACCACTGTATAAGATTAAACATTCAAAGATAAACATGATTTTATTTTCACTTGTAATTAAAATAACACCAAACGGTAGGATAAAATGATTGAGTAAGAAATTGTGTATGTATGCGTTAGCAAACAACTTTTAATAGACAAAAATGCAACGGTTCAATGGGGTGCGCATGTTAGCAGAGGAGTTTTAGATGGAAAATAACAAATTAATGGCGGAATACACGATGGTATAATGATAACTAAGTACAACGATTTAATGTGATCCACGTGATAGAAGACCACTTTTAGATGACTGAATGAGCAGCGAATTAGTGGAGAGCGGATTTTGAAGACGAACGAATAACGATTTATAGGGTGCGCGTGTCAGCAAACAACTTACAGATGAATCATTGACAACTTAATGAGGTGAGCGCGAAAGCTGGCATAAATAACTTAGTAGTTATTTCAAGAGGGGCGCGCGGATGAATGCATGGGTACCGACTTATGGGGTGCACGCGTTAGCATAAAACTTATAGATTACTGATGAAGATTAATGGGGTGCGTGCGATGCAGACAATCTTCTAGACAGATCTACTTGTAGACGACTGAATACGTCACGATTTAATGAACTGTAGATAACCCATAGGTGCATAAGTAAGCATTAAATGTTTTGCGCGCGATAGCAGACATCTTAAAGATATATAAGTAATGGTTTAATGGTGCACGCGTTACTGAGCAAACAACTAATAGATCATTGAAAACTTGATGACCGGCTCGCGATGGGAAACATCTTCTATATTATTGAGTAACTACTTAATGCCGCGGTGCACGTGTAAAGCAGACTATGTATAAATGAACGAGCAACGATTTAATTGGGTGAAAGCAATAGAGGACAAGTTATATATAAACTAGTAACGGTTAAATTTGGTGCGCATGTAGCACACAGCGTATGGATGCATAAGTAACACAAGCGTCAAAAAACACCTTATTATATACTCAACAAAATATCTCGTTTCTGATTGGCCAATGGCGAATGCATAAATAGGTTATAGAGTGCAAACCAGGTTATAGAGTGCAGTACGGAAGTTGCTATGGAAACACCGTACAAAGTAGCACGTTTGAGTAATTTTGTTGAGAATATAATAAATAAAAAATCGTATGAAGCTGCTCGTGCATTTCGTGATTTATGGTCACTCGTGATGTTTTGAAAGTTCTCAAATTGCACTCGCCTGCGGCTCGTACAATTTTGAGAACTTTCAAAACATCACTCGTGCCCATAAATCACGAAATGCACTCGCGTTCATACGATTTCCTATACTTATAGAATGATTTACGACTGTATGGGTTGGGTGTGATGGTAACAAGTTATAGACAAGTTACAGCTGAATGAGTAACTATTTAATGTGGTGCGCACGTTGGCAGTCAACTTAAAGATGAACGAGAAACGATTTCTGGGCTGCGCGTGTTTGCACAGAACTCATAGATTCATAAGTAACTATTAATTGATGGTGCGAACGTTGGCAGACAACTTACGATGAATAAGTAATGTTTTATTGGGTGCCCACATTAGAAAACACCTTATTAGTGATGAACAATTGAGGACTTAATCAGTGGGATATATGTGATAGCAATCAACCTATAAGATACACGTTTAACTATTTGATGTTATGGTTGAACGGGCAAATGCAACTCACAGGTGAACGAGAAACTATTTCTCGGGTACGCAGGTTTGCAAACAACTTAAGTAACTATTTAATGTGGTGCGCACATTGGCAGACAAGTGACGGATGGATAAGTAATGTTTTATTGGGTGCGCGCGTTAGCAAACAACATATTAACAGTGCACGATTGACGACTTAAAAGTGTGTGCGCGATAGCAGGCAACGTAGATTTTTAGATATACGCGAATCTTTTGAATGTGGTGCACGCATTAGCAGACAGCTCATAGATGAATGAGTAACAATTTCTGGGATACGCATGCTAGGAAACTTATGCGATGAATAAGTAATGACAAATGCGGTATGCTTGTTAGGAAACAAGCTATAGTTGAAATAAGTAACTATTTAATGTGATTCGCACATTAACAGACATCTTAAAGATAAATGATAACAACTTGTGGGTTATGCTATTAGCAAACAACTTATTGAACGAATGACCAATGATTTAATGCTGGAGTAATTATTTGGTGTGGCGCGTGCGATAGCGAACAACTTATTGATGAATGAGGAATTAGTGTTGCGAACGCCAAAGCAGACAACTTATAGACGAATAAGCAACAATTAAATGTGGTGCACACGATTATGGAGTGCGCGCCTTAACAATTTAACATACTACGCGCGTAAGCAGACAACTTAAAAATGAATGCGTAATTTTCATTTGGCTCACGCCATAGCAACAACTTAACGATGAACAAATAAGGATTTAAAGAGGTGCGCATGTTACATAACAACTCACTGATGCATAAGCAACTATTTAATGTGTTGTGCACACATGCAATGGTTAACGGAGAGCGCGCATTAGAAAACAACTTATAGATGAATAACTTATAGATGAATACTTACAGATGAATAACTAATGATTTAATATGGTGCGCGTGTTAGCAGACAACGTACAGCTGAGTGGGTACATGTCACTATTTAACAGGTTGTACTGACCTTAGCAGATAGACAACTTGTGGATGAATGAGTAACGTTCTCTGGGGTACGCACGTTAGCAAACATGCAAATTATTAATGATCAATGCATGTTTTCAAACGACTTGTAGATGCCTAAGTAACTGTTTAATGTGGTGCGCACCTTGGCAGAAAACTTAAGACAACAACTTATTAATAATAAACGCACGTTTGCAGACGACTTATGCCTGAGTAACTCCTTAATGTGGCGTGCACTTTGGCAGATAACTTAAAGATGGATACAAAATACTTTATTGTGCGCGCGTGTTAGCCAACTTATTAATCGTGAACACATGTTTGCAAACAACTTATAGATGCAAAGGTAACAATTTCACAACAACTTGGCTGATCAATTTGATGACTTAACGGTGTGGTGTTTTCGTCTTAATATATCAAACGACTCGCTTCACAACGACAACGTGTTTATTCGTTTCACATCTCTAGACCACATACATGCTCTCCCTACATATCCCATAATATTAATATAAACATCCGGGACACTACATCTCCCCCTAAGTCATTACAAAAACTAACAAGTAAATCCACAAAGGTAGAGATAACAAGCTCGAAGGGACTAATAAAGTGTTCAAAGAAAAGTTCAGAGTCTCTTATTTTCTTTTGAATAGCTTTGAACTATGCGCATACATAATCTCGCATCCAGGAAGGCGCTTGCCTAACTCGCACAGGGCGCGAAGAAACTGAAGGTAAGGGGCTAGATGGAGCTTCGGGGGCATCTGCTGCTGGTTGACTAGGGCTGGGATTCGGCTGATCCTGTTCGGGCTGCACTGGCTGCTCGGCTAGGTGTGGCTGCGGATTTATTTCCCCTTTGTCAACAGTTCCAGGATCCACAAACTTTTTCATGTGAGCAATGTTGCGCATCTTATTGTTCCCATTTGTGTCTTGTAAGATGACAGCATTTCCATCTTTGCGAGTGACGATGTAAGGCTCTGGCTCATAGTTTGGTGAGAGCTTGTTTTCACGTGTCTGCTTTAATAGCACTTTGTCACCC
>BLFK01000190.1:143377-153590 GCA_014634185.1 Astreopora myriophthalma
GTTGAAGTATTTTGATGTGTGTATAAATTGTGTAAATCTGGGGTTCTTCCGATAAATACCCGCCGAGAAGGAAGCAACCGAAATCGGGCAAATTTCGGCTTCGCGAAAGACCTATTTGGAGGTTTCCTGGTATCGATGAAATATGCCTCAATATTTTAAGTATCACAGAGAATAAGAACGAAAGAAATGCGTTTTCTTAGATCTTATATGAACCTTATTCTATGGGCAAATTTTGAACGGAATGTAAATTTTGATCCAGATCAAGTGGTCGATTGTTACACGGACAGCCTCTTAAGATAATGTGTTTCTTAGCAACTGGCAAATAAATTAACTATAACATTTTTTTAAATTGAATGGAACTATCAAGCAACAAAATGATTCAATTCAAAAGAATGATAGTGAGTAGGATATACACGGAATTTTGTTAAGGATTCAAGCAAATGAAACCCTAAAATTTAACAAACAAATTTATTTTCTGTAACCAGAAAATTATCTGTAAATTCAGATAAAGGTAGGTATAAACTATGAAGGTAGTCCTCAGTGGTCACAGAGGCAAAATTCTCCCTCTAGCAGAGAAATCAGGTTTTGAAATTCTGGATAAAGATTACTTTAGTAGTGAACAGCCCTGGTTTCTTAAAAAACGTAAGGGTTTAAGTGGTAGCAGGGGCACCCAGCAAGATGCTTTTGTTAAATATCTGTTTGGGAGTAAAATTGTCCTGGGTTTTCAAATTCTACTTTGCCAAAAAGCTATAGATTTCTTAACTGAAACATCACTAAAAGATTTGCAACTGGGTGAAAATGGTCCCCTACATTTTCAGAAGCATTACTTTTTAGCAATTTTGACACTCAAAAAGGGCAGATAGCATTTTCTGGAAGTAAACAATTTGCTGGGAAATTCATCGCGGGCAACTTTCAGCTAGAAATTTCTGAAACAAAGATTTTATTCCCAAAAATTTTCTTGAACTTCAGTTTTCAGTTACAAAATCCAAACAGGTCAAATTCTTCTAGGTGATATGAAGAATTAAAAAATTAATTAATTAATTAATTAAGAATTAAATAATTAATTACGAATTAATTCCCTGTAATTATTCATTACAGGGAACTAAGAAGGTCCCTCTAAGGCTTTTAGTTGAATTTGTTCGTTGGGTGCCCCTGTGTAAGGGTTGGATTTTCTTTACAATAGGATGTATAGGACTCCTTCACTTCTAGGGTCCAAAAGAGCTATTTACTAGATTCATGTCACAGTTTAGTTTTCTGGACAAAAGTACATAAATTGTTTTAATTCAAGGTTAAGGAGAAAGCAATTTATTGCATTTACTAGACAATGTCTTCCAAAAAGTCTGGCAGTGTAAGAGTTAAAGGCATTGTAACAGAAAGGAAACTCGTTCTTGGGACTTTTTTAAATCTCATTATGGTGTACAGGTCTTCATTTAAGGGGTTCAGCTGGCCTGGGGTTTTCCTCCCAGGAGCAAATTGGACGTACGGGGAGGTTTTTCACCCAGTTGTTGTTCCATAACCACCTTTCATTTAAATGTTAAGCTTTCTTTGCATAATTTATGAAATTTACATTATCATTCTACATTACTGGAACATTTATAGTTTAATTATAAGTGAATATATTACTGGAGGAAATCTTTTAATAAAACATATACTTTGATCAGCAATCATTATTTTGTCTTTTTGAAAGAAAATACATCATGCGAGAATTGTACATTAAAGGTGCACCCTCTTAACACACCTTGCCATGACAAACCATGGCATAGTGGACAGGGGCAAAGCCTAAAAAGAATGTGCCCTTACAATACCACTTCATGTCCCCAGTCCCCACTAACCCTGGTGTGCAAGCCACACTTCTTAAAAGCCAAGCTAGATCTGGGTAGGTTCTGCAGGTACTGGAGCACGGGTGACGTAAAACAAGAGAAACAAAAGACAGAAAACAAAACAACTCCAAATAAAGACTAATCCCAAGTGAACAAAAGACAACGCTTTCCGGTACGTGCAGAAAGACCCTAGATCTGTCCTGACTGAGCTGGTAAACTTTCCTTACCTTGTAATGGTCTGAAGAGGAGGGTGGGTTAACCCTCAGTTATTGTTACTCTATCACGCTTCAAAATACCATTAGCTGAACCCTTTTTCCGCACTGCTTTTCGTTCAGGTAGAGGGTGATTTAGGCTGGTGTTACGTTGCGTTTGGATCCGCCCATCTCTGCAACTGTCAATTATGTTTTTATATGGCTGCATTTGCAGTGTCTTTCATGTTTATTTGATGCATCAATTGAGTTGTATGGACAAAGAGACTCGGAGTTGTAGCGAATAAAGAAATCCAAGCGATCACAGAAGTACGTGACGGGTCCCTCTTTAAGCTGCTTCTGCATTGAATCGGAAAATTCTGAAGTCTCTCCACTTCCTTGTTTTGTTGAGATAGAAAACGATACCTGAGCCAGCTGTCAGTTTTAACTGCGTGTTGCCAATTTTTGCGCCATTTTTCAACTTTTAACCGGGAAATCGGAGATCGGTAAAAGTGCAAAGGCTGGGACAGTTGAGATACATACTAGGCAGGTGAGTCAGATCTGGAACTTTGACCAAATTTGTATATGGGACCGGTCATTATTTATGGCGAGAAGAGGAAGGGGAAAGATGGGGGTATAAAGGGTATTTTAGAGTGGTAAGAGGGGGGCCTTATTTTTGTTACTAAAGAAACAGGGCGGTCATCTTTATTAGGTTCTGATAGATGTCTTGATTTCCACAAAGAAATGGGATAACCTCTACACAACACAATTTATGATAATTTCATTAAAAAAACAGGGAAGAGGGGTATTAACCCAGTTTAAAAAAAAATTACTTTAAATCTGATTACGGTGGCTGAACACAGTTGTTAAGTGCTTATACTTCCTCTACTGCAATATTTAGGCCGTTTTTGCATGAAGGCTCAAATGTGGTCACAAACAAGCACTACCGCAAAGGTTTGTATTTTTTGACAGTTTGGGTGCTCTGTGGGCTGTTGCCATGGTAATGCATCTAGACTGAAACAAGGACTGAAGGATGCTTTTTTCTGATTTCTCCAAAATTCACTTGTGAGTTTTATTGCAGCATTTGCTTACTAACAAAACGGAAAGTATAGTAAGTGTAACAGCTGTTATGGTTGAATTTTAACAGTGAGACAAACTTTTCATAATTTGCTGACTGACGTTTTGTGGTTTTCTGGAAACATTTTCAGTTGAATTTCAGATTTTCTTTTGATAGTCCACTCGTTTGTCATCTGAAGTATTCTTATTCCAAATTTCTAAGAAATCTAATGACTGCATGGTTTGCAAGAAATTGGAAAAACAGGCAATAGCCGTCAGTCTCAAATGTTTGAAGCAATGCACATGCACAGCATTTCATAGGCATGATTTTTTATGCTTTGAGATACGTAATGGAAGGGAATTTATACCGCATTTGCTGAACCATCACAAGCAACCTTTGTATTCTTATTCCTGAATAAGGCCAACCGAATGCACCATTATGGTAAAATGACGATGAAATGGTTAAATGATAGATTTCCCTTGTGAAAGGGTTTCCCCTTGTGAAACTGTTTATGATTCATTAAAGTCATTTTAGGGGAGGATTCAGTGCCACCTTCCTTTTTCCTACTCCTTTTTTGGTTTTAACTTCAGGGCCATAGAAAGCCTTGAGAAACTAGGGGGTGGGGTGGGCACAAAGATTTTTAATGATTCCTTTTGCTTTTAGGCTTGTATGTTACTTTTCGGAGGTAGAAACTGGGGGGGGGGGGGACAGGCTCCCCCAGCCCCTCCCCTTGCTACGGCCCTGATCTTGGCTTATAGTTTCATCACATCTATGCTCTTACGGTTGGAATGGAATGAGCAAGCAATGGAGGCTCATGCAAAGAAAGTAGTTTATGTTGTGATGTTGAAATTGTCATAGTTTGTACGTTGTACCTGATCACGTGACTGAAAGAGGAGGGCACTTGAGTTCATGAATGAATGGCGTCGTGTTGCTTTTAGTTTACGCTCACCGATAATTCACGCAACATGGTGTCAGAAGTGGTTGTTTGAGTCTTTTGACGGGAAGATACCTGGATAGCCGAGGCTCTCAGAGGAAAATACGGGAGAGTTCTTCGAGGTCACTCGAGCGACAATACAAATTTTCAAAAGAGAACGTAAGAAATTATTCGTTGCTGAAGAAACCCGGGAAGTAAGTGTACTACTGTTCCGGAGAAATCATGGCTAACAAAATTACTGCACCCGAAATGTTCGATTTCAAAAAGCCAGACGAGTGGGAGAAATGGATTCGTCGGTTTGGTAGATATCGGATGGCGTGTGATCTACACAAGAAAAGCGAAGAAGTTCAAGTAAACACATTGCTCTACGCCATGGGCGATGCCGCCGACGATGTTATGACTACATTTATGTTTGGCGATGAGGGAGACAGACTAAAGTACGACAAGGTAAAGGAAAAGTTCGACCAGTATTTCCTGGTTAGGAGAAATGTCATTTATGAGCGAGCGAAATTCAACCAGCGAACCCAAGCTGACGAAACTGCTGAGGAATTCATCACGTCGCTTCATTGTTTGGCCGAGCATTGCAACTTTGGCGCCTTGAAAGAAGAAATGATTCGAGATCGTATTGTTGTTGGAGTTAAGGATGCTATTCTAAGTGAAAAGATGCAGTTGGAATCGACTTTGACTCTTGAAAAAGCTGTTAAAATGGCCAGGGAAAGCGAGTCAGTCAAGAAACAACAAGACGTCATTAGAAGTGGTCAGCGGTCGATGTCCACCGAAATCGATGCGATTGGAGCCAAATTCAGGGCTAAGTCAGAGAAGTTTCCACCAAAGAAAAGTGGAGGTGTCGCTGGTGCTAGGGATAAGTCAAAACCCAGTAGCTGTTTACGATGTGGATCATCTGCAGATCACTCTAGAGGAAATTGCCCTGCCATTAATTCTGTTTGTTTCAAATGTTCCAAGAAAGGACATTATGCCCGAGTTTGCCTGTCCCAGCAGGTTGGAGAAGTTGTAACCGAGGATCAGTTTTCTGAAGAGCCAGACACCAGTGTGTTTCTCGGGGAGATCAGTGAAGACAGCGTGCGTGCAAATCCCTGGAGAGCTGAAATTCTGGTAAATGGTGACCCAGTTAGTTTCAAGCTTGACAGTGGGGCTGATGTTTCTGTCATTTCAGAAAAGACTTATGGTCTTTTGTCAGTTCAGGGGAAGCTTCTTCCACCCGATAAGAAATTGTATGGCCCTTGCAAAGTACCACTGTTCTGCAAAGGTAAATTTACAGCATCCCTTACGCATAACCTGCATTGCTGTGCTGACGAAATTTATGTGGTTCCTGGTCTTGAGCAGTCCTTGTTGGGAAGAAGTGCGTGTGGCCGGCTCGGGACAATTGCTAGAATCTCTGCTGTTGACGCCAAGGACAGCAACTATGAGAAGATGTTCCCTAGCTTGTTTCAGGGGTTAGGATGCATGGATGGTGTTTACGAGATCAAGCTGGATGATTCAGTTACCCCATTTAATTTGACTACACCAAGGCGTATCCCTATTCCTTTACTACCTAAAGTGAAGGAGGAACTCGGGCGAATGGAGCAAATGGGAGTGATAGAACAGATCGATCAACGTACCCAGTGGTGTTCTCCGATTATTGTTGTACCCAAAAGGAATGGCAGTGTCAGAATTTGCGGTGACTTTGTTCAGTTAAATAAGGCTGTTCA
The DNA here is from genome assembly GCA_014634185.1 of Astreopora myriophthalma. Taxonomy (NCBI): domain Eukaryota; kingdom Metazoa; phylum Cnidaria; class Anthozoa; order Scleractinia; family Acroporidae; genus Astreopora; species Astreopora myriophthalma. The sequence goes on from BLFK01000190.1 coordinate 149,086, forward strand.
GAGAGAGGTCCACCAAATGCCAACGACTGAACAAACTCTAGCCAAACTGTCTGGTGCTAAGATTATGTCTAAGCTGGATGCAAACAGTGGATTTTGGCAGAGGAAGTTAAGTGAAAATTCAAAGTTGGTTACAACTTTCATCACTCCATGGGGCAGGTACTGTTTTACAAGATTACCTTTCGGTATTTCTTCGGCCCCCGAGCACTTCCAAAAAGCGATGCAGAGGATCCTCGAAGGTTTAGATGGGGTGGAGTGTCAAGTAGATGACATCTTGGTGTTTGGAGAGACTCAAGAGCAGCATGATAAGAGATTGATTGCAGTACTGGAGAGGTTAGCAGATGCTAATGTTACCCTTAACCTGGAGAAGTGCAAGTTCTCAACAGATAAAGTGGAATTTCTGGGACACGTGATAGGCATAGATGGAGTGCAAATCGACCCCACTAAGGTGGAAGCTGTCACACAGATGGGGGAACCAACTGACATTGCACAATTAAGGCGGTTCCTTGGAATGGTCAATCAAGTAGGGAAGTACATCCCAAACCTGGCTGACATTACAAAGCCACTGAGAGATCTTCTGAGTAAGAACAATGCATGGCTGTGGACTGAGGCTCAGCAGAAAGCATTTGATGACGTAAAGAAGGCACAAGTCTCTGCGCCGACACTAGCCCTCTATGGTCCAGCCAAAGAGACAAGGGTAACATCGGATGCTTCCTCATTTGGTCTTGGCGCAGTTCTCACGCAAGCCCAAGAGGATGGTGGTTGGAAACCTGTTGCATACATATCAAGGTCATTGACGCCAACAGAACAGAGGTACGCCCAAGTCGAGAAGGAAGCTCTAGCAGTGACCTGGGCATGCGAAAGGTTATCGGACTACCTCATCGGTAAGCCATTTCATATTGAAACTGATCACAAGCCAATGGTTCCTCTCCTGGGGTCAAAGAACTTAAATGAAATGCCACCAAGAATTCAGCGTCTTCGAATGAGGCTGCTCAGATTCCAGTATTCCATCTCCCATGTTACAGGCAAGAGTTTGACGACAGCAGATACCCTCTCAAGAGCTCCAGTAAACCAGGAGCGGCAGTGGGGCTTACAAGAAGAAGGAATAGCCCTGTATGCGCACAGTGTTCTAAGTGAAATTCCAGCCAGCGATAGACGACTGGAAGAGATAAGGGAGCGCCAGGAGGAGGATGAAGTGTGCCAACAGCTCGCAGTCTACTGCCAAATTGGCTGGCCAGAAAAAGATAGAGTTCCGGAGGCACTGAAAGGCTATTGGAGTGAGAGGGGAGAAATTACCTTAGTTCGTGGATTACTTCTCAAGGCTTCCAGAGTCATCATACCATCCTGCATGAGGATAGAGATTCTTGATCGTTTGCATGAAGGTCATCAGGGTATCACAAAATGTCGCAGCCGTGCCAAGATGTCTGCGTGGTGGCCAGGCCTTAGTAGGCAGATTGAGGATATGGTTCAGGGATGCCGCAAATGTGCAGAACATCGAACTTTCCGAGCGGAACCCCTTATTAACTCAGTGGTTCCAGACAGACCATGGCAGATCATCGGAACGGATTTGCTTCAGCTAAAGGGTCGTACCTATTTTCTTGTCGTGGATTACTTCAGCCGATACATTGAGCTGGCCTTGCTTTCATCATCCCAGACTTCACAAGATGTTATTCAGGCACTTAAGTCTATGTTTGCGAGACATGGAATCCCAGACTCTGTCAGATCTGACAATGGTCCTCAGTATAGTTCAGCTGAATTCATCAAATTTGCAAAGGAATGGGGATTTGCAAGTGTAACAAGTAGTCCAAAGCACCCCCAATCAAATGGGATGGCTGACCGTGCGGTACAGACTGCAAAGAGTGTCCTGAAGAAGGAGGATGATCCTGCTAAGGCATTGCTTGCATATCGCTCAACACCATTAGAGAATGGTTACAGTCCAGCTGAGCTTCTGTTTGGTCGAAAGATAAGATCCAGAGTTCCACTTGCTGCGTTGGAGCTGAAACCAAGTTGGCCTGATTTGTCTATAGTCCGAGGTAAAGAGGAGGTTCGACAGCAAAAGCAAAAGGCTTACTTTGATTCTCATCATGGTGCAAGAGATCTTAAGAAGATTCCTGTGGGTATTGAGGTTTGGGTTCAAGACATGAAAGTTCCAGCGACTGTGACTCGAGAGGCAGGGACACCTCGTTCATACATTGTTAGCAGCCCAAGAGGAACTATAAGAAGGAACCGGAAGGACCTTACTCCGCTGCACTCTAGCAGTTCTGATTTGAGCAAGCAAGGTCCTAGCAGTCGTGCTTTGAGCGAGCAAGTTCCGGAGGCGATCAAGTCGGATGTTCCAGCAGCTGCCTGTGCAGCTGATACAACCACAACAAGATCTGGGCGTGTAGTCAGGGCTCCCAGAAGATTGGACTTGTGACTGTGCCAGATAAACTCATGAACTTAACGATACGATCTTTAAGTTTACAAAGTTTATGTCATAAGTTAAACCAAACTTTATTACCTTCATGTTTAGTAGTTTTGGTTACTCCCTGTAGTTTTTAGGGGGAGATGTTGTGATGTTGAAATTGTCATAGTTTGTACTTTGTACCTGATCACGTGACTGAAAGAGGAGGGCACTTGACTTCATGAATGAATGGCGTCGTGTTGCTTTTAGTTTACGCTCACCGATAATTCACACAACAGTTTACAGCTGGAAAAATTCTCCTATATCCCTCCTAGGGGTGGAACCAGGGTGTTAAGTCGAAAAAGAAACACCCTGATGTCTAAGAAATTGCAGTTAGCACGGACAAAAACCTGATTTATGAAAAATATGTAGTGAAGTTAGATTAAAAAAAAATTGACTGGAAATCTCATACCCAAGGACTGAAATTTCAGATTTCCCAGGGATACGTGCCCCCAGACCCCCTAGATACTCACACCTTTGGTGATCGTTTATTCAAACCACCTTTCCAGAAAGGCCAAGTTCTGCCCCAGCTTCCATTCCATGGTACCGTAGTTGTAGTCCAACCATGACGATGGGAATCTGACCTTATTGGTTTCCCACTTCATCCTTGTTCCCAGGGCTCTCCTGCATCTCCCCCTTGGCAGAGAAAAGCCCTGGGAACAAGGTTGTTTCACTGTGCAATAAAAAATGGGCTCATCAAGTTTGTTGCAAGATCTGTGGAACTTGATGGCATGGTAACCACTTTCATAAGATGATTATTTTAAAGGGCAGAGGACTAAGGAGAGGGGGTTCATTACACATATTTTGCAACATTTTTTTCATTTGAGAGAATGTACACTGTTACATGATAACGGTTGAAGTATTTTAGAGGTGTTTGTGAGGTGTCTCTTGGGGCTAGTAGGCTATTTAAGTTTTCGTAAGTTATCCAAGAGACGCTTGAGGCATCTCTGTTGAGCTTACTTTTAGAACATCGCCTCAAGGAACATCCACATTTCTTTTAATCAAAAACCACTTCATTGTATTTCTTTTTGCTTCTTTATTAAATATTCTTTTAAAAATACTAGCTTTGGTGTTTTGTTCTGTGCTCAGAGATCGCCTGGTTGAAGCTAACGTCATGGTTTATGCTGCTACCTCAGTCTGCTGTTTAGTGATTTTGGCGCCCTAGCGTATGCGTGCAATCATCTTACCAGTGGAGAACTGTTTCATGGAAACTAAAATTAGGGCTCGTCATTGTTGTATAGTTTTAGGAAACTTGTTTAAGTCGCCGCCCATGAAACACACCAAATTTTACACAAAATGTCCAGACAAAAACCTCCTTGAAGCTACTAACCACCTTATGCTTGAAGACAGTTTATTGGCAATATGTGCAGAGAGGCTGACCCGTTGCCCAAGACTGCAAGATGTGGCGCATGTCTTATAATGTTTCGAAAGGTTCAAGGAAAAACAGATGTTTTCGGCTGGATTGGAAATGGTAAAGGATACCCCCCTCAGTGACCCTCCTGCCCAGCTGTTCATTTTTCCAACAATGTATCGGCGTCGTTAAGAGATTTGGTCTTCAACTTTGCATGTACTAAAATCAAGAACCTCACAGTCAAACTAAAACAAGGTGAATAAAAGAAGTGCTCTTGCAGTAGCTCTCTTTTTCCGTGACTTTTGAGTTATTTTTCAGATGACGCCAGGGTTGCATTACTTCGTGAAGTCATGTTTATTTCTCTTCCACTGAAGTGAACTGTGTCTTCAACTGAAAGAACCTTTCATTTACCAGTGACAGTTACTGATAGAGTCTCTTTTATCTGAGTGAGCATTCCTTAGAATTCCATCATTCACGTCTTGTGTTTTCTTAGATACGGTTTCCTAATATAGTGTCACTCGAATTTTACCAATGTTGTGTCTTATTAGAAACAGTTCGGCTTCTGATAACAATGCGTCAATAATTCTGGAAGAAATAATCATGTCCTGAGGGAAAACGTATCGTATCTCCGGCCGTAGTCTTCTAAGTGAACTTAGATAGTATAACGACAACCGGAAGTGGCGGTTGCAGGGGAGTGCCCCCCCCCCCCCCCCC
>BLFK01000190.1:166702-199202 GCA_014634185.1 Astreopora myriophthalma
CACATTTGAAATAAAGAATTTGAAACTAATTAAGCGGTTTTCAACTGAGTGTCACAATGGTTTTGGTTTTGCATGACTACGATTAGTGATTGGCTCAAAAATCTCACGTCACATTCTCAGCAAATCAGAGGATAAAGCCAAACCTATTGGGATTTGACACGTTGTCCCGCGCTTTGCATCGATTGCGTGTATTTGCTTTGCACTGTGATTGGCTCATTTTGGTTGTCTCATTTTGATTGGCCAAAGTACTTACCTTGGTTTCGGTTTTTTGTTTTGCAAAAAGCATTGCTTTTCTATTTTGACTCTTCAGGGTGAATTATTTACACACTGACGTATAGTGGCCAATCAAACAGAGTTTGTAATTGAAAATCTAAACGTCTTCGAGGCAAAAACAAACTTGTGAACACGTGAACTTCATGAATGGCAAAAGATAAACGTCACGAACACAAAAGCGATGAAAGGGATCATGAGTGAGAAGCTTTGACTACCTGAATGATTTTGGGTTACACTGAAGCGATCGACTGTTGAAAAATCCAAAGTTATCTCTTTCCATGTTAATTGGTAATGTAAACAATCTTCGCAAAACAGTGAGTCGTAATCATAAGAAATACGACAAATCGAGGGAGCCGGATCAACATAATTTTATCTTTTCTCCTGCCTTTATCATTCCGGAAACGAAATACTACTTGTTGACCACTCATTCGGACACCACTCTGTCACCGAGGATCACTCCTTTACAGTTAGGGATTATAGTAGCTGACGTAACTTGTTTTTCTTCCTTTTCTGGGAATTTTTGTCTACCTCTGATCCCTAATTGACTGAATTTGCTTCCGAGCTATTCTTTGTTCCATACATACGGTAACTGGACCAAAGTAGTTTTTTAGTTGGGAAGGCCATCCTAAAGGAAAAACGCCAAAGGAATTCTACGAGTGGTACCTTACTTTTGCTGGGCATGGGGGAGGTGGCTAATACGCGAATACCTGCAGAAAATACCTTGAGCGAGAAGAGCCAACAGACCTCGCGAAAGCACCGGAAAGCTGCCTCACGCGAGAATACATGAAATGCGTTGTAACGGGTTTTTATGCAGGGGGCTTAGAAGAGGTATAAAAATACAAACACATAAACCCCACTGGGCCACATCAAAACAGAATGTAGGAACCACAAAAAACAGTAAACTAACAAACAAACTACCCCCCCCCCCGCAAAGTCATAGCGCGCGCTTTGCCTCTGTGTGTTCAAATAACTGGGAAAATTGTTGTGTTAACAGATAGATGAGCCTGTAACCAGGGAAGAGGGGTTTATAACTGGGATTTTAAAGGCAACAGGTCAACTTTTCAACAAGGTCAAAATCCAGCGAGATGGGATACAGAAACCGTGTATAAATACCTTGGCCAAGAAACGTATATGCACACTAGAACAGAAAAAAATATATATACGTTACAATACGGTTGAAAGAGTCATTAGCAGTAAGAGAATTACCACACCCTTGAAAAGTTAAATTTCTGCCAACAATATGCCCGAGTTAGAACTTGATCATCAATCGGAAAAAGAGCCCAATGGAATATCCTTTAATAAATTTACTCCTAAATCAATGAGGACTATACAAGGAGTAAAGAATGCAAGATACCATTAGATACACAATGACTGAGATAAAACTGATATAACACAAGGTGATTCATGAACATACAAGAGTGAAGGACATTCTCAGCTATGTTGCATTACTGAATTGGAAGATGAACACTGATATCTACAGAATGGTACCATTGTGAGGGGAAGAGGAGTGTTGTGATATTAGAATGTGTGAAAAATAAGAATTAACCACATTTGTATCAATGTTTTGATTGTAGCAATAAAGTAAACCCATGCATCCCTTTGGATTTTTTATTTTGCATTCGTTTCTCCCTTGTTGCATTTTTCTGTTTGAATTTCCTCACCTTGCCATAGTTGAACGCATAAATAATTACACTCCTGTAGGCTCGGTCCGGGCTCTACGATCCTATGACAAAACACAGATACTAGTGAGAACAGAAATGGGATACTTGAATTGAACAGAATGGAAAGTATGTAATGTATGTAAAGTAAGTTGAAAAGTTGTTCAGAGCGTATGTAACGAAAGGTGAAGAAAGAAATTCAAAAATTCAAACATGGATGTTTCGGTCATTGACCGTTTACCAGAGTGAATTTATGAATTGTGAGCTGTAAGTGATCAATTTAACAAGACAGGTGGCTACGCTATTGGCAGAGCCATGGTAACATGAAGGCATGAAAAAAATAGGTTGAATAAGAAACGTATCTCATCGCTGTGGGAATTTCAATTCAACAGCTGATCAATCAATTTCAATTCAACAGCTGATCTGAAAATGAACTTTTGTTCTGTTTTTATGGCATTTGGTGCTTGTGTGCCGTGAAGAAAGACAGCATACTTGCATGTTTTAGGAGGACTGGTTCCCTATCGATCTAACTGCCTAACGTCACTACAGTACTTATGGGCCATTCCACTGGCAGGTACAAAAGGCAGGTCGGAGGTCACAGGTCTCAGGTTGCAGGTCACAGGTCATTGTTTTACCAATACAGAAAGTATCCTAAACATTCATTAAAGCTAACCTTAAGCCTAAATGGGCCTAAACAAAAGTTTTTAGGCCTAAGGTAAAACAATTGGTAAAACAATGACCTGTGACCTGAGACCGGTGACCTGAGATCTGTGACCTGTGACCTGAGACCTGAGACCTGAGACCTGCGAACAATGACCTGAGACCTGCGAACAGTGACCTGAGACCTGAGACCTGAGACCTGAGACCTGAGACCTGAGACCTATGTCCTGAGACCTGAGACTTGGGGTCTTTCTGCAGGTACCGGAAAGCTTTGTATTTTTGGTAACTTGGGAATAGTCTTTATTTGGAGTTGTTTTGTTTCCTGTCTTTTATTTCTTTTGTTTTACGTAAGCATACGTAATCTGTGCTCCGGTACTCAGAGAAGCTGCCGAGACTTGAGACCTGCCTTTTGTACCTGCCGGCCATTTCACCCAACACTAGCAAGTTTGTGACCTTTTCTTACAGCAAGGAAACATGAAAAGCTTCAAAAACACAAATACCATTAATCACTGTGCGAAGGTCTTTTTAGGCTACCAAGTCCCACAGACATTCCATTTTTACCCCATACATGAAGGATGGAAATAGAGGAAGAGCAAAAATGCCATGCTTACAGTTAACTGCGTAAAACTCACTAAACATAGCTGAAAATTGTTGGATCTCCCAGAAACAATGCGCTGCGGGCAATAAAGTGCTCTATTATCTAGACTGCATGCATAATTAATATATGGGACTTTGCAGAAATTTCGCCGATCAATCTTGCCGTCCAGCATCCTGGTAAATAGATACACTCGAACAGTATTGAAAAGCACCGAGAAAAAAAGGAGATCGAATTACTGTTGAAGTACCTTTTCACTCTCCGGTTGACTTCGACCTTTTTGCAATTTCTTCGACCATAGAAGTTTATGCGGACCATGCCTCCATGCATTATGGCCATTCAGTCTGTTTGTGAGCCAAGAAGAGTCTAATTCAGAGTTACGTTACCATACAGAATGATAAAATCCGGATCCAAATTTGTTTTGGCTTCGTCCATTCATTCACGAAGGCCGCCATCTTGAATACCGAGACCGAAAGACCCTGGGAACCAGGACAGCTGGTACGGGTATGCGGTTACAGGGGAGGGTGTGGGGAGAAACGCGTAAAATCCCGACCGCATGATCGGTTATTAGCAAATGCCCATGCGCAAAGTCCGTGTACTACAAATGAGTACGAAAAATATCCTTACCATATGGAAGATACGACAACCACAGTCGCAAATATATACCGATCCTAATCATAGTATAAAGCAGAAAGGAGTTGAGCTGCGAGTACGAAAGGGATCTGTCATATGTGGTCTAGGGGCCGACATTTCTCTCCCTCACTGCCTATCGGGGATAGGTATCCGAAAGTGGCAAGTATAAGCGATCCGCGGGCCGAAATCTCGGGGAGACTCGTCATGGTACACCGCTCAGGCTTAAATGTCCAGAGGTACCCCTACCGCTTCTGTATATTTTTCATTAGGTATTTAGTATGCGCATGTGCAAATGCTTTTGTAATCCAATGCGTACCACCTAGAGGACACGATGTCTACGGTTTTAATTTCATACAGAATTATCATCTCGCTATTGAGCATGGCAAGTTGAACAAGGGAATCTTGGGAAAAAACCTATTCCTCTGCGGTGCGCGCACTTAGTCCTCGCGCGGTACGCCCATTGCCCGCTGTGCGTTGGCGAGGCCGAGGGAAACTTTGAAAACATAACGCCTTGTAGCGACAGAGAACGTTCAATTGCAATGGCGTAGTACAGGTTATTTACACGTCTTATCACCCTTTTATTTCAAAGCATTGTATTTGAATTGCCTAACTTTGTAGGTTGCTAAAACTTTGAGCCAAACAGCTAGCATCAATTCTAACGCAACCAGTTAGCTAGCTCGGAGGAGCCTTTAAAGATCGCGCCTGCTCAATAAACAAGGACATTGGCATTTCGTATCACCTTCCAACAATGGCGGCTCAACGCTATAAAGATCGGGCTTCACTGGACAAAAATCCAGCAACAGTTTTCCTACAGGGACATGAAAGGCTTTAATTTGATGTGCAGGAATTTGTAAAGCGAGTTGAGGGATGCTCCATGGGATACAGCCTTTGTTTTGGAAGATACTAACGATATTATTGGCAGATGGTATAAAATATAATATACCTGTGAAACAAAAGAGAGTGAAAAGCAAAGCCCAGCCAAACTGAATTGCTTCACCAAAGAAATCAGTGACGGTATAAGGAAAAGAGATGAGTTCCTAGAGAAAGCTAGAAGTGCTCAAGTCCTGATGACCGGGCGAGTTTTTCAAGGGAACCTATTTGTAAAAAGATGTAACTTTAAACCTCAGGAAATAATGTGTGAACATTTGTTGCAGGTCGAAGATGCGGAGAATGAAATTAAAGTCTGGATTATAGAAATTTGACGCCCAAACGAAAAAAGTCATAAGGTCTCAAAAGTATTTATGGACCGGGAATTTTAAAAAGTTTTAAAAAGTATCAACCGCACAGCTTGGACGAATGCCACCCTATTAACCTGAAAGCCATGTAAAATGTTTTTTCCGCCGCAGTAGCCGCAATCAAAGTAGGGTTTTGGGTATCTGTATAGGTCACTAAAATATAGAACTGACTCGCCAAAACAAATCCACAACGGCAGTAAACGCAAAGGTCAAGAAGCGTATTATTGCTGGAGTAGTAAATTTCTTTCGGCTCTTTTAACCCTGCTCGTTTCGGTACAAGCCTCCGTGAAATATTTTCATTCCATGTGGCCTTGTGAGACAAACATGTTTCACCACATTTAACTCTTCCTAGTGTGACCTTTCGGGGTTCATTCTGCGAAGTGTGCATATAACTTTACATTTGCAACTCATCAAACGGCAGCAAGCCAAGGGCAAGACTGATGAGGCTTGAGAGTTAGCGCCTGTGCACAAACGGCGGAACCGAGGTTCTTGGCGAAAACTCACCGAGAACACCGAGCGTAATTTAATGTGGAAGCCCTCGTATTTATTCTCTTTCTGTTGATCTGACATTATCATGCTGTTCCCGAAAAAGTATTTACAAATGCGAAATACTACAACGTCTAACCTCCAGATTGATCATCCAGTGCTTCTTAGTGGGCCATTTCCGAGTTAACTCTAGCCTCTTTTACTCTTCACATGAACGAAACTAATTTTGAGAAGAACACTTCGTACTGGGACTCGCCATGAAAAAGAGGCTAAAGTAAACTCGGAAATAGCCTGTTTCTCGTTTCTTTGTTGTTGTCGTTGTTGTTGTTTTTTTAATATAATAATAATAATAACTTTATTTTTCCAATATGGTAGACAAATTTAACTATTTAAACTGTCTAAAATACATTGGGCAAAATAATTAATATGCAATTGATAAAATTTACCAATACTATAATTTACAAATACTATAAAATAAACTAAAAATGAGCAATAAATAAGTTGATAAAATCATAATATTATATACATTAGGATTGTAGGAAATCCTAATTATATACATTAGGATTTCTTATTAGTTCATTATTAAAATGTCTACTGGCTTTGATTATAAATGAATTTGCCGCTCTTTTGGTACGTGCTGGTGGAACTGCTACTAAACCCTTAGCCTGAGATCGTGTGCTATACTGGTTTTGATAGTGCTGCGGGAACAGATGGTTACGTTTATGTTCGTTACTTTTCATTTGTTTGAAGTAAGACATGGAAATAGTATGAAGTCGATGTTCAATAGTTGGTATATTGGCCATCTGTAAAGCATCAGCATATTTAAAGCATGGGAAATGATTCTTAGTACACGTCTCTGTATTGCTTCTAGCTGAGCAATGAGATATCCAGTAGATGGAAAGAACCATGCAGGTGCTGCGTACTCGATAATGGATCTAATAGACGCCAAGTAAATGTGAACAAGTTCTTTGGGGGCTACCCCAGCGCGTTTAAGGAGTCTTATAAAATATATACGTTTTGTTGTTTTCTTTGTGACAGCATCAACATGTTCATTCCATGTCAAATTGTTCGATACGTGTACACCAAGTAGTTTGTAAGAAGGCACACGTTCAAGTTTGTCATCCCCAATGATGTTTTGTGGGATGTCCGGCAGTACCTTTTGGAAACATACAAGCATTTCTTTGCATTTAATTGGGTTAAGTTTCCGTGATATTATTGTCGTTGACACATTTAGCAATTCGGTCAGTACTTGCTTGCATATTACTTTTGTCTTGGTTGACATAGAAACTTTCAGCAACTGTTAGATCGTCCATATATTTCCATCGCCAAGAGTCCTGATGTGCAAGGGAATTTACCATTACAAGAAAAAGAGTTGGACCGAGCACACTTCCCTGAGGAATTCCTGCAGGGACACACTTCCAGGATGACATATGACCATTAATGCAGACCCTTTGCTGTCTGTCAGTGAGAAAACTACGTATACAAATAAGTCTAGATGGATGTATGTCCAATTGTTGAAGGATGTCAATAACGATGTTGTGATCAACTCTATCAAACCCTTTACTGAGATCGTAATAGCAAAGTCGAACTGCTTGTTTTGGTCAGTGTTAGTATAGAGAAAGTTCATGAGGTCGACTAAAGCAGCAGTAGCAGTAGCAAGCAAACATCTTTTAGCTGCAAGATGTCAAAGAGAGGTTACAAAACGCTAGCAACTCATGAAGATGAAGACTTGGATCTCAACCTGTGATAGGTACGTCTGCTTGTTTCTTTTCTGGAAAGAACATTTGATGGATGAACGCCATCTGCAAAATAGGAAGCGAACGACTGCTAAACCAATCAAAGTAATTTTTTTTTGCTCTTACGTTCCTGAGTATTCATTTTGTAACATACAATTTTCAGTGCCGGTTGTGTTTTTAGCCGTTGTCTAGTCTCTGACTGTGTATCCCATCGCGATCAAAGTAAAATGCATAAGAAACCTGTAATTTCTGTAAAGAACAAATAAATAAAACTGATTCGAACAAACGGCACTGGCATGGCTCACTAAGGGTCCCCATTACCGTATGTTGAGAGCTGCACTCACTTGGCGAACAGACGATCTCAACACGGAGATACAAAACAAACATGGCCGACTTTTATTTGACCTCGTGCCATCTGGCTCTCGCGCGCATGCGCAAACAAAAATACAATCTTATGCGGAACAACGTATATATCGTAGATGTCCATAAAAAAAGCGAGTAGTCAGAATTCTATTACTTGACCGTTTCAGTTTTAATACTAAAAACAGTCAGAAGTTACGAAGTTCGAAGCAATCCTTGTACGACCAAGACGATCGTAAGAGACTCGTTGACTCTCGCCGTCTTTTACGTGCTGGTTGTAACGAGAATTTACCTAATAACCTGAGGCCTCAAAACTTAAGATCCAATTCCTATTTTTGACCGAGTGTTCTATGTCCATGTCAGTTAACACCAAAGAAATAAACTCTGTAATTTCCACATCGCTATCTTAGACGAAACTGCTTGAAATCGCTAACATTCACAGCGGCATTTAAAAGTCCCCATACTGTCTGAGTAATGCCAGATGTTGACAAATGAGTTTAGTTACCAGAAAATTGAAAAAAAAAACTTCTTTAAAACAGAAAATATACTTTTCACTTTGGATCTCAGGATAAAAAGTCCATGAAACTTGAAAAATAGATGCTTTGCATAGATGGCACTAGTATTTGAACGACAATACTGATACATCTTAAGCCTCACTTATACAAGGAAAGTCCTTTTAAGCCTTAATTATTTTCTGTCTACAACACCAACTTGCCAATAAGAAATCATACATGGTATTCATGAAAAGCTATATGAATAAATAAAGTTCAATAAAGTTTAAATCATATGAAGTTATATATCCGGTGACTTGACAGTCCTCGAATGATTTTTCTGATTTGTCACTAAAAGTGATATGAAACCAAAAGAATGATTCGTTAAGTTTTGTTACCAGTTTCTTGTGGTACGGTTCCTTTGTGTTTTGTCCCAGCAAAGAGTCATGTACCTTCAGTCAGTCTACTTGTGAGTCCAACTCCGTGTTTCACTATCTGGCTTAAATCAAATGCCTTCATTGGTGGTTTTAATGCAGGATTTGGTTGCTGTGTATGACATGCACTGTTGCCATATTGAGTCCATTATTCAGTGATTGGAAAATCAAATGAATTTTGAAGGGGATCTGTCATCTAGGTTTAGCCGTGTTCAAAACGGTCCTAAAATTCTGCTACTCTGTGCATTAACGAATTCATAATACGCTGTTGAAAAGCTAAAAAAGGTGTGAACTGATTTTTAGCAATCGAAACAAACTGATAAATTGTGGAAGTTTCAGGATGATGTCTTCCTCGTTCGCTTTATTGTCATGATCGTGTCCAATGGTAGAAAAACTCAGCAAATTAATACATTAACAGTCTCCTTAGTAAGTGAATCACTTCTCCAAAGAAGGACTAAGGATGGGAACATCGCCTTTTGAACTGCCTTACAATGGTCAATTCACCTTATCAATTTACTTGGTGTTACGATTGGAGTTTCATGGTCTTGTAGTTGTTACCGGGTTAACATTAACCAAAATTTTCCACCAACCTGCTAAGGGCCGATTTACACGGTACGACTTTGTTGCATGCGACAAGCTTACGACAGGCCTACGGCACGAATTGTTTCGTGTAAATCAAAGCTACAACTCGCTTACGACTGTCGTATACGTCACAAAAAATGTCGTAGGATTTTAAAACATGTTTTAAAACTCTACGACAATCGTAAGCACAGTCTGTGCTCAATAGCGAGAGTTGTACGCGACTTTTTACGTGACGCGAGCAGCGCGCGCAGAAAAAATCGCATACGACAGTTGTAAGCAAAAGTTGTACCGTGTAAATCGGCCCTTAGACAACCACCGTCTTAACAAAGATCAAAAGGTCATGGTCTGCTAGCAATTGCTAATCAAGATTTGACACTACCCCGCCAACGCTACCACCCCCTTGATAATTTCATGGTTGATAAGTTGTTACCAATCATAACTTTATAGGTTTTACAGATTTTTGCACAGAAGTGCAAGGTGATATACGAACGGGACCCTAAGTCCCATGCGAGGTATATCACCTTCCCTGTACCCGCCCGTACACTAACAAAGGACAGCCACAGCACCGGGAGTGTTTATACGAAGTCCTATGCTACGACCCCCTTGATAATTTTATGGTTCGTATGTTGTTGCCAATCATAACTTTATACGAAGTCCTATGCTACCACACCCTTGATAATTTCATGGTTCGTAAGTTGTTGCTAATCATAACTTTATACGAATTCCTATGCTACTACCCCCTTGATACGACCGACACTTCATGACTCGCCAGTTGCTTCCTATCATAATTTGGCAACACACAAGCCAAGGCACCTTTCAATTGATACGAGGAGATGTAATGGTGCACAAATTGTTGTCAATCATAACTACCCCGTAGTGCGACCACCCAACTAATGAGACGGATACGACGGGAATTTACTACCCCATACTTCCTTCCTAATGTCCCACCAGATATCAGATATCAAGGCTGTATGAACGAGGTTCCACCGTTTGTAACTAGTATGTATTCATGCCTTGCGTGGCCCAAGCTTGTGACTGCTTAGTAACTGCATGCACTGTGAGCATTAGCTTTTGTCGCTTTGGCCTAATCATAGGTTAATACGGCAATAATAGCAGACGGCTCATCAGTTATTTGATCTTGACTTGCTTCTGCGACGATCATGTTCTTTCTTGCTTGACTTCCGTGGTTTCGAGTAAGAGGCGGACCATATGAAAAGTTATGGGTTTTGGGGGGGAGGGGGTGGGAGGATTTTGCCAGCTGCTCGACTGCCCGAATCTTGTTTGGCTTCGCTCTACTAGGCTGCGCAGCATCTTGAGAGGAATTCAAAATTTTTCCTATTTCACGCTGCTTTGCTCGCGATGCGTAAACTTCTTTGCGCCAACTTAACGCTACCTTGCGCGACATATGTACCGCCCCACCTCACAGTTGTTCTTATGGTCCGTCTCTTTATAACAAAGTACTGTTTTAACCCATATTGTTAAGGCCTCATTTATCCGCGTCTAAGCCGCATCCCAAAACGCAAGCCCGCTCTTCTTAAGGGGAAGATTGGTTGAAAGATGCAGTGGAACTTCACCAAACAACCACCAGTTCATACTGTGTGCTACTACTTCGTTGCTTGGTCATTTAGTAATCTGAAAACACAGTTAATTTGCTCGACTATACCTATTATACGCGACAACCTCCTCTTTCCGGCGACCCGGTATGTCATCTTTTCAAATTTACCTCCCCGATTGAAACCTTTCAAGTCGATACCCCAAATGACAAAAACACATTTGTTTTTCTTTGTCTTTACCCTTTTAGGACCAATGATAACTTGATGACACTATCCCTCTGGTCCCGTCGCCCTCTTTTTAAGCCCGAAGTTTCTTTGTAAACTAGTTGTTTGTGAATGACAATTTGGCACTGTCCCGCTTATATCCTACCAACTCCCTGATAACAACCATAATGTTAGGTACGTCATTCGTTGTCAGTCATGATTGAACACCAACATGCTGATGCTCACCCCTTAATACGAACGAGATTTCATTGTCTGCTAGTTGTGAACGACCAGTCACCACTTCGCTTATGCCACCACCCAATAGATTCCACTAAGTTTTCATCATCGTCCAATATTTTAGACAACTACAATTTGAGAATAACCCAGCAATGCTATCACCCTCTTAATACGACGGAAATTCCATAGTCCTCAGTTCGTTGCCAATAAATTAGACCCGACGCCGCTCAGACCCCTCGGATACTACCAGCCCAACGGATACAACTGAAATTGTCAGCCAGTTGTTGACAATTATAACTCCGCTAATGCTAAGTATCATCATGGTCGGGAAGTGGTTGTATGGACGAGGTTCCACTGTTAGTAACATGCATGAAATAGCGCATTACATTGCGGAAGCTTCTGCCTGCGCGAAAACTGCATTCATAACCGCCCTAACTTGCAACGTTTCTTTAAACGAGTGAGGCCTTATCATACGTTAACACGGTAATCCTTACGTAGTAGAAAGTACGTTTTTCATTGGGGAAGTGGCTAGGGGGGAAGAGAGCTGCGCGAATGTTTCAAAACAATTCCTGGCTTTCCCCTTAACCTAAGATTTTTCACTCATGATGTTCCGTGCACTGGAACATACCAACGTTCAAAAGTCTTGACCATCCCACTTTTCTTTTGAAAGCTAAGTCTTGACCCTCCCCCAAGGGACCCATTTTGCTGAAAGTGAAGCTCCACTTCTTCCCCTAAAAGTGAAAACGTACCTTCCCCAAATGAATTATTGTACCATTACCTCCCTCTGCGATAAACGTCTCCTTCTCATGCTTGATCCAGGACTCGACCCTGGAGTTTCCTTGTCCAGTGGTTCATCCTATGCAGAAATAATTAAAAAAAGAATGTTACCAAACGAAGCCAGGTGATGCAATTGCTTCATTTGTTTAAGAACATCTTTGAGTTAGCTAGCTTTGGAAATTTCGAACAGATGGTAATACAATGGTCGTCTAACTCATTCCTTTCAATTTGGTTTAGGTGTGGAAAATGGAACCAAATGAAGGCAATGTTTGTGCATGTTTGGGAAAATGCCCCTTTCCTTTGCAATCGACAGCTGATAAAGGTGCGTGTTCGTAACAGATCACTTCGCTGTCCTGTACAGCATTGCATATTCCTTGCACTGAGAGCAGATCGGAAGCAACTGGAAAGGTCGAAGGGGTGCAAAAGTTTGGAAAACATCCCGGTTAAATATGAGTCGAAATCTACTTGCTCAGCCTCAATGCAGGCGGTCAGACTGGATATAACAAATAATATACTGGACCGGAAGTGAGGTGCATTACAATTCTACTCTAGCCATTGGAAACCTTTTGAAGCATCTGACAATCAACAGAAATTCCTTGAATTTCGTTTTTCTACTTACCATCATGGAAATTTCCAGCAATCAAGAAGTCCTTCGTAATCACTTCTGCAAAAAGCTCATTTCTCTATTTCTCGTATAGCTCTTCCCTTCTAGATCCCTTCAGATCTATTGCGCGCGGTGTGGGTATGCCTAAAGTTTGAAAGAATTTCATTAGTCATTAAATTTTTAACACTCTAATACCTACTCTCCTAGCGTATGTTAGAGTTTTGACAGAACACACCATGAATGTATATCATCTGCTAAGATCGTAGCGATCACATGATTTATCAGAAACTAATCTTCTCTCAAGGAGAGAAAGGGGCCAACTACCCCACCACCCCTTCTTTTCCTCTCGTCTACTTGCTTCCGCTAATCGATCAAAATCGCCCCCAAATTATACGATATCGTGGAAAAGATTTCTTGCGAGCTTGTTCGTACTTTTCAGGTTAAGATTTAAAATGATAAAATCTCTTACGAGTGATTGAGCTTTAACTGACAAGACCTAAATTGTTTAGCATTTGCCACTTAACGGCTGCTCGCTGGAGCCTTGTGAAGCAAACAAAATTCTCTACTATTGACGTATAATATAGATATGGAAGAAGCCATATAAAACGGCTTAAATTGAACGCTTAACTAGTTATTTAAATCGAACCTACCTGTAGAAATACCAGGTTCTATTAGAAATTCACTTGTTCAAACCGGTTGTCAGTGTTCGTAAATTTGTCCTCTACTTTTTCTTCAACAGTGGATTTTTTGCTCTTTCTGTTTTGTCCCAAAGGTCTTCAACAGCAGGAAAAACGTCAGCAAGGAAACATCACAGCAAACACTCCATGGAAAAGACTTTGTCGCTGGAAATTAGCTGGAAAACAAGCTTCACGAAGCGCCATATTCTCTTCGATTTCAGCAACGTGGGCAAAGCAAATTAGCATATCATTTACAATTGAATTAAATTCTAACGAGATCTGTTTGTATGCGTACACTGGACTGAAAAATATCGAACCATCATTTTCTCTAAACGTAAGCCTCTAACCCGGGTAATTCTTAATTTCCACTAAAATTACGTTTAGATACTGTTTCTAATTTCCTGAATTACATCAAAAGAAGTCATTGGTTCGACCGCCAGTTTCATTTTAAGAAATCACTTCCAGAGACCGGATTTAATAAGCAGAGGAGGTTCCCTCTATCTGGCCTCGTAGGCAAAATACAATTTATATAATGACATACAAGTTTGGTAAATTCCTCCAAAGAGCCTTTAAAAAAGCATATTCTTAATACGTTATTCTGAATAATAGGCGCAAAGGATGATTACGTCAAAGTACCTTCTCTGTTGCTTAATTTAGCCAGCAGAGAACCGCTCAATGACAAAACTCGCTAAAACAGCAATTTAAACGCCCTGAGACGCCATAGAAACTACAGGCGACAACATTATGGAGGTAAAGGTAACTTCTTAAATTCATTATTTCCATACAAATCCGTTACGCAATCTCAGCGGTAGCTTGGGCTCGAGCTTCCATCAGTTCCAACGAACAACATGGTAATTGATAAATAATATCACGTCCTTTTCCGGCCGTGGTCGTTTTGTACGAACGAATCTTAAGCATATCCTGATCATTCGGTGTGTATATAAACCAATTCTAGTGACCTCACCATCCTGTACCATTAATCCTCTACATTTGTTTTAATTTGGGTTTCGTGTTATCCGCCATTTTGAAACGAAACGATCGTTCCCAGGGTCTTTGCGGTATTCAAAATGGCGGACAATCCGCCATATTGGATCCCGACAGAGCGTGGGAACGAGATATCACAGGAGGGAGAATGTAGAAAACGTGGTATTTTAATTTTAAGCCGTTAACTTGACAAATATGTATGATGATTATTACAATATCCTGGGCCGAGTCGTTCGAAGCAGAGTTGGTGTTAATCCTGCTTCGAACAACTGAATGCCTTATAAAAAGAAAAGGTCGTGGATTATTGACCACTGATGCAGCACTGGATCACCCAGCCACTGATGAAGACACTAGGTAGGAGTGTTGAAACGTTGTGTCGTGAATATTGTAACTCTTTGAGTTACATTCATCAGTGAACGTCAATGTGTCTCCCAAGTGGTACGTATTGGAGCACCAGGGAATTTGCGCATGAACAGAGGAAACACTTTTAGGGCGCTTTCCATTTGACAGAACTGACCGGCCAGACCGTGTATTTGGAAGGGCTAACTCTACAACGCCTTCAAAATAACACAATTCGGGGACGATATATACTCCTCTAAAAGAATGTGAGGGATGTCATGCAACTGTTTCTTCAAATTGTTGCATTTTCTCTGCAAACTGACCGGTCTGGCCGGCCAGTTCTGACAAAAGGAAAGGCCCTTAAAAGAGGATTAAAAGAGAGGGAAACAAAAACTAGGACCAGTAGTGGTTACTGTAGACCTTAAAGCATGAGAGTTGTATTATGACAATAACCCCAGAGATTTCGGCCGGAGGGTCTCTTATACCACTCCCGGCACTTCGCCAGCTTCAGTGCCCATCCTCGATAAGCAGCGAGGGAAAGAAATGTCCCAGTGTTTTGTTTGTTTTGGGGGCTAGGTCTTCTTGGAAGCAAAACTTCAATAATGAAACAAATTTAACAACCTCTATTTGGTGGTGTCGTTGAAAATAACAGTACGATTTTGCTATCATGACTGTGACAACTCGACTCCCTGTTTCTTTCGACACTAGAATATTGGCACTGGAGACAGCAAGTAAACTTGCTATAAAAATTGTAGCAGTGATTACATGCAAGCTTTGCAGGCCAATTTTTTAAAAGTATGAATTCTGTTCAATATTTTCGTATAACGAATGTGATGCCAACAGCAGCTAATGTTTTACTTGAAGGGTTTTAAATTGAGTGTCAGAAGTAATTCACAAGAGTTCACGTCAGCCTTTTCTTGTGTTGGTAACAGACCTTTATACCGATACGGCGGCCATCTTGAATTCTATTGTTCTGAAAAAGATATTATTGGATGCCCGAGGGGAAACATGTATGCGTATGCCCCCTGGAAATGCCATAATATCTTTCACAGAACAATACAATTCAAGATGGCCGCCGCATCGGCAAAAAGGTTGATTACTTTTAGTTTGCATATGAATAAAAGACTACGCAAATAGACTCGCTTGAAGTAGAGGCTGAAGTGAACTCGGAAGTGACCTGTTGGAAGCGTTTAACATACTGAGCCAGTTGAATAGAGGCGCACGGCCTTAAAGACAAAAACGTTGCCATGGGCCACTTCAAATTGTCATTTCTCGCAACCCATAACTCCCCAGTTATACTTTTTGGCTTAGTATGCTTTGTATAGAACATCTCTTCCTCTGGTTCGAATCACAGCCACATTTGGTGAGCTGCGTGACCAAAACAGAAAAAAAGGATAAAAACTCAACAACGTAAGAGCCTACCAACAGGAAATCTGTAGCATGGAATTAGTGAAAATTTATCTTTTAAACGAGTTACGTCATGTAAGTCATTCTGGGGATAAACTTTCCGTATACTTCTCTATTTTGATGCAAACGGAAATGCATTGCTACAGATTTTGAAGAACGATGGTACGGTTCTTATAGCAAGAAAAGAGTCGTTTTGTTTCTTTTCTTTAAATTTTTTTTGTAGGAACGCGAGGTTGGGGACTGGCACTAGCTGCATCAACGATCCCTCCAAGAAAGCATTTCACATGGTCCGAAAATTACCCTTGACGTTGAACCCCGTTTATTCGCTCTATTTTGATTTAGTATAATTTTTAGCGTTGAGTTTAAGAATTCGGTGTTTTATTCACCGCGCTTCCCGGTTAATGATTAACATTTTGGAGGCGCGCCTGCTCAGCTAAGCAAGCACTTTTCGTGCCTTTTTATCGTGCTGTAGACGTTCTTTTGCACTTTCTCGACATTCACCGCTGAAAATTATACTAAATTATTCGCCTCAAGCTCAGTGAATATTGGTGAATATTGTTCTCCAGCTCATATTTTATCTATTATTAAAAATATTATTTAGAGCGTAGAAGTCAGCAGACACGGCAAACAAAAAGAAACAAACAAACAAACAAACAAAGAAGGAAGGAAAGAAAGACAAACATTCTTAAAATAACGTCTTGTAGGATCAATCTTTCTGATTCAATAGGATAAAAATCAAGAATAAAACTCTTTAAGACGCTTTGAATGCAGTCACTGTTTATCGACAGCAACTAGAACAGTCCACGCTTTACTAGAACACAACTACATATATCTCTGATACGTAAACTATACATCTCTCATCAAATCGATCACGGTATTATGTACAACATTATCGTAACGATGTCAGTAATTTCCAGGGTTGTCATTAATTATCAACAACTCCACTGTGGTCCTCTCCTCCACTGTCATTCAGCTGAGGGCTGGAGTTACCTAGGAAACAACGACAGAAACATGTCACCGTCTCCATTGGGCGTTTTTTAATCGAATGACGTAAACCAAGGTAATTACTTTGACCAATCACCAGTCAGCATACCATCAAATCAACCAATCGCATGCGCCCAGCACCAAGCGCGGGAAACCGTATGAAGAAGGTAAAGCACTTGACATAAGAAAGTGACTAAAACCAGATTTCTGAGCCCACGCATGTCAAAGCAACCACAAATCCACGTTCTCATTGAATCCGCTCGTCGAAAACTTGGTTTCTGTCGACATAATCAAGTACCTTCCGTGACGAAGAAGGAGGGGACACAAAATTTAGTCCAGTCACCAAGCGTAGAAATACCAAAGCAAAACAATCCCAAAATCATTCGTAACACTCAACTGAAAAGAAAACCACTCCACCAAGATGAAAATCGCATACAAAGCCGTTGAGTCACTTAGACCAACCCAACAACATACTGCTGGATATTTCACACCGCATGGACAATCACCAAAGAAGGAGGCTAAGATTTTCGGTTGATAATATAGTTACGTACCTGGGCTGATGATAAATAAAGAGAACTGTTTTTGAGACACTAAATATTCAGTAAAATTACCTACGTTTCGCTATTAATGCCATCCTCAGGGTAAACTGGCATATGAAAACGTTCAAATGCCAGTATACGGTGAGGAAAGCAGTAAATGTCGAGACCTTCGGTAATTTTTCCATAACATGTATTGCCTCACAATCAATTCCCTTTATAATTATCATTTCCTTTCGATACTACGCAGTTATTTCCACTTAATTACGCACCTGGACTGCCTGCGGGGCTGTTGTCATATTCCCCGCTCCCGTTGCTCGTTGTAGGTGAGTTTCTCTTTCGGGTGATGACCGTCGGGGGAGGGGTGTTGGACGAGATGTCGCTGAGCTCATCAGCACTTATGTGCACCAAGTGATACTCGTTCCCTGCCGAGCCTGGCAGTGAACTGAAGGAAGGAATTACGTCATCGACTGTCACAGCCTCAACTTTGCTGGTGACTGAAATCAAGGGCACATCGAAATACACTGAGAAATCACTGCCTGGAAAACTAGTTTGAAAGAGTGAAAGGCTTTTTTTTTACAAGAATGTAAGACTCACAACGAATCCTGCAAAAATTCAGGTGAAACCAATCCATTGAGAATCACTCAGCTAAGATGTGGTACGAAAAGTCCTCTTCCTATTCTCACGGTTGAGCTGGAACGAGCATGGAATGGAGGCTAAATGATTCCCCCGAATGAGCCTCCTCTGCATGCTCGTTCTAGCCTACCCGTTAGAACGCGACCATGCATAGCCAATTTTACGTCACCGAAATAGTGTAGAGTTTTCTCCACCAAAGTGATTCCAATGTCCAACACTCGCAAGTAATAGCGCTTAAGATATGGTGTTTTTGAGCGACAGACAGCAACCGGAAACGAACTTTTCGTATTCTTGGACAGTTGTCTCTCAAATCTTCGAACAAATCGTCTCTAAAGCCACTTACCAATACAAGTCGCCAAGCCAGGTTAAAAGGGAAAATAACTCAATTTAGGTTGCAGTCCGTGGCTACAAAAACGCCTGTGCCTTAAACTTCCCAACTAAATAGGACGGTTGTGCTGGATTATTCATGGATTTCTAGACGACAGTAGCAATAGCCGTGTCACCCTTGTAACTGCACAGTATTTTAACTAGATATACCTTGTGAGGGTAAGAGCTGGGAAGCGCTGCTTAGCGACTGTAGAAGTTCCTCTTCAGTGGCCGAGTATCTCATTCTATAGGTTTTATTAATGGCTGAGGCACGTTTCAGATCTGACAATAACTGTGAACTAAGTTGAAGGCCTGCAGAGTAAAACAGTTTGGCTACAAAAGCAGATAATGTATCGAACATCAAACGCGTCTGACTTACACGATTCTCCAATTTTGTCCAGCTTTCGTGAATCGAGGGAAGTTTCGTATTAAAGAACTTAACGTGGCTCAAACCAGTTATTTTCACTTGTAGGATTACATCTTTAACACTGTATAACGCACCGGCGATGTTATCAAACCATCCAAAATCCCGATTAATGACAAACGAGATGCCATCATTATTTGAGCAATGGAGCACAAGTTTCTATGGTTTATAAGCTGATAAACCAGGCGGGAACTCGAAGAATTCTTAAATCAGTCGCCCACGGTTCGTGATTTACGAATTCTTCGAGTGTACTTCCAACATCTCAAGTGGTTTATAAGCCCATAAACCATACAAATGTGTGGTTTATTGCTTTTATATAATAACTCAGTCCAACGAATTTATCGGCACAATAAACCATAGCTGATTGACCAATCAGAACGCGCGCATTGAGTTTGTTATTGTATAAATTAGCGTAATATGTTACCATGACAACATTAAAGTCTTTAAGAGCCCCACTCTTTATTTTGGCTTTAGTTGCTTGTGTCTCAGAAAACAAAACTCGGTGACTCCCATTTTTTATCGCTGAAAAGCAATCAGGAGACTGAGATGAAATTTTCGGCAACGTGAATAAATTGTGGAAGTCGATTCCGATCCACCCCATATTTAAAAAAAAAATAGGTGGCGCTGGATGTGCTCGTACATCTTTTTATTTTATTTTATTTCATCTTACTCTGCAGACAGTTTTATCTTAGCCATACTACTTTCCAGCAAATCAATATTCAGATACAGTACCTTCACTTCCGACTGAGGAGGGGCTGGTGTTGTTGCGGTGTACTTTTCGTTTATCTTTACCCCGATTGCTGAAAGCAAATTCCGATTCCAAATTTTTACTGCTTACAATCGATTTGGCGTTGGAGCACCAATCGGGGAAGAAACAAATCAACCAAAAGGGGACGCTACAGATCAAATTAACTCAGATAAAACTTTGGTTTTTGAGAAGGCACGCAAAAGCTGAGTACCCAGAGAAAAACCTCTTGGATCAGAATACTGAACTGAACCCAAATTTGATGCCGAGTCAGATAATTTAACTTAGGCAGCGTTTACACGAACACGCTTTCATTTGTAACCGTATCGTTTTCGATGCGGTTAAGCCTTCCGTTTACACGACACCGATCGAAACCGTTGCCGAAACCGGGTCGATTTGAAACCGCTGCCAAAAGTGGAGCGTTTTCAAAACGATACGGTTTCATCTGACGTGTAAACGGCGAAACCGCATCGATCTGAGTACGGTTACCATTTTGGCGCGAAATTTACATTGTTCGATTCAAAATGGTGGATTCTTTCTTTAATCGTACCCAGATCGCTCTGGTCTGTGATGACTTCAGCATGACGTAAAGAGTACGAAATCGGTTCCAGTGTAAACACCTCCAAACCGCATCGATTTCGATGCGCTTTCGAAGTCGTGAAACCGTATCGATGTGAAACCGCGTTCGCGTAAACGTAGCCTTAAACACATTGGTGGAAGGCGATTCAGTGCTCTCTCAACACTGCACCAACGAAGCTGCCATTGAATCGCATTGGAGAGTGATCATCGCAGTTAATGAAGCAACTGAAACAGGTGTAAAGAAGCCTGAATAAAATCCAGGCTTGAACGGGACATGAAGCCATCACTGTGCGATTGCGTAACACACTGCTCTACCAACTGAGCTATCAAACCAACTGGAAGCTGGGGCGAGTTCGTGTTACATCCCTTAATTAAGGCGCTGTTACACGAGGCAATTTTTCGTGCAACTTGTCTCGCCATTTTGTTGCGAGACAAGTTGCACGAAAAAGTGCCACAGACATTTCTTGCCATTTTTTTGTTGCCGCAATCGTTGCGAAAAGTAGAAGTCAGTTCTACTTTTCGCAACGCGTCTCGCAAGGAATTTTCTCCACATTGCGCAGTCTAACATCTACCCTGCAACTTGTGTCGCAACGTTTTGCGGCATCAACCAACGAAAATGACCCTTTGACTTCACGTGATCATCAGAAGTGAGACAAGTTGCACGAAACCTCATCTAGTGTAACATTTGTCGAGCAACTTGTCTCGCTGCGTGGTAACTCTTGTGGCAACAAAATTGCGAGACAAGTTGCGAGAGAAATTGTCTAGTTTAACAGCGCCTTTAGTAGCCTGGATTTTGTTCCAGGCTTCTTTGCATCTGTTTAAGAGTCTTTATTAACTGCGACGATCACTCTCCAATTCAACACATATCCGCAGTTCAAATATATGAAAATTTCATATATATTCTCCGCGATACAAGCTCCCATTATAAGGAAGGCAATCATGCTGTGTTTACCGTGGAGTTTCTGTGTCCATTTCCGGTAAATGATGAGGTGTTGATAGATCCAGTTCGGGACTGCCACGTCCAACATCATGATCAGGGGCGATGCTGCAAGCTGTTCCATTCAATCCTAACAGCAAACGACAATATGAATCAATCAATCACTAACTAAAGCAGGTTTTTTCTAACCAATCATGCTACTCAAAAGTTTTCAGTCTCACAGTTTTCAAAAGTTTTCAGTCGAATCCCTTTCCAGGTAGAACTTTACCAAAATTTTCTTCCCTGCGGTCAAGTTCGCTAGGATTACCGTAAAGTCTTCTCCCTGGTAATACGTTCTTTCTGTGGAGCATTGCAGGTCAAGTTGATTTTCTCATAACTGCACACATGCGGACGCAAAATTAGTGAAAATATGGATAGATGGACAATAAGACATTCCCTCAAACAAAGCGGTTTCAGTTGAGTAAGAGGCCATTTGCGACTTCACCTCAGCCTCTTTTTCAAAGCGAGTCCAAGTGCGAAGTCTTTCTCAAGAAAGTTGGTTTCGGAATTGGCCTGTTGCTTTCGCCTGTAAGACTACGCTTCGTGATTGGCCAAAAAATCTCGTGCCACTTCATCAACCAATCAGAACTAAAATCGAAATCAATTACCAACTGTTAACACGCATTTTACTGACAGGGCTTCGCTAAATGGATTTGATTCGAGCGACCTGCTGATTTCCGAGACAACTGAAAACCGCTATAAATCGGCAATATTAACTAGACTTTCTTATCACGAAGTGATACCTGCTTTCTTGGGAGAGTTGCGACTCTTTCCATGGGCGCTAGAATCTATGCTCGGAAGCGTGGCACCTCGGCTGCGCTGTGGCCTGACGCTACCTGATCTTGACATTTTGGTTTGGCTGCCATTCGACAGAGAGTCTACGTGTACATTCAAAACAACATATCAACCATACTGTACTACAGTTTCATAAATACTAAATAATACAGGAAGTCTTCGTGATAACGTGGCAGTGCACGGACAAATATGCCGAATGCCCTCAGTGATGGGGAAATATCTATGACAAAACTACAACGTGTTGCATTAACAATCATTATGACGACTTCAAGAAAAGCAAAAGAAAACAAAAGCTGTTGTTAAAAGGATGCATGAAAGAGGTATGAGGAATATATCAGATCTAGAGTACATTGTATCCTAGTTTGTTCGGTTCATTCCTCCGTCCGTTCTTTTGTTCATCGTTCGTTCATTCCGGCGATTATCAGTTCATTCATCCATCGGTTTCGGTCGTCCGTTCACTTAATTGTGCGTCCATTCATTCACTTACTCGTTCGTTCTTTCGTTCGTTCGTCCGTTCGTTCGCCCTTTCACGCATTCCTTTGTCTGTTTACTTGTTTTTTGTTTGTCCATTCCTTCCTTCCTTCCCTTCCCTCGTTCACTCATTTACTAAGTAAAGCTGTCAACTTTAGGAGTCAACGTAAGAAAACTATAATTAGCTGAGTGTTCATGTGATCCGACTCCAATAAAGCAACAAAACAGCTACAGGTGTACTTGCCTTCCAAAGCCTTCGCGCTGTCAAGTGATGCTGAAGCTGCTTTATGGGCCTCAGCGGCTACTTTATGCACCTCTGCGCGGTTTAAACAGCTTTGTAGTCTCTCCAGCATACTGCTGGTCTTCTCCATACGTGCTCTTTTCTTATACTTGTCCTTATATTTGTCTTTGTCTTCATCAGCACGCTTGGGCCATTCCACCAGTGTAACATATCTCCTGGACACCCCAGAGGAATTCCAGCGAGAGCCTCGAGGCCCCCTGTTGTCAAACTTCAATAGATTTAATAGCGCTCTTTCCTCTGAATCAATAACTGGTCCTTGGTTAGCGGGAAGGCAGTTTGCACAGCCGGTTTGAGATGAAACTTCTGATTTGCGTTCTCTCTCTTCTCGCTGCTCAGGCACGCAACTGATGTCAAAAAATTCAAGCTGGACGTCCTCCACACTCCAGCCGTCCTGGTCGGGCTGTGCTGGTAGCTCTTCCTGTGGACTCTCGGAACAAGGTAAAAGATCCTGCAAAGTCTCCTCTTCTAGCGTCTCATCTGAAAGAGCCACAGTTAAATCAAATCAACTCCAATCAAATCAAACGATGGGTTTTAAGGAAAAGGAAAACTGGGGGCGTATCCTTTTGGGACTATTCCGGAATAAAAATACATGAAATGTTCGGTTTACCTGTTCATTTGGGGCTTATTCCGTTTCGGAATGAACTGAATAACGTTCTGTTTATTCTGCCTCCGATAGCAGAATGAACGGGATAAACAGAATACTCGTTTGTTGGCGAAGATTTTGGCGCGAAAATCCTGCGCGGCAGCCGAAATGCCAGTGTTGCTCGTCTCCAGACTATTACGCGTTAGTTCCCAGGTTCCCCTCCGCAGTAACCGTTCCGTTTACGGAATACGCGTTCTTGTGGAAAACCTTATTCCGTTAATCCTAAACCGGAATAGACACAACAAAATAGTTGGAAAAGAATGCAACCTAGAGTACCTAGAGAAAAAAATCTCTCGAGCTAACCTCTTAAGGATTCCTCCTCATTGCCCTCAGGTTCTGACATATCCTCTTCGGCCTCACCCCTCCCCTGTGTGTCTTCTTCGCCACTCTCTACGCCACTCCCCACTTCGTTCTCTTCTTCCTCCTCCTCATCATCATCACCATCACCATCACCATTATCATCCTCTTCATTGGTGTCTCCATCCACCTCTTCTTCGCCTTCCTCTGAAGCGGGTAGAATGGGACCTGGAAATTAGATTGCACCCGTATGAACAACTTCCCTACTTGGCAAATTTCAACTGATCGGAAGATGAGCTACAGTCATTACAACCTTTGAACAAGTGGGTGAAATGAAGGTATTTAAAAAAAAACAAAACAAAAAAAGTCGAAAAAGTCAACAAAACTGAGACAATCTGGGGTACCAATGGGCAGGCCCTGATTTCATACTGGCCCCACTTTTTCGACAGGTGAATAGTAATTAACCCTGTTGGATTTGCTAGCATTTATCCGCTGGATAGCGATTTATCCGTTGGATAGCGTTATCCACCTTTCGAACAACTGGGGCCTAGTCAATATAGTGACTTCCTTAGACCATGGGTAGTTCCACTCTCCTGTGCGACAAACGGTCAGTTCTGGTTTGGCCGTTTGTCCAGACAGAGGACTGGAACTACCCAGGATTCACTTGGAACTCACTTTAAGCAAAAAATAGTCGGGGGACATAGTGCCCTTACAATCACTAGCTCTTTTACAGCCTGACTAGCGGGCAAGCATTGGGTAGAATATAGGGGATTTTGATGTTCACTGCTAACCGGTTTATTCATAATGTTTGATGGTCGTAACTGCCTGAGATTTCTCCAAGGAGAGGATTCATCAAGAGAGCAATTTGATTGA
The DNA here is from genome assembly GCA_014634185.1 of Astreopora myriophthalma. Lineage (NCBI taxonomy): Eukaryota > Metazoa > Cnidaria > Anthozoa > Scleractinia > Acroporidae > Astreopora > Astreopora myriophthalma. Next base: position 191,254 of record BLFK01000190.1, read on the forward strand.
TCGGTTGCCACAAAAATGTCAAAATCCCCTGGAGTGCCCCCCCCTCTTCCAAGGGGAGGACAAGGATAAGTGCACATAGAACAAGAACAGTAAAAACCTGAGTAACCTAAAGGTTATGAAGAAGAACAAGAACATAACAGAAATACACCATACGCATTACAGTGGTTGGAATATTAAGTCAGATCTCAGGGTCTTGCTTCAGTGCTCAAGGTGATTCCTTAGTATTGCACTGTGCGTAATAATTTCTTGCACCATTAGTGCAAGCGCAAGTGCGCGCAGAGAAAGGTTAGCATTAGATAACACAAGGGTGAAGTAGATGTCTGCGCCCGCAATGATGACAATGCCCTCCAAACCCCTAACCCTAACCCTAACTGCTGGTCACTGAATCTACCCCACCCTATGTTATTTAATGCTAACCGCAGAGAAACTTGGATTGATTTTTCATTGACCCTAAGCTTGACATCGCGAAGACTGGTCATTTTCTCCTAAACGAGCTTAGTGACATATCGTTTTCTCCACGCAATTTTTTTTATTTTAGTCATTGTCTTTGTACTGTAAAATCTTGAAACAAAAATTACGTCAGAAAAAGTTATAGGGAGACAAGAATTCGTAGCCATTACTCGTGGTCACAGAATCGCGTGTCCAGGAGATCACAGACCCGGGGAAGATTTATTTTCAGTGCCTTTTCACGACGTATGACTGTGCCATAAAACAAACATTAAATTGTTCCTTTTGAAAGATACAACACACCCATCTTGTTAGTTTACAAATTATGTCAATGTTGTGCTTCCTGTTCCCGCCAAAAGAAGCGAGAATCAATGGAATAAACACGTTCGATACAGCACCATACAGCTTTGACTAAATTGAGCCAGCTATAGCACCTAAACGAGTTTGGTGACCGTTTTTTTTTTTTTTAATTGCACATTTCGAGTCACTATAATGGAGGGAAAAAGCAGTGAAAGTTTAAAGAAAATCTTATTTCAACTTCTATTACGAGGGAATCACCTTAAACGAACAGTACCTGATAACGTCTCCACATCCAATGAAGTGTGTACTGTAGAACGCGGCCTGACGGACTGCCCCTGCCGTGTCGCTGCCACGGAGTCACCTTGTTGCTTAGTAACCACCTGGTCATTATCATCTTCCATACTGTCCAATGACTGTTCTAGCAGTGACACGTGACCCAAGTCTGATATACTCCCAGCTGTTGCGGCCGTTGCTGCAGTCGTCGCTGCAGTTGCCGTGGGTGGGTGATTCCTCGACAGTTCAATGGCAAGTCGCTGGGTTTAACATTGCAAAAGAAGATTCGTTTGAATGGGTGAAAAGACAGTAGTTTCCTACTGAGTGGCAAAAGTAATTATGCAGTTGCTCTGGATTTGCTTTGCTCCATTTTGACTGGATCAAAAACTCGCGCAAACTTTTCAACCAATCAGAGGCAAAACGAAAACCAATTGCGACTTACTCACGCTCATTTTCCCGCGCTTGGAGCCGGCTGGCTTTACTTGCTTTGCGTTCTGATTGGCTAATAAAACCAAGTCGTGAATGACTTCGATTTGTGATTGGCTGAAGGGTGCATTTACGTTCTACGACATTCAATTGAAAACAGCTGGAATGCTATGCCTGAATGATACCTCTCTTTAAACTCTCTTGAGGTCCCCCGTTAGTCAGATACAACAAAGGATTTTTGGCATATTAGTTTTTCAGGATGCCTAGAGTAAGTCCCTAAAATACAATGTCCACAGGGGAGGGGAGGGAGCGGGGCTTTAGAGGAAGAGGACATATCACAAATGTTACTTCCAAGGGGGGAGGGGGGATGATTATAAATGGACACGGGAGCTTCATCGAGTTTCCACCCAAACGGTGTCTTAATAGGCCCTTTCTGAGTTCACATCAGCCTCTTTTTCAAAGCGAGTCCAAGTGTGAAAGTCTTGGATTTTTCCCCAGAAGGATCAGAAACTGTTCACAACCAGAGCTTGCACAGAGATCTTCTATTGGTTGAGTAATGCCTTTAACCTACCTCTTTTAAGTCATTAATCTGTTGTATATACTGAGTTTGTCCAGTCTCCAGTTGATTAATGTACCTGATATTGAAACCACATCAAAATTTTATCAGGATTGGTGAAAGCCGACTATAAAGCCTTAACTGTTTGATACAGATTTCAAGATTACCAAACAATAATTCAACACAACAACTTACCACTGTTGATCTCTGCACTTTTGATAAAAAGTTGGAGGTCTGACTTGGAACCTCAAAATTAGGGTATCATTGGCTATGTTAAGATAGCCCTCGTTTGCCTGAAAAACAACAACAAAAAAGAAACAGTACTTATGGTATGTCTTTAGTCTGTGTATTGCTGACGACTCCTTTATCTCTGAACCTTAGAACCTCACCTATCAGAAAATAAGCAGCTGCAATCTTGGACAAAAAAAGTTGACACTTTTCAATTTTTTTGTCCGCTTGGAGTGTACTCTCAAAGGAAGGGCAAAATACCTCTTCCCGACACCCCACCCACACCCACACCCACACCCAATGCAGTGTTGTCCACGAACAAGCACAAATAACCCAGCCATGTCTCAACATTGTCTTCCGGAAAAAAAAGGGGGGGGGGGCAATAATAAGATTGTCTTTTTGACCTGATGCAAATTCATTTCTTAGATATTGACAACTAAGGAAATTGGAAGTGTCTGAACATTTTTGTTTTGTCATTATGGCTAAAGATTTTACGTCCTTTAACAACTGTGTCAAGCTGAGTGGAGGATGGGTCCCTCAGGAGTACCGGGGGCCTCCTCTGTAACGGCAGGCCCCTGGACAGTAACCCATGACTGGAAATCCCTGCCACCTAGCCATGAGCCCCATGACAAGTACAGTCATCCAGGCACTTGCCACGCTGCACTGGGAGTGGACAACGATGAATGGGGAGGGGAGGAAAAAACAAAGACAGACCAGCCAGAACCTCCCCTAGAAATCCACCACGCCCTGCCACGCCATGCTCCAACACCCTACCACTGACAATAAATCGTTTTCACTCACGTGACCAGTGGCCATATTGATTTACTGAAACAAAAGGACATGTTTGCATAAAAATGGAGTTCTATTCCCCGAGGATTCTTTTGGGACACCAAAATGGCCGCCGTTTCTTTCTTCACGTACACCAATATGGCCGCCATGACATCAAGTGAAAAGGATCCAGATACCTTTCCTGCATTCCTCCCAGTCTCCCACGGTAAGTTATGAAATGAGGCTGGGGTGGATAACAGTCAAAATGGCAGGAGCAAACATTTTCCCGCCATTGCGAATTTTATCCACCATTGTTTCATAACGTACCGTGGGGGGCTGGGAGGAATGCGGGAAAGGTCTAACAGCTGCTTTGTGCATGCGCTAGTATCAACAGATCTACCCACTGCCTCGATGAATGCAAGATTTTCCTTTTTGTTAACTGCGTTAAATTGCATCGAGATGCATGGATTATGAAGTGCTCATTCCAAATATCACTTCACAAATTGGATAAAATTTCTTTAAGATGATAATATTTCAACTTTAATCAGTGGTCAAGGGTAGTTGCATGAAATCAGTCCCTGCTTTCTGCAGCAAAGAGGCAATATAGTGGAAAGGTAGAACACATACCAAGAGGTCCAATCGGAAAAACCTGTTGTAACCCCAACATTCACCAACTTCAAAGTCTGATGCTGAAAAAGAAATGACAATAAAATTAACTGAATTCTTTTTTACAAATACAAAATAATGCCCGAGGACTTAAACAGAAATTCCATTTGAGGGCAGCTCTGATAATTATAACAGAATCATAGAGTGTTAAAACCATCTGACACCTGAAGATATGGGAATTTCAGAATGGAATCACCTTGGGCTGGAATATCTCCTGGCACTGGTTCTCGCTAAAAGGACTGTATCCCTCCAATGATAAAGTTGCATTTCACTTTTGATACAGTTGAAGATACACTCTTAGAAGTCTATTCCATTCACTTGTTACTCACCAAATTCTCGCACGATATTCTTGCTTGAGTCAGGGGAAGCATGGTGTATCATTTCAACGCGGTATTCATATCTGAAGGGAGACACAACTGATAAGTAAACAAGATATCTCAGCCCCTTTGTAGATTAACAATTTAGATTGAGAAGATTGATGGTGGCACACCAATCGCCTCATACTCTCAACATCTCAACAAAGATGCCCCTCTCCAAATACTGTAAAAAGTGACAAGATAACTGAGAATTAGGGAAACACGACAAAAACGTCACAGTTACAGTATGCTGGGTAATAATTATTACTTGGATGTCTCTGGCAGTCCTGCTGAAAGCTCCAGGAACACAGAAAGGTAGTTTCCTCTGACCACACCATTTCCATCCTGAAAAGTTTGCGGGAAGAAAAAAAAACAGACGAAAACATCAACTTCCCATCGAGTTCTATGCAGCAAGAGTGCAAGCCAGTAGACCGTGTTCGTCTCGGCAAATTGACACTTCAGCATTTTTATTCTTTTTGTTATGTGAGAAATACATTCAAAACCAGTAACTTTTTTGAGTTAGATTGACAGCCTGCAGATTGACATTACGATTGTCCAATGAGTCAAGAGTGAATTGATTCTTCAGGATACGTCAGAATGAGAGAAGCAAAAATGAGTATGGAGGGACTTATCTCTCTCTCTCTCTCTCTCCTTTCCGGTCTTCATACTCTTCATGCACTCACCCCATTTTTTGGCCTAAAAAGTCAATTTGCTTTTTGCTCACTCAAAAGTAACTTTTGGCTTGCTTTCCCTATTTGTATCCCATATTATTCAAATATTTCTTGGCATACAGTCCCTCAATTTACAGAAAAACAATCTAAGCATAGGCGTAAAACTCAGATGCAGTTTCTTGGCCTAAATATTCATTTATAGGGCAATGGTGATCCATTCAATTAAAGGACTCCAAGCAAAACGTTCCTAAGTGACTTTTTGGTCTAATCTTTAGCCTACAGCATGGGAGAGTTCCCTCCCTAAGAGACACTGTCATGGTAGTTTTACTGTTTTTATGCCATAAGTTGCTGAAAATTTAAACTTGGTACTTGAGGTGACAAGTGACAACATTCCTAACAAACCAAGAAGAAAATATGAAAAGAATTTTACCAGGGAAAAACTATCAATATTAAATTTGTGGTGATTTTAGGAATCCACTATGTCTAAACTTGAACAAATTGGCCAACGTTTTCAAGTTTCAATCCATTTCCACCCCCACCGTCCTTAGATGTAGACGGCAAAAAATGGTTTCATTGCACCAATACAGTTCTTGTCCACAAAACCTTAAAATTAGCATAATTTTTTGCTTTCTTTTGATGCAAAAACGTATTTTACCCTTTTAGTTTAGTTCTTGGGGTGGAAATTGACGCAGTTCTGCAAAATGGCCAAAAAAAAACACAACACTAACGAGCAAAAGTCACTTGAAACGATTTTCCCAGACACCTTTAATTGCAACTCTTGTGTCAGGATTCAAACCTCAATGGACAATCACAAGTTTTCGATAAATACATGTAAAGGAGCTTCATAAAAGTTCTGCTCATGAGGGTTTAGAGGTTTTGCAGCTAGGTATTACTATGTCTTTTATAAAAGAAAGCGAGTACAGGACATGAATTCAGGTGGGAAAAGCGGAAAAGCCAAGATCAGCCAATTTGCCTGTGATGTACAAAACATAATGAAACTCCTGGACATAAAATAATGTAAGCCATTTTTTAGCCTTAAGGCTGGAGCTAACTCCCAAAATACATACAGGATAAACCTTGAGTCTCCAACTTAGTCCACTGACATTCAATGGTTCACTGTACACAGGATCTGCCTTGCGACGCAATAAGCTGGAACAAAACAAAACCGTGGATAAACAGGAAACAAACAGACAATACCATTGAATAATCAAGCAACAGCAAGATTCACACCAACAACAACAAAAGTTACAGACAGAAATTACCACAAACTTATTCCAGAGGAAAAATAATTCCAGTCTTCCTTTCCTGACAATAGCTTCACGACATAGAGACAATTTTTCTCTAAGTTGCCAGTTTTTTAACATTTCTCACAAATGCCTTGAAGGAAACCCATTATTAAAATCAATAACTATTTCATTAACCTTACCACATTAGAGAAACATACCTAAAGTTCGTAATACAAAATGTGCTTGTGTCATATCCAGGAACGATTTCGCTGAAAGTACGGAACATAATTCCAATATCAGAAGTAAAAATTCATTTCAATATCTGAAAAATTTTAATTACAAATTTACCTTGAAAAATCGGCTGGTATTGGGGGACTGACAAACGAAGCCATTGGCTTCCGATGAACCTATTGATAAATCACACATTTATTTGATATTACTGATGATCAATATTTATTGCAGCTGTATTACTGCATATTAATTAATTTGCTCGGCAGTTTGTTACCCTGGCGCATGCATCACAATTCCTCGTGCTCACTGTGCACACTGTTAGGGCAGATTTGCTGTCTTGTTGCGGGAAGAGAGATCCTTGCCATGCAATTGTTAACCATGCTTAGTGCCACTTGCATGCATCAACCTTGCATTATGATTGGTTCAATTGATTGTGGGTGTATGTCCTGATTGACCAAAGTAATGCTACTTTGATTTCAGTTTTACGACACTCAGTTCAAAATACTACTAACAACTAGTCCAGGGCCGAGTTGTTCAAAGCAAGGTAATGGCACTAATCTGGGTTAAATACCCTGACAACCAATAGGATTTAACCAGACTTAAGCAAGGGTTTGCACTAACCCTGCTTCGAACAACCCGGGCCAGTCTCTTCATGAGAAGGTAAGCAAATCCTGAGGGGTTCAGAATTCTAACGACACAAATGGTTTAATATTTGACATCTGCACTTTGTACTCAATCTTGTGTGCTCATAGTCAAAACTGCTTGCTGTTCCTCGCACCTGATTAAACATCTGTAAAAGTTCACCACTTTTGGCAATGAGTTCACTTCTGGAACAAGAGTGTAACTGAAGAAGGGAACCAAAGAAAAGTAAGACATACATTAGAGTACAATCAACTAAGGTAGTTTCCTGTTTCAGTAACTAGCTTCCAATGAACAGTTTCAGTGGTAACATATCATCTCTGAATTTTACCTAATAAAAGCATACCTGATGTTCCACTTCCTGCAACAGAGATTCTAGTAATTCTGTTTCTTGAGTCAAGGAATTTTTCTGTCCTGTTCAATAGAGAGATTAAGAGAAATAATAAAACAAACTAATAAAATATAAAATATTAATGTTAGTAACATGTCTACAGCAGTGGTATACATGTACTGAGGAACACTAGCAGCCTTGTGCATAAAACAGACTGCTTTTCCAGAAGATTTGGGGAAACCCCATTAAGGCTGGTTGGGAGGGGGGTATGCAACAAAACAAGACAAGTGTAAAATAATGTACAGTCCTTCATGTACTGCATAAGCTTTGAATAACTTGATAGAGATACCATGCACCTACTCACCTATTCATGAATTGAAGCTCTAAAAGATGTTGAATTTGGCTTAAATTATACTAAGTATGTAATACACCCTCTTTGATAGAAAGGAAAAGAACACAATAAATGGTGGACTTGTGTTAAAACGAAGACACATGTTTATTGTTACAAATTACTTACCCATCAGTGTGAGTAGTTTACTCTTGAGTTGAGTATCCAAGCGAGCTATCATCAATTCAACTGCATTACGAATCTCACGAACACGCTACAAAAAATAGACAATGCTTCCATGAACGTCAAAATTGACACCACTATGAGCATCCAGAAACGAGACGAGAAATGGGTCAGTTTCTTTTACATACTACTTGTAAAGTGTTCATGACCCGTACATGCAACATCATGTTCTTCCTGCTGCTATTAGTACATGAAAAATAGCGAGAAAAAGATATCTCTACACACCTCTTCTTTAGCTTCTCGCAAGCTCTCAACATTAC
>BLFK01000190.1:203156-296616 GCA_014634185.1 Astreopora myriophthalma
GAAAGCCGATTAACGCTAACCCTTGATTAAAAAGTAAGCGACGTGTCAATTTCGCCCTCTGAAAACACTTTCAAATAGTGGTTTTAGACTGAAGCGGAAGAAAAGTGTAAGTCACAAACGACAAGCAAAAATCTTTAGGGAAAATCTTTGTGAATGGTAAATAAACTGGAATCAAAGTTCACTCTAACCCAGGGTTAGCTTAATCGGGTTTTGAACAACTGGGCACCGAAGTGCATTTTACTATCAGAAACAGAGTGCCATATAATAAACAACTTACTAAACGAGCTTGCTCGGGCCATACTGAGGAATATTGGCCCTCAGTCGTGGCAGTACGGACCGAGCTTCGCTCGGTCCGTACTGCCACGACCTCGGGCCAATGTTCCCCAGTACGGCCCTCGCGCTCGGTTAGTAAGCGGTTAATATTTTCCGCTCGAATTCGCACGGCTTAGCTCCCGTGCACGGGCCTTTGGCCCGACAAATTTATTAACCTCGCTTTGCGAGGAACAAAATGTAACTGTGGTAAAATAAAAACATTTACAGGGCTCAAGACTTGCAGTAACCAACTTTTAAGTTCAAAAGCCACAGACGAACAGATGACAAGGTGGAAAAACCATGCATTGTCAATTATTGCCTGCCATCTTGAACTTGTAAGGCTCAGAATACAGGTGCATGTGCTGCAGTTATTTTGCCTTGTCAACACTGTGCTTGATTTCCGTTCAAGCCTGGATTTTTTCAGTTGCTTCATTAACTGCGATGATCACTCTCCAATTCAGGAAATATATTCAGCGGTAATAACGCTTGTGATTTGCCTTCCCACAATGGTTGAACTTTATTGAATGGCTCTGGGCTCTTGCAGGTCATTGTTAAAAAGCTGAAATCAACTGCACTAAGAGTTATATAGTCAGGGGTGCTGCTACCAACTGAGCTATGAAGCTAACTGGGAGCTGGTGGTTTGTGAGTTTGTGTTACATCCTGTAAGAGGTTTGAAATGTATGATGGAGAATATAACTATGAGAATTTCATGTACACACTCCATTATAATACATTTCCTGTTTGCAAATGGTGGAAAAACCTTTTGTATGATTTTTACAAGACATTAAGTGTATTTATTTGCAAGATACACAAGTTAATAAAAACATTTTGTTGGTTGTTCAGAGTACTTTAAAATTTGTATTTGACCATGAGCTGTACAACAACAAAGTTATATATCCTTAGATCAGAACAATAAACATTAAAAATGTGAGTTACACACTACTCAGTAAAACCATTCTTTAAAACAGACAAAATTAATACTGTACCTATCTACACAAGCAGCTTTCTTCGAGCGTAAGGTCCACAACCAAATACACACACGCATTGACTGAGTTACTAAGACCACTATTTCATTGATAACAGAAAGACAATTCTTTGAAAAATCAATTGAAATCACACACCGACTAGCGAAGTCTGATGTCATTGACAACGGTTCCACTTACTTGCATGCTTCAGTTTCTCCCAGAGCTTGCACATTCCACGTGAATTATTTTACTCATTTTGATCACAACAATTTCGAACCATTTCAAAAAGAAACACTCATCACCTTTTTCTTAATTTTATCTGCAAACAATCTCAGGATGAATGTATGGACAGGCCTTAATTTAAACAATATCGGAAGGCCTGTGTGGGCTGCAAATATGGACCACATGAAGCACGTTTGAGCAAAAGACTACACCTGCTCTTCCAAAAATAATTCATCATAAAGTTCATAAATAGTATGCAAATTGAAAGACACACTTCTTTCAAGATATTAAACCTTGTATGCAAAGTAGCTGTTTCTTAATTGCTTAAGATTGGAATAAAGTTCCAGTCCACACATTTTATGACTAACTGCTATCATCCTACCTGTCTTTGTCAGCTTCATCTTTAGTTTTTGGTGGTCCAGTTAATTGAAGAGAATCCAGTTGCTATTAGAAAGTAAGAAAGAAGCATATAAAATTTTATTTTTAACTTGGATCTAAAAATATTTAATACACTACAAACTATACCATAGACAAACTGTCAATCCTCTTCACTTTCACAGCTAATTACTGATATGCCATATAAGTGCTTTCAAAACACTTATACAGTACACCGGATCACTCGAAAACAAATGTTAAATGCAGAAGACCACAAATTCAAATTCAAATAATTAATAGGGATCTCCAGACCAACACAATCTTCAATATTTATCTTTTTCCACCCCTAGCAAAGCCTACTCACTTCCCCAAAGCTTAATAATACAATCCATAATTTTAATTTCTTCATCCCCTGCAAAGCCATTCAATCTTAAGTTATAATAGATGACAGTTAATCAGGAAATGACATCTTTCTCCTAGATGATCTACGTGCACGTATAACATACACAGGAACTCGATGTTTAAAATTTGTCATGCTTTTAAAAAGCAAACAACTTGAGGAAGTTGTTGATAGACAAAGAAAAATAATATGTTCATTCTGACAGCAAAAAATAACCTTTCAAAGACACGACAATGAAAATATTGTTGACGTATAAATATTACGTTCTTAGTAAAAAAAAAAAAAGAAAAGAGTTTACTAAAAGGGTTACTGAGTGATGCAAATTTTCAGGGAATACTTGACACAAAAGTATAACTTAAAAATTAAAATGCATATTCCTTTTATCAGTCAGACAATCATCAGACAAACCACCCCCAACAGGTGTGAAACACCCTACTGGCAATATCAGTTCTATACAGATCCAGAGATTTGTTCATTGATATGCTAATATTGAAACAGTGGTGGCTCATCCTATGATTATAATGGCTCCTACTATAGAGTCAGACGCTCTTTAATGGCCAAATGGTTCATTTTTTTTTCTTTTTTTTTTTGTCAAGACAGATTGAGTTGAGTAATGCAAAGTTGTGTCAAACCTGTGTCACTTCTTCAACCCATCGGCAATGGACAAGTTCATGAAGGTGCAAAGAGGCTCTTTAAATAAGAATTCAAAATTGTCAGTCAGAACAATAATTATAGAGTTATTACCATATAACATTGTGTATTAAAAATGGCAAAGGATTCTTGAAAACACTGCCTGCTATTATAATACTCTAACTTATTATCCTTAGTACATATTCAATAAATAAATGCAGTCTACCAAAAGAGCAAAAACACAAAACAAAACAAACAAAAAAAATCAAAAAACAAAGATATAAGTGAGCCTCCCCAAGTGCTTGTAAAGAATAAAAACAGTTGTGTCAAAAGCCTTCATTTGAGTTAAACATTCCAGCTTCACAGGAACACGATTATAGGTTACGAAGATTAAAAAACAAACAAACATACAACCTCATCCCTTGCCTACATCTCTTCTCATCTCTCAAAACAAGAAAGAGAAAGGCATTGGGAATGAAGTACAGTGTAACTGTGTAGTAACTGTATTTTGTACTTGCTGTGTTTGTGTGACAGTATAATTTGAAGGTAAACATTTGGTAACTTAGATAATTTCAAACTACATGTAGTTTGATTTGAAATTTCCTTTCCCTGGTATTCATTATAATAAATATTAGACACTTGTATAAAGGAAATTACAAATCAAACCAGGTTGAAAAAATTTTTTACCCAGGATAAATTCTTGCCAACAACTTACACATGTACATACCTGTAATTTTATTTAGCAAAGCTTACTGTCAGAAATGATTTCTCCTTTTCAGAGATTTGGTGGCTACTGGCTCTTTTAACCCTTTAACACCCAACAAGCCCCTTATACATTTTACTCTAGCTTAAATGCCACATGATTTAGCCTGTCACTGGGGTACACCTTGGGCAGGAAAGGGATCAAGTAAACAAGACAATTTGATTATGCTAGAAGACTTAATTTCAATGTTCACAGATCTTCAGTTGTGGCAATGACAGTAACAGCTGTTTTGGGGTGCCCACTATAATTGCAATTCATTGCAGCAATTTATGGCCCCCCGAATACATGTACACTTGATGCTGTTTTATCCAAAATTACCTTTGAACAGTAAAAACGCAAAAATACAAAGTGTTCATACCTGCAATGAGGGCACTGAGGTCTTTGTTCTGTGAGCCATCTCTGAAGAAAAACAACAACCAAAAAATACAATTAACAACTGTGTTGCTTCCCTGTAAGTGGACGTTGGGTGCGTGAGGCATCCAATAAGTGGCATTTAACTTAGGCAACTACCGATCCCAATTTGTGTTTCTTAAGGAAATAACAAGGGAAAAGAAAAAAGTCTGGTGGGCAAGAGGACATTAGGGTGTAAGAGGATGAAATATGAAAATACAGGCTGGGGAATTTTTTTAACATTTCTTTTCATCCCATTGACCTCATTTGTGGCATGCGGCATGGGGAAGTTCACCCTATAATTTCAGTGCAGTTGATTTCAATTGGCAGAAATTGGCTACGATTTTGCAAAATGACCGAAACACCATGCAAAAGTCGCTTTTGTCACATTTTTGCCCAGAGCCTTCGATTATTGACAAGCAATATCAATAATTGTTATAAATAATGTCAAGTTGACAGGAAACAAATACAAGCTGCTTAAAAGAAAACTATACAACACTTGAAAATCCAGGTCAGACTGAGTATAGGATATTTTTTTTTTTTTAGAATGTACTGAGAAGACATCATTTGGTGCTAAAACTACAGTGTATACAGTACTGCTCAAAAGTGAATAATTACCACCCTCTTGCAAGGTAAGAGTGTGACGTCTTCAGAGACCAGTACCTTAATTGCCTCAAGAGACAAGATCTCATCTCGCAAAAAACTCTTGTTAAAAACTGTAATTAAGGCAATTACATGTAATTACAGTAAGCTATGTGCAGGGCATAAAATAATTATTATGGTTGTGTATTTAAAAAGGAAGAGCCAAAAATAGATACTGACAGTACCCCAAAAGCAAAAGTAAATGTAATGAAACAAGTGTGAAATAGATATGTTAAAAATGTATTGGATATCACATTGTAAGTACCGGCATGTGTACAGTGTAAAATAAAAATCAATGACTTATTATGGACTTTGGGGGAGGTGCATTCATTGTCAACTTGTGGACAAATTCTAACCAATCAAAGGCAGAGAGGTTTTCCTGTGCTGTCAAAGTTTGAATATGATAAAGTCAAAGTTTGATGATAAAAATAATGATCCTTTTGGCCTGTTTTTGTACAATTTCCCTCACTCATTTAAAGAGACAGTTTCATCAGGGATCATAATAAGGGCAACCCTAAAACCCGGAAACCGGAATCCGGAATAACACTGGAATTAGGCCTGAGAACTTTTGTTTAGGCCTAATTAGGCCTAAAAACTTTTGTTTAGGCCTAAGCAAAAGTTTTTAGACCTAATAATTAGTCCTAAACAAAAGTTTTTATACCTAATAATTAGGCCTAAACAAAAGTTCTTAGGCCTAATTCCAGTGTTATTCCGGATTCCGGTTTCCGGGTTTTAGGGTTGCCCTCATAATAATTTTGGTCAAGGTTTGCTCAATCCAAACATTTTGCTCATTACTTTCATCAAATGAAGTGAACCTAAAACACAAGTGTAGCAGCTGAATGTACAATTTTATGTGAGTTACAACAGGAAAAACTTCAAAATGTCAGTCCAACATTTCACATTTGCACCTGCTTCAATCTTGGCCATCAACTGCTGAAAATGTCTATGAATAAGGGTTCCCGGCATTAGAATGACAAATATTGCTCGAAGAAAATTAATTTTTGGCCAATATTTTGCCCCTGCCATCAAACAAAAGTATCACAAATTATGGATTTTCAATTATTCAAAATTCAATTATTAAAAATAAATTAAATAAAAAGAGAAAAAAGCAACGTCCCTTTGAGGCACAATTATTCCCCTTAATGCTTAGAACTACAGTGGAGTATTTAACTGTTCTGTCACAAGGAGGCTGCTAAAATCTATGCTCAAATTCATCCCTGGTTAAAAACTTTTTTTACAGCAGTTTCTCTTGCAATTTCCATTGTTCCAGATCATTGTTCCAGTCAGTGTTAGAGTGCACATTGTGGTCAGAATCTCGCTAGATACAACGACAGAACAGATTTCACAACTTACAATGAAGAATCTTTGAGATTGCTGAATGACAAATTCAATAATTAAAAAATTAAAGGCATTGGAATGGCTCTCAATTGAGTGTCAAAAGTAATCATGCAACAGCTTTGCTTTTGATCTTGGTTTGTTCCAAGATCAAATCAAAAAACTTGTGCAAACTTTCAAACCAATCAGATGCCAATTAAAACCAATTGTGACTCGATCACTTTCGTTTTCCTGCACTTGGCGCTGGCTGTTTTACTTGCATTGCGTTCTGATTTGCTCTGACTGGCAAGTAAACCAAGTAGTGAATTACTTCCATCTGTGCCGTCACCTGAACAGTGAATTCTCAACTGAAATTATTTCAACCAAGTAGGATTTGAAATCTGCTTTGTCTGGTATTCATTGCCATGAATAAGGCACAAAAGAAATGACAGATTTTGATGGAAATAACTTTTCCCTCAAATTTATCTCTACCTACGAAAGTGTATGAGCCATCCATGAGCCATCCATGTTGTCAGAGGAGACTATTACTTGGAGAACTCATAAAAAAAAATAAGAATCACTAAACTTGTGCTGACTTACAGATATACGTTTCAGTATCATTATCAATTTCTTGCACGTTTGAAGACTGAGAAAACCATCCCCTAGCTTTTATCAAAATCTTGCCTTCACTTGAAAATCACAGAATGCAGCTCTACAGCTTCCCTAATGTCAACGATATGTATCTACAGTACATGTATCTACAGTACATGCTTGTCTCTTCAAATCTTTCAGCTTTAAGACCCTGTTAACACCAGTCTTCAAGCCATATTCTCCCAAAATTTTGGACTTTGGATAAAGACATGTACACTCCACAAGGTTATGTGCATATATCAAGTGAAGACCAAAGGCTTGCTTCTGTCAATAACAGATTGCCATCTGAAAACACCTGCTCAGAAAGGTATCTATTTAATTTTGCCTTTAAGAAATTTGCATTAGCAATTTTCATTAAGCTGAGAAATGAACCATTCCTGTTTCATCTGACTATCAGTTTTAAGCACTGAAATGTTGCAAAGTGGAATCTGTACTCTATACAGCAAAGACAAAGTGTAGTCACTACGTCATTAGCTAATAAAAATGGCTTCTAAAACCCTTTTTACAGGAACTCAATCTTACTGATAAAATAAGACGAAGATTACATTATTTTAATCTAAAGAAGATTCTCTACTCCAGATGTCACAATATGTGGCTTCTACTGACGATAAAACACAATTATCAGGGCCTACATGCTAGGCCGACAGCAAAAGGGAAGTACTGTATAATTTATCAAATCATTTCAAAAATAGACAATTGATGGAAATATGTTTTTCAGTCTTATGATTCTTCCGATCTGTATTTGTTATTGAAGTTAATGGATATATTAAAGGTAAAAAAATAATTTCAGGTAAAAGTAAAAATATAATTTTAACCGACAGATATTTTGATTAAAACTTATTAACAGACAAAGAAAATTTCAAATCAAACTGGGCAGAAATATTTTTTTACCTTTAACTAATTTTAACTGCAGCATATGACAAGCTTCATCATTATAATCTATCAGTACACGCACTATGATTGGCCAATTTAGCAGGCCACATTCTACAGCATAGCCCACTAAATTTCATAGGGCGCTTTCCTGTTCAATTTGTTACAAAGAGATACAATAAATATCCTTAAGTTACTAACCTTGTTTTCTTGGGCCGTACCATAAGTTACAGCTATTTGTTTTTTCTGAGTTTAAATTGAACCGGAAAAAACGCAGGCCATAACTTGCAATAAGGCCCTTGAACTCGGTGAGTAAGACGTATTTACATTTTGAAACAACTAATTTCTTTTTAGACTGAATGGAACTTTTTTTTGGACTAATGCTGTTTGAAGTTGAGATTTCTTAAATGAAAATCTGAAAACTCAAAAATTTAGTTCTTTCAAATAGGAGCCAGAAGTACTCATATTTGCCACCCAATGAAGTTTTCAATACTGTCGGTTGCAGCTACTAGGTGCATACGCATGTGTCTCATCAAAACCTGATTTAACTGGCCATCAAACACGCCATCAAACATTTGCAGTTTGACAGCCTGTTAAGGCAAACTCTCACCTCACTTTTATGAAAAGCCAAAGCATAATCTGGGCTCAAAGTTAACGACCAACTGGTCACATATGCGACTAGAGTTTTGGCTGTGCGCCTAAAAAATCATGTGTGGTCGCACCACTGCACCTTAAAAGCCAAAATACAGTGCGACTTCTCCAGTGCTCACTCACCTGACCATACTAACATACTCCGATTGCATGATAAATATAAATTTAACATAGATATAACACAACCAAGCACCAAATAATAAAGTTGTGAAATATCCTGATTCTTTTATTTGTTTTCGTTGTGTTCAATACTGCCGGAATAGGCCAATATTGCAACACGAAGCCTGAGTCGCTCTTTTTGGAGCATTAATTAAGTATTCTTTTGGAGTAGGTGCTTCAAGTATTTGAAGCTGTGTGCCTAAAATTTTTAACTCTGCACTTCAAATTTCGGCAGTGTGCCTAAAAATTTACACCTGGTCGCACAAGTGCTCCCAAAGCCAAAGATAAACTTTGAGCCCTGATAATAATATACTATAAATTATTGTAACAAGTCAGTGTTAATTTTCTTAGAGAAGTCTTCAATATGAAAATCTATCCAATTCTCACTGCCATTTTGCGAAACGTGCTCTTACAGTCCTTCAAACCTTGAATGTTTTATCGCCAAACATGCCACACATGCAATGTTTGATAGCCAATTAGTATATAATCATGTTGTTACACCACATTTTTATGCCTAACTGCTACCAACGGTAAACATGTAAGCACAGCAAAAACCGTGATTTGGGCTGGGTGCAGTGGTGAGAGCATTTGCCTCCCAGAAATGTCGCCCAACTTCGATTTGTCTTCAGTTGGTAATTATAAGTGGGTTGAGCTTTGTTGGTTCTCTGCTGTGCTGCAAGACATTGTCTTTCCCTGGCGAAAATCTTTTAAGAATCTTCAAAAATCTTTGCGGATTCTGAAAAGATCTTAACAAGGATCCTGAGAAATCTTGGCCAAGATCTTTAAGGATCTATCAAGGATCTTTGCAAAGATCCTTGTACTTGTCTTCACAAGGATCTTTGTTGGATCTTCAAAGGTCCTTCCAAGATCCTTCAGAGATCTTTAAAAGTTCCTTATCCTCAATGATGTTTAGCAGGTCCTTGAAGATCTTTAACAATCCTCAAAAACCCGGGAGGGGGGGGGTTCACCAGGGTTCTCTGCAGAGGGTACTCCAGTTTTACCCTCTCCTCAAAAACCTGAACATTTGATTTGATTTGATTTGATGATTTGATTCGCGATGTGTCGCCAATTGGTAGTAGTACTCCAGTGCTGAAATCCACTGACACTTAAGTAAAGTTCATTTATCAAATGAATATAAATCCAATAGCTATTAACCCTTTAACTCCCAGTAGTGCCACTTAAAGATTTTTCTGTCTAACGCCAGACGATTTTACTCGTCACTGGGGGACCCCTTGGGGCTGAAAGGGTTAACAACCTGTCTGTCTGATCAAAAACTATGTCTCCATTAATAGAGTTTGAAGAAGCAAGGCAAAATTAACAAGGATGGAAAGTTTTAGAATTACATTTTATTGCAAGTAAAAGATTTTCAATAATTGGACCATGACTGGATGGCAAAGCTCCATCTAATAAATTCTTATTTACCGGTAATTACTTTTTCTTTCATGCTTTCAGCCACTATTTTTATTTACTGGGAAAATAATTTCTTGCAACTGGGTGGATCATTGAAAAAAAAAAAGGTCATAATACTGACTCTTGCCAACTGATCATTTATCATGAGAGGAATCGTGTAAAAATTACTATGCCACTTGTGTACCAGCACAACTGAATGGTAAACTCACTGAAAGAAATGATCACCATTCCTTTCACGGGAAAACACGTATGAGCCCAACAAATTGACCTGCTCTCATCTGTGTGGCTTCATAGCTCAGTTGGTAAGAGCACTGCACCGGCATCGCAGAGGTCATGGATTCGAATCCCGTTGGAGTCATTTGAATTTTTCAAGTGCACATAAGAGACAATTGCTTAAAATTGTCCAGAAAGTGTGAGGATCATTTCTTCAGTTCAGGTAAACTTACTCTTATACACAGGAAACAGCACATTTTGGAACAATGAGGGCAGAGCCTTGCATCCCTCAGCTTCTCCATACAAATGAAACATCTGAAAACCTCAGCCAAACTCTGCAAAGAAAACCACACACTCAGGCAAAAGTAAAGACACATTAAATTGATCACCAACAGATGACGGTGGGGAAAGTGCCTGATAGCATTTGTGAAGCAAAGAACTGCAACCAAGTGCAGCAGCTAACCATGACAACCCTGTGAGTGGCATTCACCCTCGTGCCCACCATCACACTGCTAACCAGTGCAGAAAACCACTATCATGGAACCATACTTACCAAAAATTAACTGGGCTAAGGGAAAAAAACTTACGTGAACATGCAACAAGAAAGCAACTCAAGCAAAATGACACACCTAGAGTGCTGTCATATCCCGACAGTCCCTGCCAGGCTTAGCAAGTGCACCAATGAAAACACTGAAACGCTGCTGGCCAGCATCGCCTTGAGTCTAATTATACCTAAATTGCCTTTAGCCCCGGTCTAACATCAAGGACAAGTCTGTCAATGTCAATAATCTAAGCAAGTATGTGTAATTGGTAAATAGAACTGAAAACAGGAGTGAACAATTCCCCTGTCCAGTTTTATCCTGAATAGCTCAGTTGTTCTCAGTACTGTTACTGCTAAGCTGGGATAATGTACTATGGTAACTTATGTTCTCATCAGACTTGATACAAGGTACACATAACCAACCCTATTTCGACCAGCTCAGCCCTGGTTAGAACCCATGAGTGACATACCTTGATGTAGTTTGATTGTCCGGGTGAGCATAGTCCTGAGACGGACTGTTGTTGTTGGTGACTGATGTTTCGACAACCTGAGCAGAAGTCACCTCCAGAGTCTAGACGATGATGAAGATGACTTCCGCTCAGGTTATATATTGGAACGTCAGTCACCAAATACAATGGTACTTCTCAGGACTACGCTCACCCAGACAATCAAACTACATCAAGGTCTGCCCTGGTTGCTACACTTTTCCAAACATTAACGGATTGTTCTGTTTCTTGCCACGCTGTGAGAATGGCCAAGAAATTGTGCTTTACAGGTCTTCTAAGCCACAGAAGTCTGTTATTGTTTTTTTTTTTTTCGTAAATGTGCCTAAAAGTATTTCAGGCCAATAAGTGCTGGCAACCAGCAATGTTCCTGGCTAGTTTCATAGTTAAACCAACTATAATTCGCTGGTAGGATAAAAATGTAGAGAACATAGGGGTCCAGAGGCCCCCACAGTGCCATCTACTTTCTTAAATTCTCCTACGCAAGATCTTTGTTACAAAAATGCAAATCTCTCCCCTTAAAGTGTATAGGACAGATTTTATTTTGTTTGCTTTGTCATATCTGATTTTCATGATTTTCTAAGGTGAAGATGGAATACATTTTCTTCACACCAATTTTTCGGCCCCCGCAATTTAGCCCCATAAAAACACAAAATTTTACTTCTGGTGGGGTACAAAACCACGTGAGTAAGAAGACTGGGAATAGAGGGGTTGTGATGTCAATACAAGATTGAGGTCTTAACTGGTTCATGGCTTTTCTGGTATTGACATCACAGCTCTGTTATACCCAGTCTCCTTACTGGCACGGTTCTGTAGCCCACCAGAAGTACAATGACACATTATTTTTTGAGAGGCTAAAACACCAGCAAGAAAAATGGGTGTGAGGAAACTTGTTTCGTGTTCATCTTGGAAACCCGTGAAGATTCAATCGAGCCAATAAAATAAAATTTGTAATAATTATACACTCTTAAACGGAGAGGATGGGAGCTGAATTTTGTTCACAGTAGTGACCAGCACTTGAAGGCTCAGTGGTTATTCAAAAGTGCCACCAAAACTCATCCCACATTGCTCTCTTTTAGCTTCAAAAGGCTCCAACAAAAATTGGATGATCAGATTTCAGTCACCTTGAGGAAGGGGAGCACAGCAAGAGTAGAGTGGTACATCCCAAATCTATGGATGTATACCATTGGGTTAGTTGACAACATGTCTGTTACATGAAGTAGCTACCTGACCCATTATGGCGGACACCAATCTTCGCTGCGTAAGTGGGACCAACAAATGTAAGGCAATAAAATTAAAGACTTTCAATCTTTTGATATTGCTGAGGTGTTCGGTTGACCATTAAAACTATTCAACTGTAGACGTTCAAAAGTCCGTTTGACTCGTAGCTTGTCCCCGTTCCCAAACAGGCACAGGCTTTGGCTTTTAATGCGCCATCTCAATTTTTCGTGCGGGAATCCTGCAATGGCGTGGCCTGGTGAGAACACTGTAATTAGATTGTTGTTTTGACCTGAACAGCTAGGATTAGGCTATCACCAGGGCAACCCTAGCTTCCCTATAAATGCCTTGCTAGGTACAACTTACCTACACGGACCAACTTTTCATTGCAAATTTCATTCTGTTTATGATGCATTGTCCTGGGTGGAAAGGTAACCCTACCTGTGAAATTTTGCTGGTAATCAAAGGCTATCTTTGACTACCTTGCTAGGGTAACCCTAATACTAAGATTACCCTAATAGTACTTATAGGGTTACCCATCCTGCTTGTAAACAGGGCCTTATAAACTAATCTCGGAGAACAGTAACTTAAGGGGTTGGACTTCTGTGGCCACAACTGGTCCGAAGGCACAATCACATTTTATCTCTATTTTCTTAATGGCTGTTTTGTGGAAACAAGAAAGGCAATCCATGAAATGGGAAATGTTTCCTTACAACACTAGTCTTTTTTCTTTTAATTAATGGCTGAGATACTTAACCTCCTTTCCCTCTCATTAAGCGGCAGTTAAACATGGCAACATGTTGGAGCATTTAAGCTCCCATGTTGGATGGATGATGTCGATCCAACATTTTTCGTTCCACGCATGTTAGGGCTAAACTACAGAATACAGGGCCACTTATTTCCATATCATTGAATAACAAAAGCTCCCATTGTTGTGTGTCTCGTTCTACAAAAGCTTCTAACTAATTTGCATGTGCTGGCCCTGTGTGGCCCTGTATTCTGTAGTTGCTCCCATGTTAGACAACAATGTTGCAACGTTCAGCTGGGGTAATAGTGAAAGTGTGAGGATGATTTCTTCAATTCATTCCTAAACCGCACTTCACAATCATTTCTTTCAGTAGTTCAAGTGGACATGCATACGGATAGGATGAAGGATTGAAGCAAGATTCATACTCCATTTAAGCATAAACCAGACTTTGCACCGTTCACGACACCCACTCCTATAGTGTAAGCTAACTCAACACGAAATTGTAAGAATGGTTTCACATACCGTAAACATATACCAGCTAGATTTAACTAAGTCACGAATTACTACTAGTACTGTACTGTTACCAAATTCTGCCAACGTAAAAACGACCATTAAAAATTACACTTGAAATAGAAATATTTGAAAATGACGAAGCAATGTAACAATAGAAATTCTTGCAGTGAATACCAGGACGATGCACTCAGACACAGTTTAACAAGCTTGTACCATATTTCCAGCTTTGCTTGACGATACGATCAAATAACAAACGTAACTTAATTTGCTTACTGTATACGGTGATACATGTATATATGTATGATCGATCGATGGTGGTGGATCGCAATTTCCGATCAAAATTAAAAGTAGCTATAGTCAAGCTATCAAAAGCATTCTATTCTTTAAAAGAACTGTTTCTCAAATCCTTTCACAAAACAACCGCATTTCAAGTTACCAATCGAAAAGGTTTTCATGCCAACAGACATTTTGATTTTCCAAATAACATTTTTGATAGAAGTTTACTTCCCATAGGATCTAAATCATCCCTTACCTCAACCTCCATTTTCGCAGCCTTAAGTTCAACTATCTTTTCCGCTTTTCACTAACAAGTTTCCTCGGAAAGAGGGCCGAAATCCAACACATACTCTACAAACGTAAAATTCGAGTTGTTTAGCCACATAAAAATCATTACAAATTTATAGCTTGTTCCCAACGCTCCCCTCGTTTGACTTATAGCCCACGTGATCGAATACCGCAATTTAATTGGCTGTAGGCAAAAATAGACGGAAAAGAGGGCTTTTTTGAACTTTCATTGAGTTCTTTTCGCTGAAATATTCAAATAACTGACTGGAGATCTAAATCTCATTTCAATGTTCCGTGTACATTGTCTTGAAGGTCAAATATTTGAGGAATATTTATGCTTATCAATTATTTATTCTAGTTTCATTTCCAACAAGAAAGTAAGCTTCCAGCTATTACAAGTAAGTGAGAGAACAACAAAGAAATAAAGTTTTCATCCAAGTGCTTACCTACTTATTTTTTTAATAGAAATATCCCTATTAAAGACGGTATTTTTTGCATTCTTAAATGTGACGGGGTTTTTTGTTGTTGTTCGTTACAAGTGACACTCATCACTATTCATCCTATGCCGTGTCACGCTCTTTAATTTATCTGATTCTGTATTAAATTACATCATGATTAATTATCAACATTTGGAGTTATTTAAGACAAGACTCAAACTGCAGGGAAGTATGAATATGTTGCCTGAATTTCCTTTGCATTTGCTTAGCCCGAAGGGGACTGGTACGAGAGCGGTGCGGGTCACGAAGACCTGTCACGTATGTCGTCACGAAGCTTCGTCAAATTGTGATCTTAACTAGAAACACTGGAAGTTAGGTCGATCTGTCTCGACTGGCGATGAATTTCACGATTTATGCTGACCCTGGCCCTTCACCAGTTTGCCTGAAAGTTGCTGACAATTCTGAGGTATTTTTTATTTTGTGCTAGTTCTCTTCTAATGTGAAAGTCTTGTCCCGAAGACAGTTTTAAAATATTTCCTTTCAATATGGCCGATTGACAGACTGTTGCGAGCAGTGCGACTTCAAACATCCATGTACCACTCCCTTTGGCAACCTGGTCAACAACAAAGACGACTTTGAGCGAAGGAAGGCTGTACAAAACCGATGGCAAGAGAAGAGCTCGAAACGTTGAAAGCAGTCGAAAATATCGCAAAAGAAGGTATATCCTTTTGATTTAAATCTTTGCAGAAGCAAAAAAAACAAAACAACAACTCTGAACAGTTTTTCATTCAGGACAAATTGCAAAGCATACAAAACTCTAGAAGGAGGATTTAATGCAAACATTTGCATAACGATGTTAACGAAAGATTGAGCGAAAGACTGGAATTCAGTTGTTGAAAGTTGTTTTATTGCATTTCTTTCGCTGTCAGGAGAGAGCGCTTTCAGAGTCTCGAGCACGCCAACAAACGACTCCAGGAACAAATTGAAGAGGTTGAAAGACAACTGCATCAGCTGAATTATGCGTTCGGGCTCTTTGTGCAACACGCAGAATGCTGTGGACAGTGCAGTAACATCAGACTGGGAGAATGAACAACTTTGTTCACTGTGTATTAGAAAAACAAAAGGTCGTACTTTTGAACGGGTTTGTAAGCTTAACATTACCATAAGAGATCTATTAAGCCCCCCACCCCACCGTTAAGCCCCCTTTTGAAAATTTATTTTTTGTTTTCAGCTTCCCCCATCTAAAAACTTCTCTTCTATCATTTGTGATGTCAGATTTTGTAACTAGGCCACCTTCTCAGTTGACACCCATTAATTAATTTTATACCTAATTGGTGAACTAGTATAATTGAAGTAATATGTTCCGATTCAATTTTGTCAACGCTTAAGAATTAGCCCACTAATTCCCTTCTGTCAAGCCCTCGACCCCACCCCCTTGTGATGACACCCAACCCCCTGAAAAAAATGCCCAAATGAAAAAAGCTTAATAGAGAATTGCAGTACATGTTAAGAGAAGAATCACACAAGTAACTTCGGTCTTTAGCTTTAGCAGAATTGATTTTTCCCATACTAAGAATAATGCTTGGGCACTTCTTGCTTTGTGCTACTCTTCTGTCTTCCCTTGTTCAGGATGTTTGTGAATTGCACCGTTGAAACTTTGAATCCTTTAACTTTGATGGCATTTGGCAAGATAGCAGTTACAATAAAGAAGCCATGTTGTTTTACCACATTTGGACACTCAGTCTGTTTGATTGTATTTGTGTAGCTGGTAATGACACCCAGTCCCAAAAGAGGTCGTTTTTAGCAAAGTTGCAAAATACAGCTCCACCTGTTACTTAGAAACAAATGCGTAGAAATTCGATTGCATGATATGAACTTACAACCCAAAAATCCCCCCCCCCCCCCAGAGTAACAAGAGGGCACCATGGCCCAGTGATTAGGTTGCTGGTTCCTACTGTGTCTGACCACTAGGCAGGTTTGTTGTGGCTATTGTTGTTGAGCAACAGCATGATAATGATATAGCATTTATATAGCGCATTTTCTATGAATATATTCAAATGCGCTTTACAACACTTTATGGGGGACTTTGCCAGACTGCTTTATGGTGCCATTCACAATCTTAAATCTAAATAACCAGTAGAATTCACAGGTGCCCCCAGAACAGAATGAGTGATAGACCATCACACCGGGGACTACGTCCCCTACTCTTCTCGAACAGTGTGTGGGTTCTTTAACATCCCACGCAAGTGTTGTGAGACAGGACCTACAGTTTATCATCCTTATCCAAGAAAACTAGAGAAGTCTAACAATTTGCAGATGTCAAAGTGTTGGTCCAGCGGGGATCTGAACCCACGACCTTCCGCTCAGCAGACTGGTGCCTTATCCCTCTGTGCTAATCAGACGGCGGTATCCACCATGCTATCACTTTCAAGTGCTTCTTTACAAAGTATTCTTGACATTTTACATGTTCTAGAGAGATTGTGCTGGAAAATGTTGATTGCTGCCAAGTCTTGTTTGTTAGCAAGCCACAATGGATGTCTTTTCATAGATTTTAAGGAAGTAAAAGGGCCGAAAACACACCCAATTGAACCAAAACTGGATCTTCCCTTCTGATTATATTAAGCCTGGCACACACTTGAGATTATGAATCAATACATTCCCTTTTAGTTTGTTCGCATCCAGAAAGCCATTCAAATTTACATGCGTTCCCCAAGTATAAAAATCGGGAGATTATGCAACAACAACAACAACAAGGCTTCTGATTTGATGTAACAGTACGATTTTGCTATCATGAGTGTGACAACTGGCTCCCTTTCAACACATGCCAACTTGCTTTGGGAACATAGCAAGGGAAATTGCTATAAGACATGTAAAAGTAGCCACACATACACACACACACTATTTCGTTGGTGGTGGTGGTGGTGGTCTGGAATTCAACTCAAGCACGCCTTGTAAATATCCAACTTGTTGCCTCCTCTTTAACATTCTAACATTGTTGGCTGGTGATGTTACGTGCAGTTAAAGGCGCACACTCGACCACAATGCATTGCAGGCAAGGCTGCCACATTCACATGTGTGTTGCATTGTCGTGTGGCAGACAAATGGCATTCAGTGTGTGAGAACATACTTGGTTGCAGGTCCATTCACAAAACCAAGAGGTGGGTGGGAGGGGGGGGGGGGAGCAAAGCTATGCAAAGCGAACCACGAGGGCAATCCTCTGCCGCAATGACTCAAATGATAAGCAATAGCAAAACCAATTGAGTTACCCTGCAGATTCTGATTTATCCAGTGAATAGTGCTATCCACCCTTCGAACAACTGGCGCCTGGTGGATAGCGTTATATATCTTTTGAACAACTGGGGCCTGCATTAAAAAACTTTAACCATCAAAGCTGAATGGGTCAAAAATTGCTTTATATTACAACCTTTCACAATAAAGTCATTTCACGCACATGTGTGCGAGTCTGATTAGTTCTAACAAATCAGCTTTAACAGAGAATCTTTTTTTTTTAACTTAACATCTTGTATGTGATATTATTACTGACAGTAAAACAAACTCAACCAGGGCCACCAGGCATTAATCTGCCAATAGCATGACGTACAAATTTCTGCAATCTTCAACATTGTTAACCATTTTTCCCTCCTCTCATCTAGTTTTCATGGCTGGTGAACAACCAAAGTCAGTCTCTTTTGTTCTAATCTCCACATGCAATTGGCTGATTAATGCAGCATGGCCCTGGTTGAGTTTGTTGCATTATCAAACACAACCTTAATTAAGCATACAGCTCACACCAAACAGATAGTCCCTTCCTAATATGTAACATCTGATGTATTAAAAATAGTCTGAGAATGTCTATAACAAAATAGAAAAACTTCTGTTTAGTCAACCAGAATCCACTAAAAAAGGTTGTAAAATATACATACATGATTTTTTGAGAGCTTATAATGTACTTATAAAATATGTATAATTATGTTGGCTCAGTGTTAAGGACTCTATTTTCAGCAGTGAGACTGTCTTTAAGAAAGCCAAATACTGTGGTTTTGGGTATATAAAAGTCACTTAGGATATTTTTGATCCATGCCCTTTGTAATATTTTATGTTTTGAACATGAGATTTTAAGTATCAAGCTGATAAGATTTTCTCTGATTTTTTAATTCTAAGCTATGCTGTGGTTCCTCAAAATGTCATTGTAATTTGCATTTCTTTATGTGATGTTTCAATGAGTACAAAAGTAATGATCTTACGTATGTTGTGTCTGCATTAACTGAAGTACTTGTAATAGTAAAAAATAATGTTAACACCTCACATTTATCAATTTTTAGACATGCCCTGTTTGGCTTTCAAGGGAAAAAAACTCTCCCTTCCTAGTCTCCAATCAACTTTGCACAGCAAGTGTATTTCGTTCCACCTCACTGCTCGATGACCTTGAAGACTTTGACGAGAGCTCCGGGGTTGGCATAGGTGACCTTTCCTCTGCATTTACAGATTTGCCTTTTTCATTGGTACCATTCTCTGTGACTTTCACATCATTTTCATCAAATGAAACACGCTGTGCAACATCGGTCACATCCATGTTAGCAATATCATCAGTTATGACGTTAACAGGGGCATCTCTCTTATGAGCATCCAAGAAGACAACAACCACCGTAATGTTGTCATTGGATCCAGCACTTTTTGCATTATCCACAAGAAGTTTTGCAACAGAACATCTTTCTCCACCCTCAGCTAAGTACTGAGCCACACATTCAACAGCTTCTGTAGGTTTCACCACGTCCCATAAGCCATCACATGCTAATATAAGAAAGTCTTCATCACCTACAGGTTGAAAATAAGGATCAACACAGTACATGATTACAAATACCATTCACAGTCCATCTTCAATGAAAATATTAGTTACATGAGTTAAAATGCTATCTAAAGGAGTTAACAACAAAGAGCGCCTGTAATGCTAGTCTCAGTGGTTGATTTGGAGGTGCATGTGCAGTAGTTCTGTATATGGTTTTCGTGGCATTTGTCATGCCAAGCGTGAGGAATTCTATCCTCCAGCGTGTCGTGTAGAGTTTGTTCTTGGCATTCCCCCAGTGCCTTCCCCTTTGGTTTTTCTTTTCCCTAGTGTGACGCTGCTTCTTTAAAATTCCCGGCATGGGGGCTGATGGCCCCTTGCGGGGTTGTGCCAGCCATGGGGGCATTATTAGATCAAGGGGCTGGCTGTCAAAAGTGGTAGCCTATGGATATCCTAGGCACCCAACCTTCACTAAGCAATGCATTCACCCATGGCTTGTGGTTCCATTTGAGTTTTGACCAACATTTTATGGGTTAAAAGGTATATGCAGACCATGGAAGACTGTCAATTTGTTCCATAATCCAGCCCATATTGTTACCTTCTAAAGTGAACTCCTCCACATCTGGCTCACCACTAATATATGGCTTGTGCTCAGCATCACCAATTGCACGTGACACAGACAGACTTCCATTCACCCGCCAAGCACCAAAATACACCACACAGCCTCCAAGATTTTCAATTCGCTTTCTTTCATCCTATCAAAGTTAACACGGCCTCTCATATTCCGTAAAATCACAATAAAGGTAGATTTACTCTAAAAATGTTGATCTATTCTTTTGCAATGTGACAGAACCATCTTGTAGATAAAAGTAGCCCTATACGGCAAGCTTACATAAATGAAAGTATAAGCCAATGGATCATTTCTTTGATAATAAAATTTGGTGAAATTTCACAAAATGACCAAGTGCTCTCTCCACAGTCAATTATATGCAGGACATTTTTGCTAAAAGTTCTTAAATTGAAGGGCTCTGGGTAAAAATGCCATAATTGACTTTTTGAGTGTTTGGTCATTTTGTGAAATTGCAAGAAAACTTCACATAAAACACAGCAATCAAGTTATGGAATTTCCTCTCCCAATTGGTGTGAAGAAAGTAATGAAGGAAACAAAATAAATGTCTGAGTGCCAGGTGGGGGCACGAGTTTGGGCAGGGAGGGGGGATTTTGAGGAAGAAAACTAAGAAAATACAGGGAAATTTTCTTTCTGCTTCTGTTCGATATGTTGCCCAAATTGAAATATTGGCATATACATGTAGCATGGGGAACTTCATCCTGTAATTTTCATGCAGTTGATTCAGTAGAAATTTGCTGTGATTTTCAAAATGACCTAAAAACTGCACAAAAGTCAACTACATCATTCTTGCCCAGAGCTCTTCAATTATCATATTAAACAGGAGGCCAATGCAATACTAACCTCTTATTAAAGAGGTTGTGACAGTACAGACCAAGCGCAGCAAGGTCCGTACATAAATGACAAAGGGCCAATATTCTCCAGTATGGCTCGGGCAAGCTCGGTTAGTAAATAGTTTATTATACAGAATTGGGTTATGCTTGTTTGCTTTCAGTTAAAACGCACTTCTGGCCACTTCGCATTCAAAGGGCTTCCACTGTCAGGATATGTTTTTGGTGACGTGAGCATCTCAGAAAGAACAAGCTACCACGAGTTTGCAAAGAATGAAGCATTTACACGTTTTCTTTTCGCAGTTTCAGTTGCAAATTTTGAATATGCCAGCCTTTGAAAACAAAAATACACAGACTATGAACAATTCCATGGAAACAGTCCATACGGCAAAATCCTGACAACAAAAGAACCAATCAGAATGCTCAGATTTACCTCAAGACTACCTTCCAGTATAATGCAAATTAATATGGACCAACTATTAATCAACTGTTGCCATTGACCTTCATTGAAGAGGGGGATGATGGACAGTACATACCTCTCTATCCGGCTTGTGTGGGTTCATTAGTTGAGCACCCTGCCCTGCTTTGCTAAGTACAACCTGAGAGTCTCCTAACCATGCCACGCAAAGTGATTCACCACTTATTAGAACAGCTACAGCTGTGGAACCACTCCGGAGACCCTGATTAGCAAATGAAAGGCAGATTACAGTACTTGCAGCCTCAAATGACAGTGCTAGCAGTCCAACACAAACTGGCAAAACCAAATAGAGTTTTCCTACTCTGTTTTCATCAACTTCACACAAAAAGACTTCCAGTAACTTACTAGAAAACCAAAGCACTGGTTATGGGTTGGAAATCGGCCCAAATTTGAGGGGTATACAAAATAAAACAAGTCAATTAACCGATCAAAATTATAAGAAAGTGTATGTCTGAGTTGTCCATGCACTGTACCTCTCTTTCAGCCTTTGCAACAAAGCATTTGTCGGTCTTCTCAAATGCTTCTTTTAAGGCCTGCGCTGGATCTGTAGAGATGTTTTTGTTTCTTGCAAGGTGACAGTGAAGATGGGTGGCTGCATAGTTAGAAGCGTCTACACCACTATGGCCATCATAAACTGCAAAGAATGCTTGACTGGGGTAATCCTTCCAGATTTAAAAAAAAAAAAGACCTTAAATTGGACAAATCACACTGTGATAGAGAAGAATATAAAAATTTCACATCACATCTTTGAACTGCCTGCATGCATAATTATTTTCCATTGGCTAAGTGAAACTAAGGGTGAACAAGAATATTCAGTTCACTCAGTTTATTTGGTTTGTTTTTTACCACAATGTTTGGCTTTCCTATTCTTTTCGGACTTTTTTCAGGATAAACAAAATAGCATTCTGTTTATTCTGCTTACGATAGCAGAAGGAACGGAACAGAATATGGTTTACTCGGGAATACACAGACATATACGTTCTTTTGGGCAGATTTTGGCATAAAGTCTGGCTACGGAAAATTGGTCTTAGTCATGTCGAGGACATTCGGAGCATCAGTTCTCAGGTCACGTCTGCAATTATAACTATTATTATTCCATTCTCAAATAAGTGTTCTTTTGGAAAACCTTATTCCAGTTAATCTTCTAATACTTAACGGGAATAGGAATAAACAGAATATAGTCCCCAAAAGAATAATAATAATAATAATAATAATATTTCATTTATATAGCGCTCACATCCATTACCTGTCCGAGGCGCTTTACAAAATTATCTCTAAAACTACAATTATAAAGTTTAGAAATAAAAATTAAAAACTAAAAAACTAATAATATAATGAGTTACTCTCAATAAATCTAATAAAAAGGAAGGTCTTAAGTTTTTTCTTAAATGATAAAACTGTACTGGATTGACGTATTTCCAAAGGGATAGTGTTCCAAATCTTCGGGGCACAAACAGAAAAGGCTCTATCACCATATGTTTTGGTTTTACAATGCAACCTAAACAGGTAAAATTTAAATGTTTTTCTCACACACCACTAGGGGCCTGGACAGACAGTTGTTTTTTGTTGCGACCACCATTTCTGAGCTTTTCCCACCACCTGCACCAACCCTAAGATTTCAAGTTCAGCTTGGAATGGCTATCGGTGGTGTGTGAGTACAAAACTTAATGAATAGTACATGTGCTGTATGTATGTACAATAATGTTTGCATGATCCTTGCAGTAACTATTAGAGGTGGGCAACTTAACAAACTCCAAGTGCCACTGATCACCGGTGTCCGATGTTAGAATGCTATGTCTTGTTCAAGTGTATCGAGAATGATGACCGTTTTTAGTTTTAAACTTAGTTTGTCTTCTTTCGGTAAGCAGCTGTGAAACCATTGATCCATTGATTAGACCATCAGGATGTCGAATGTAGATCATTCTCGTCTATATTTGGATTTGATACCTTTATCTTGCCTCTGGGCTATTGTTCACTTAGCGCATTATATGACTCCCACCTGTCCACCTATTTTCTCGCCCCAATTTTCCCGCGGCCAGAATACCCAAATCTTCGCTCCCACGGAATGCTGGCTACACAGGCTATAACAGAGCTGTCAATCCCCCAAGTCTTCAGATATTGAGAATCCATGGGGAAGGAATCATAGATGACGTCATAACGCATATCTCATCATTTCTGATGATGTCATATGACGTCATTTGTGCAGAAATACTCGTTGACTCTGATTTACATATGTACCAAGTAAACAGTTCACATTTCAATTAAAAGTAAAATCAATCGACATCTTCAATCTTTGTGATTTGACACTAGGGAAATGGGTTATTCCAGAAAAAATCCACACACCCCCGACGGATGGGGTCGCTTTTTAACCCCCCCTCTCACCTGGATTTCCTGAAGCACAAGACCCCCCCTCCTGTCTCGATTTCCAAGACAAAAGACCCCCCTCCCGCCTGGATTTCCGGGAAAAAAATTAGGCTTAAATTAAATTTATTTTTAATAGAAAATACGCACAATCACGTCTAGATGTTCTTATTTCTAAAGCTTCGGCTGATATTTAAAATTCTATCGCGTAGAACTAGAAAAAGGTCAACGTGAAATTACACAAAGGTGGCGCGCTGGGTCTGGGTACGAGTAGAAATGTGTCAGGCGTTTCAAACTCTTCGTTGTAACAACGTTGCGACGGCTCATTCTTTAGTATCTTGTTGTTCGCATTTTCTGCTATAAAAGAACCTGCGAAGGAACTTAGATTATTATTTATGTCAGGTGAGAAATATGTGAACAAAATATTTCTACTCTTTTCAGGGTCTGAGAGCGCTGATGTGTCACCGAACTAAACGTTCGAATCGCGTGAACTATCAGTCGAAATGACCCCTGGAGAAGACATTTTCAAGTTCAACCCCCATCCTGCCTGGATTTCCAGAGTCTTTGATCCCCCCTCCCGCGAGAATTTCCAGAATCCCATCCGTCGGGGGAGTGTGGATTTTTTCTGGAATAACCCAATGTCAAAAAATGCACAAAAAATATGTCATTGGCATTGTACCATTTGATCTGATTGGTTTATTTCTCACCAATCACATTATTGCTTATATTAAAATCCATCAATGGCAATGCTTGCAAGAACAGTTTACTGGAGTTTATTGCATTTCAATTGTGTTATCAATGTTAACAGTAAAATAGCCCAAACAACATAAAATATTTGAAATTTTATTGTTGCAAAAGTTGAGTCTCACAAGAAATGGCCAACTTCGGCAATTATCCAGGAGATTTCAGACTCTGATCTCGAGACCGGGAGATACAGTCCAAAACATGGAGTCTCCCGGATTATCTGGGAGAGTTGACAGCCCTGCTATACCTGGCAGGATAACTGGCGGGAGGCAGACCCGGTGGCTATACATTAGACAAGCATATATGGAGCCCAGGAGTTGACCCAAGGAATACCCAGAACAACTCTAACTAGCAAGTGATGCAGAGCTGGACTCAAAACCAGGGTAACTCTGGATTTCAAGTCCACTGGCATGACCTCTCAGGGCCACGCTGCCACCCTTGTCCTTTTGTCCCCCAAAACAACCATCTGGTGTTCAGACATGAGTTTTCATTGGACATGAGCCAATTTTAATTGAGCACTGTCTGTTGACTCTATATTTTTTTTGCAGCTCAGGAAACTACAGTATTCTCAAACACAAATCCAACACATGTACAAATATTTAATTACCAGCAGAAATCCCTTAATACAATTTTTACCTCTGGAAATCCAAAGAGATTATTGAACTGGGGTAGGATCACATGTTTATCCTCCATTTTCCTCCGTGTATTCTTTATGGCATTCACGTATGACTCATACTTCATCTTTGATTTGTGCAATGATGGACAGTCACGCTCCCACTGTTTGCAAACTTCAAGAACTTTATTGAAAACGTCTTTAGCGACTTCCGAAGTTTTAAGTACTGAAAAATAGAATTTCAGTAACTAGACAATAAATTACAATGTATATAATTTATTACACAATTGCATGTTTTATTACAGGTAAAAATGAGTTAAATTTTTCAAACAGGCCATTCTGATTTGAAATTTTCTATCTTCTTCTTTTCCATTTATCTGATAAACCCATTAAAAACAATACTTGAGGAGAGCATACACAGTACATAGTCTATACATAGTCTGATATTAACTGGGGGCTAAAGTGGTTTGAACAACCATCAGTCAAGGCTCCAAGGAACTCCATCTCCAGGATAAGTTAAATATTGCGAGTCTACTCACATGCATCTTCAGATTCATCTTCTCTGTAATCCGAAAGATTGGCATCTTTAAGTTGTTTGACAGCAGCTTGAGCAACAAGTCCTGCAGCAACTTCTGGAACTTTGCTAGTCACAAAATATAGTCACAATATATCACTGACATGTGATTCTTAACATTAGATGTTTTCAGTTGAGTGTTGGAAAAAAAAACAATGAATCATGTAATTACAGAACCCATTGTGTTCAATCAGAAGTTGAAGTAATTGGTTTTACTAACCAATCAGAATGCAAAGCACATCAAGGCAGCCGGCACCAGGTGCGGCAAACCAGAGCAACAGAGACATGACTGGTTTTAGTTTGCATCTGATTGGGTGGTTGTTCTTCTATTTTTGACATTACATTTTTTTTCTAGTAAGCACTTATGATGCATTTTCTAACTCAACATTCTACAGTAAGCTACAGCATGAAGGTGCTCTCTTCTACACTGTATAAATTTGGTTCAGGAATGGTCTCTTGCTCACAAGGACTGAAAGTAATAAGCCACCTTAATTTCGGGTGCATTTTTGGCGACCATTCTGGAATAAGAATAGACAAAATGGTTGGTTTACATGGTCTTTTTGGGACTTATACCATTTACAGAATGAATGAAATAGTATTCCGTTCATTCTCCTCTCAATAGCAGAATGAACGGAATAAACAGAATACAGTTTACTCAGACCACACAGAATATGCATTCTTTTGGGATTATTTTAATAATAATAATAATAATAATAATAATAATAATAATAATAATAATAATAATTAACATTTATATCGCGCAAATTCCATGTGAATATGATCAAATGCGCGTAACAAACAAATGTGATACAAATTAAACGTAACAAGTTAAGGATCCCAACTGGTGGGAGGCTGACCAGTTGGCTATTTACAAGGCGTGGAGGAGTTGAATTCGGGACCACTGAAGACAAATCCATCTAGTGGCAGGGAGGAGGATTTGAACCCGGGACCTCTGGATTACAATTCCAGCGCCCTACCACTAGGCCACGCTCGCCTCCCTTAAAGCAAAGTTGTGCACGGCTGCCATAGCCTCAGTCTCAGTCATGTCCAGACTATTCCGAGCATTAGTTTTCAGGTCACCTCTGCAAGAACCATTCTGTTTTCGGAATACCCATTCTTTTGGAAAACCCTATTTCTGTTATTCCGTCAATCGTAAACCGGAATCAGGCCTTTTTATGGTTTTGTGTCAACAGCTCTGATTCATAATTGTGTATTTAGTTTACTAAGGGAGGCATGCAACAACTTATAACTATTGGACAAAAGGACTACGTAATGAAGTAGTGTTAAGCCAGCGTGCATTGTGTGTCTCAAAGGACAATGATTGGACAAAATAATGTATTTTCAGTTTTCAAAATTTGCATAGGAATTTCGCTAAATAACGGTTAGCGAAGAGTATTTCGGTTAGAGTGAAAAGTATTCGGTTAGTTCGGGACAGTCGTTCGAATTTAAGGAATATTAGGAAAAGTAGTTTTAGTTGGTGTTCTCGTCACCAACTATACAATGAGAAAATACAAAAAAGACTATAGGCACAAAATCTGACAATAGAACAACTAAAATTAGAGAGAGTGAGAGACTGAAAAATTACTCTCTGAAAAAGTGTCTGTGGAAAGATGAATACATTATATCACAGAAATTGCACTCAATTTGACTAACTTGCCATTGAAATGGAAGTGCTAAAAAAGCAGTCTATGAAACGTGAGGTACCAATGAACCAATAATAACCACTGTACACTTACAGTGTAAACATGTCATCCCAGAGTGCATAGGTGAAAATCCTACAAGAGCATGATCATGTTTCAGGTCCTCTTGAGATCCCAGTGAAACTTCATGACAGCTTCACTTAGATCTTTCCCACTTCATTTATACCTTTGTCTGTAGTTCAACACTGTGACATACGATATTCGATATGTCACATACAGTGTATACAGTGATATATGCAATCTTCCAATAATACTCTCTGGCATACAGTGCTCATTAAGTATCACTAAGATTAAGAGAAAACAATCTTTTGGATTAGATGAGGCACTTCAGATCAATCTTGTTAAGCGTTTCATCAAATTACATGTACACTTAATGATTTCCTAATAACAGGAGTTGCATGCCTCCATTCACGTTCAATGTTATTCTTTTGAAAAAATGATATCTACGATTAAATGTTATAATTCAACTCTGGCATTTAAACTTTGTAATATTTTTTTCCCGCTTTACTTGGTATTTATATTTAAAATAGAAACAGTTGACAACCTGTGAGGTAAAAATATTGCTTCCTTCTTAGTAATTTCTGGAAAGTACCCAATATAGTTTACTCTTCCAAAGAACAGACTTTCCACTGACAACTAAAATATTGTCGCCTGCTGATAGCCTCAAATTCCAGTGGATGCAAATTAGGCAATAAACAGTTCGCTCACACCTATTACTTATTGTCCAAACGGTAAAGAAATTACGCCTGATTTAACTGCCCTAGTAGTATCATCTATTATTCATATAATAATGAAGTTAAAACGACCTTCTGAAAACCTTTTCAAAACATAATTTCTGTTTAAGATCATCAAGTACATGTAATTACGCCAAAATGAGTAAGCCATACGCTGAAAAGTCTAGAAATTGCTACGTAAGAGATTATCAATTTATCGTACAGTAAATGATAAACGCAATCGCAAGGGTGACCATCGAGAAATTACTATTTCCTGACACCTGAGGAAACATAACAAGTCGAAATGTACTGAATGGGTACATTTCGACTCGTTCCTTACAATTCCCAAAGAATCACCACGTCTCAGATGAAATGTAAACACATGGTAACTCGACAACGAACTACGAGAGTAAACAGTGCACTATCTCATTTTGAATGGTTGATTTTACTACTACTACTAACCTTTTGGCAAGGTACTGTAAACACCACTCGATACATTGGCCTTCTAATTCGTTAACAGAGATAGGTAATGGAGTTACGCGGACAGGTAATGCGTCGCTGTCTTCAAACGCGTCCGGCCGATTCGCAACGACTTGGCGCAGGAAATCTAAAGTCTCGCGTTCTTCCTCCTCCGTAAACTGCACACTCATGGTGGAAAGCGTTTCCTCACAGTTAAAACGTCACCTAATTTCGTAAGCAGCAACATACGATTCATTTTTCATCACCGCCGCAGCCATCCATAACTTACACGCTCACTTTGGACTTCTGACCGGGCGACGACTGTGCAGTCAAAGCGCCCTACAACGTGCGAAAAGCATTTTGGGTTGTTTATGAAGATCCCGGTCACGCTCCTTGCGTCATGGAGTCACGCATGCCAAGGTTTATTGCCGTCTCGGTCACGGTAGGCAAAGCCTAAAGGATTTTATACAGTATTTGTATAGAGATCCGATGCCAAAAAAAATAATAAATAAAAAATGAAAAATAAAATCATGAATTGCACCACGAGATAATCGTCTCTTGTTGTACACTGAGGGAACAGGGCAATCGATTATACTGACCAATTTTTAGGTACTAAAAACCT
Source organism: Astreopora myriophthalma (assembly GCA_014634185.1). NCBI lineage: Eukaryota > Metazoa > Cnidaria > Anthozoa > Scleractinia > Acroporidae > Astreopora > Astreopora myriophthalma. The sequence continues at coordinate 232,153 of BLFK01000190.1, forward strand.
TTCGTCCTTTGCTTGAAGTTGCCCGGTAGTGTTTCAATTTTCCCATATATTTCTCTGTATAAATTCTTTCCCACTATTTTCCCGCGGTCTTACATTTCCCGGGAAAAAATTACAGAGAAATAACTGACAATTTGAGAACGACACCGGAAGACGCGTCTAGCGAAGGTGAGTTCCTAAAATTTGGTCAGTATAATCCTTTGCCCTGTACCTTCAGTTCGCAAGTCATAAAATTTTTCTGGGCTAACCTCAATTATTTTGACATCGCCGACGATCTCCATACAAACAATGAAAATTCTCTACGCTTTACCTACCCGTCAAGATGGCGGCTTAAACTTCGATAAGCTCTATTGACAGAATGTAAATGCGGGGTGGACAAGAAAAAAAAGGATCACTACATGTACTAATATTGTACCACAGCAGGAGCTCACTATTTGAAGCGTCCGTATGTTACCACGCAATCCGGGCCAGCAGCACAGAAGTAGATAAGATTATTTTAGTTTTCTGAAATTCCCGTGAAAAGTGGTTGCCATGGTTGTAAGCGCTCTCCTCTGTGCAAGAGATGCGTAGCATAAGAAATGAGCTGACAATCGTTGTCATGCTAAGCCATTTGATTGGATGAATTAGATGAACGTGCCTGTCTCTGTTTTTTTTTTTTTTTAGCGCGAAATGTTGTTCCAAAAATAGCTCCATCTCCCCCTATGTTGGCGTACGAACCCAGTGGTGAAGACGAACGCTCTTGCTCACGGACTTGTCACCTGAACAAAAAGAAATACTGCTCAGTAGTCAGCATGCCCCGTAGTTTTTAGTTCGCGCAGTCCCGAATTCACTCTCAATGGACTATCGACGGACTGTAGGCCGACAATAAAGCCGCCATCTCCATTCTCTTCTTCCCTTACGCTTCCCTTCCCTGCATTCATTTCCTACTTTCCTTTCCTTTCTTTTCCTTTTGTTTCCTTTTTTTTGTTTTGTTTTTTTTTCTTTGTTTTGCAAAGTAATGGCAATGGGCCCTTGGTAATAACAATGAGATACCTCCAATTACTTTACATGAAGGTACGGCCTAACGTGCGTCGCAAGCGCTAGCATCTTTTTGGGGACGGAGTGAAGAAGCTCGCGCAATGTGCTTCCTTCGCTGCGAGAGTTCCTCGGCTTTTGCCCAAAATATTCTCCAGTGCATGTCGCACGGGCTAAATATGGCCCTGTTCTCTTGGACTGCGATAAAATGACGCAGGGCACGTTCACTGGAGTTTGCACATCAACGAGGAACTCCACGCTGACCTCCCTCGTGTTTCAGAGAAGACCTTCTTCAGAAAATCAGAGCTTGTAGCAAACAAGTTGGTCCTAAGGAAGCCAAAGCAAGGGACCTATACCTTCTTCAAAGGGTAGGCTAGTCCTAACTTTAGTAGATATGCGCCAAATGAATATTGATCTTTCTGATTGGTGCTTTGTGAATGGCAGAAGTACTTGTCTGCCGAGGCTCTTGGCGGTTCCACTGCCTCGACCAGGTTGGGGCGCAGACACGGCTAAAAGTAAAGTGATGTATGGGATTTCGGCCGACAATGAGCGCCTGTAACTCCCCCACGGAAGCAGTATTTTACGGTGAAAACATACCTTTTAAAAAGCGTTTGTACTGACATTATGTTCATGAAGCATAAAGAACAGGTGTGGGCTAGAACGATCGTAAACGTACTTTTAAGATTTCATACAAATCCTTGGAATAAAAATTACGCAGATTGCCGCGAAATTTTAGCCGTGTTTACTCTGTCCCCAACCAATATGTCGTTATTAACTGTGAAAGTCTGTTGCATATATTGTGCATGTAACTGCGATGTACATTGCCATTCATCGCTGTCTTCGTTTTGATTATTTTCCGAGAACTTCTCCTTGTCCATATAAACAGTGACAAAGATGATGGCCGTTTTTATACTAGAGACGCATAATCCGTCCAGACGAATTATGTGTCCCTCATTTTATTCGTCTAATATAAAGACGAGACAAACTATACGCATAATCCGCGGTCTGGGACGAACTTGGGCAAACATTTGTTCTGCGTCTGTTAGTTCGTCTTGTATAAAGACAGGCACAAGACGCATTATCCCTCTAGACGAACCGGCTATCTTTCGTTGTGCGTCTCGAACGACGCAAAACAGAAGATGGTTCCTCTAGACGGATAATGCGTCTTGTGCCCGTCTTTATCCCAAAGACGCTGCGACGTGGGGTCCCAACGGCCTGACAAGAAAGAAACACAATAAAACAAAACAGAACTAACACACGCACCTTAGCGCAATTAGCCACCATAGACTTCTTAAAAGAGAAATAATGATTTTCATTGAGATATCGACACGCAATGCACGTACACGAATAAAACTGATCTTACTTAAGCCCTGGTCAAACGGTGCATGATAGTCGATGATAGTCGATGATAGTTAAAGCGCGCGCGCTCGTTTGACTACCAACTATCATGCGCTATCATCGACTATCATTCACTTTGAGCGTGTTCAAATTCTTCATGATAGTCGATGATAGTTTTTCGGTCAGCTGCATTCTCCCAAAATTGACGGGCTCAGTTTTCGGCACCAGCTTTTCAGTTAACTTTCAGCAAGCTAACAAAATGGCGGCGGTGTCGAGAGTTTGCTCTCCACAGATTGAAAACAAGGAAAATTACAAAAATGAAGAAAACAAAGCCAATGACAGTGAGGGAAGTGAAGGTTATCTTAATTCATCATCATCATCACAACATCATCTTAATTGATTACATCCCCATTGTGTGTAGCCATGGAGACGAAATATGCAACAATTCTTCCCCAGACTTCCTCGGAACAACTATCATCGACTATCATGCGCCGTTTGACCACCCCTTTGATAGCTGATGATAGTTGACGACAGTTCGGACTATCATCAACTATTATCGACTATCACGCACCGTTTGACCAGGGCCTAAACTAACTTAATGCTATAGACGATAAACGACAAATTAATATCAACCTATTACAAGCTAAACTATTTACAATGACTCTGAACCTATAAATATTTACAACGTTAACAGTTCAGTTCTTTCAAATCTTCAAACTTCTCATCAAACTCGAAACCACAAACCAAACCAACAACCGAACCGCAGTTCTTGCCTTTCTCTCCTATCTGTCAAAGCTCTGCTTTATCTGCTTTTTTTGGTTCTCCCGCTGCCAACACTGCTAGTTCTCCGGTTCGTTTGCTATTTCTTTCTTTTTGCAGCGACTAGCTCTTCGTTGAGGCTCACCGACTCTTCGTTGATGCTCTCCGCCACCGACAAAGGAGCTTTGTCGTCGAATTCTGGCTAGTTCCTGCTGTCTCCTAGCAGTGTTATCACATCTTCAGGTCCCTCAACCTCCCGGCCTTCTCTCTCTCCGTCCTTCTCACTTCTGTTAACCAACAACGTCTGTATGTCAACTGTCAGTCACCACTCCTTGCTTACATTTATATACCGAATATTAATTAATCCCACAATTAACACTTAACGTACGTACTTATTGTTTAAACGGTCCTACATTTACAATACATTATACTAAATTATTAACACTAACGAACAAACTATACAACCAGGAAAACAAGGAACAACGGAAGAAAAAGGAATTTTATGACAGACGCGTAACCAGACGAACAACAAATATTTGCCCAAGTTCGTCCAGACGGATGCGTCTCTAAAAACGGCCGTGGTGGAAACCGATTGAACCCATCTGCGATCGAAAAACGACAAAAAACACAAACCAACGCTTTAAAATGCAAAGCATTTATTTCTTAAAAGGGCGATGACATTTTTTCTTCGTACATCTTAATCGCCACAGAAAAATTCATATCCAGAAATAAATACATTTCTTTACTAAAAACTTTACACTCTAATCCAACATAATTTAAAGATTTACATAAATAGAAATGTCAGACATAAATTAATATACCTTCAAGATTAATTTACAATAATTTAAAAGCAGCATGCGAGAAACTCTCGAATTTCAAACGTTCCGCTAGTGCGGACCTACAATCATGGTTACAACGCCGGGAGAATTTTATCTGTGCCCGCGACAAGCGCGCGCGGATGACTCGAAGATGCGCGTAAGAAGTAATAACGAAGATGAGATCATTTGTTGCTCATGAACGATCAGATTTTAAATACTTCGCCACTTTACAAAAGTGTTTACTCTTTTTGTCTCAATATAAAAATTTCTGAAACTGGTCTCTTCAAAAGAATTCCTTGTTTCTGAAACCGCTTTTCTCTCAAAGAAAATTTTCGTTTTTTTTTTAAGGGGGGGGGCGTTCTTATCCGCAAAGAGATCCAGTTATACGTTTATCACCACGTCCACGAAAAAGAGAAGACTTAAATACGAAGGTAACCTGAAAACTCTATGTACAAAAGGCGGTTTGAGCTGCCCAGCTCAGTTCATGTCAGTCTAACGCTGCAAACCGAACTATAATATAGAGTCTTTAATTATTCAAGACTTCAATAAAATTTTCCGCTCAATTTCTTGCACATTATATTGACCCCAAATAAATTTTAAGCAATTATTTTTTATAGCGCGCTTTGAAATTTCGAAAGTAATTTTGCAACCGTTCTGGTTTAGCGTTACCGACTCGTTCCCAGGGTTTCTCTTTTTCCCGTTCCCTGGGGACAGAAAGAAGACAGACCCTGGAAACGAGGTTGGCGGCACTGCTAGTACAACCAATCAGAGGCAAACTAATATCTAAACTGTAACTTGTTCACACGAGTTTTCCCGCGCTCGGTGCCTGTCACACGCATTTGCATCGACTTCTGATTGGTTCTTTGATTCTTGGTGTTTGTTCTGATCGGTCTGTGAAATTACTTTGGTTCTGTTTGTCACCCTCTTAATAACGGTTTAATCCTCCAAACAAAATATCACATTGGCACCTCACTTTCTTCACTAAAACCTATCAACAGAGTTAACCTCAAATTAATTTTCCTCTGCCAGAGAACCATCGCTCTTCAGAAAAGGAAGCCAGCTGTACTCGTACGGTATCAACAGCAGTAGAGTGACACCTCATAAATGAACATTACGTGATTTTGTTAGATTACATAAGAAGTATCTGTATGACGATGTGGAACATAAGTGGAGACCAGGTCACTGACTTGTTGCCGAGTACAGGAGTGCTGGGGGAGAAAGTCGTTTACTGTCGCTTTTTCTGACTGCATTCTCTATTGTGTGTTCCCCAGGCTGACAGCTGCAGTGGAAACGAAAGCCCCTGGTTAGCCTAGCTAAACAGAACAATCCACCAATAGGGGATAACCGACAATCACATAAATATCACCTGGGGGGCTTACCATTTACAAGAACCATCCGGATGGAAATTTTGGGTGTAAGTATTAAATGATGCAGCTTGTCCTAATGAAAGATGGATAACCTACAAAATTTACTGGTATCAACAGGAAAAGCCCAAAACGGACAGAAATAAGACCGACTGATTATACCGATGCATCATAATGTCTGAAAAGTTCCAACTGGTATTTCCCGCTTTTGCGTGTAAATAGTGAGTACCCCTGGACTATGATCCAATCTCTTTGATTACCTCAAGGCACATGGCCCTGAATTCCAAGCATACGCCAAAGTGCATAAGGTTCCTCACAACTGTGAGAGATTCTCTCATTTTTGAACCGCTGGGTTCAAAAAGGGAATGTGAACAACGTGAAGAATTCACACGATGGTAGATCAAAGTTTTATCCGTGTTTAATACTGTCATACACACTTTGCTGGCCTTTATCCTGAATCCTGAGGGTCTGGTCATTAGATGCGACAGTATCCACTATTTATATTTAATAAACCTCTTTCCCGGGCCTTTTCGTGGAGATATGTCCAGATATGCAAGTAATTAGATGCAAGCCGATTTTGATAAGCGTCACGAAGTGTCCCCTTGCTCTTCTTCTCAACTTCTGAACTCTTCTTCTCATCACTTGCGTCCAGAAATACAGGCAATAAACGTTACAAAGTGTCCCCCAAACTGTGATATTTAACTAAACATAAACAGTTGCATTTACCCTAACCCAGAAATAACCCTAACGCAAACCCTAACCTTATTGCTAGAAATAGGCACTAGACGCTTGGACTTAACGGGACACTTCGTGATGGATATCAAAATTGAGCATGCATCTAATTACTTGCATTTCTGGACATCAGCGTTTTCGTGACTTTAGCAAAAAGTCCTGATGAACGACGGTGCAAATAAATGGGTCACCCAGGGTAGTTAGCCTTAATTGGTGCAAGGAAGTTAAACAACTTGCACAGCAAGCGCTAAGAAAGACTATATATAAATCGAAACCATTCTTCAATACACCTTTAACTAGCCAGATGAGAGGCCCTAGTTATCGTCAAATAATTCAACCCGGTGATACTACGTCAGCTGAACTCCTTAATTTACAGCCAACTGACCTCCGAAGCCGTCGTTTCGTTTAAGAAAGAGCGTGAGTGGGTGACGGGGGAGGGGGTGGGGCGACAAAGGCGTAGAGTGGTCTTGGCTTAAAGGGGCAGTTGTCACGCCATTTTTGATAGCACACCTCATGGTTAATGGCAGCAGCGAGACAATGGCTAAAGTTCCTTGAAAAGGTCTGTTGTAATTCAAGGAAACTATTTAGAGAAATTTCAGCCGCAGATGACCAAGATAGAGAGTGTTCCTCTCGTAACTTGCTAAAAATCGGTAGCATATTTGAGCTCATTCTTTTGTTCTGGATTCACTTTATTTCTCGAAATTAGGGTTTTAGAAACGAGTCGAATCTTAACAAAGTGTTTAAAGTTTACATTGAGGGGGAAAATGGCCACCAAAAATGGCGTTATCCCCCATGACATTGCCCCTTTAAGCTTTCGTTCGCTTCTCAAGTTTACGGAAGGAAAACGGCTGCCGTCCAAGCTATTTTCTCACCTGACATTCGGAGCTGCAGTACCAGGCCGCTTGACAACCAGAACACAAGAACGAGGCATCACGCTTGCAAACGGAACAGCGATTGACTCCATCTTCATCTCCTTTGTCACCGGATCCCTTGCCTTCCTCCCGCTGGGACATTAAAGGCCCCACCTTAGGGGGCATGAACCCGTGCAGTGAAGCCCCAGGGTGTAGGTTGGACCTTTTGTGTTCCATTCCGCCTTGTGCCAAGGCAGCTAGCTCGCGATTACGAAGCCAGATAGAGTCCCGTTCAAGAATACCACCGCTTGATGGCTTCCTACCGAGTTCGTTCTCCCTCGGATGACCGATTCTTGCATCGGCCACCTCGCCTTTGTCTCTAAATTGTGAAGGGGGAAGATGATTTTTAGGGCTCGGTAATCGTGTCTCTTTTCTTTCCGAGTGCAATGCGCTCGGACTTAAATGTTTAGTGTGTTGAATAGAAACAGGCGACGGAATCGATGGCTCGGCGAGTTTAAGTCTTTTTACTCTCTCGTAATCATCTCGATCTGCTAAGTGACCAAACTGAGGAATCGACGAATGCGGCCGCATCGCAATTCCGCTATGCGAATCCAGTTCACTATACCTCCGTTTTTTCTCCTCAGTGATTCGTTGTTCCATGAATAACATCCGTTCGCGGTCGCTTATCCTTTTTTCTCTTGCTCTTAAAGCATCCATGTGCTCTCGCCTTTGCTCCATTCTGATCTGATGTTCTTTGCTGAACACGAGCGGATTAACTTTGTCTTTGAGCTCTGCGTGAAGCAGCCTTCTGTTAGCTTCTATCTGTTCTAAGCTTAGTCGTTGCCTTTCCCTCTCTCGTTCACGTTCAATATCCTGATGAGAGAGACAAAGAAAAAGTCCAGTTATTTTTCTGCACAGCACAACTTTCGTTTAGTTCAAGAATTCAAAAGAGCTCAAATAACAAGGAAATTCTTCAGCTTAATTTGAAAGTCCGAGATATAAATTTATTGCCCAATATTTCGGGAATTGCAAACAGTAATAAACTCTTCGCACTCTGTGGCGCGCAAGCGTTTCTGCTCCACGTTTCTGCGTTGGCAACAGTTGCCACCCAGTCTTACAAACAAACTTCTGTAAATTTGGCGTCGCTTCAAGAGTAATTTCTCCTTGAATTCTCATTATTTTGCTCTCATATCTGCTACAATTACCAATTAAGGTATTATTTTCCAGCGCACTTTTATTTCGTGGTTTATTTATGATAATTTCGGGATCAGAGACTGCCGACAAAGATGAAGATCGGTCTATAATAAGATAAGGTGTGCAGCCAGCGTTTCCGTGGAGTTTCCATCTGAAATTTCGGATGCGCGCGAAATCTCTCGCCCCATTTCGCCCGGAAATCGACTTTGAGCACTGAAAACCCCGCGAAAACGTTGGCTGGGTAGGCGAATAATACGGTACAACTAACCTGCCTAATGTGTGGTGGCATATCCTTGCCAACTTCTCCCATTAGACTGCCGGGCTTACCAGCTGCAGCGGCAAGTCGTTCCATGGCTTGTCGGGAATTCATCATAAGACCATACTCTCGGGAAGGAAGCGAAGTCGGCGGAGAATACATGTGAACGTCGGAAGACAATCGGTTGGGCTCGGGCGCCCGTCTCTCAAACGAACCATCGGGTCGGACGAAGAGTGGTTTTCCCATCGGTGAGCCACCTTTACTCATCGGCAAGGACGACGCCATTCGGCTCAGTAACTCGCGATGCGACGGCTCAGATGCGCGAATAGCTTCACCTCGTCTATTCATCTCTAGCTCATGAAGCGCAAACATCCGGGGGTCCATGCGGGGATCTATCCGACCGGATACCCCAGGGGGAAGGAAGGCTCTGTCTGGATACATTTTATGTCGCAGTGGCGGGGACAGCTCAATGGGGTGCCTCGATCTGCCGTTCCCCTCTCCGGAAAGAAGCAGTACTATGTCGTCGGAGCGCTCTCTTTCAGAGCCTGGCGTCCGGGTGTCTCCAAGTTCTTTTCTCGACTCTTTCTCCTTAAGTTGAACAAGCTCTCGATTTCGGTTTCTCGCCTTTATCTCCGCTGTTTGCTCGAGACGAAGTCTGTGATCCATCTCTGGACTGGTACGTTCTCGACCGCGTTGTTCATCTCGACTACTGCTGCTCGGTCTCTTTTCTTCGATTTCTTTCCTTTTATCTTCAAGCGGTCGAAGACCCGGGTTCATGATACCGGAATTTCCGAGGGACGACTTCGGACCCGCTATTCCCTCGTCTCGCTCAATGCGCCCAGCTTGTCCAAGACGCTCTATACCTCGAGGGCTGACAATTTCCACTCCTTCTGAAACATTCACAGAGTGTACCGCAGCTTCCTGGGTGGACGACACTCGTGAGAATGGAGAGGTATGTCGCCGAGTCAGTAAAAGATCCTCTCTGCTCTGCCTCTCAGATGACTGTCTCCTGTCTGCCTCATCTAATGGTCGCAACCGAGGAGGCCCGGGCTTGAGGAAATCGTTTATGATCGTGCCAGGTTCCCTTTCTTCAAAGAGTCGCCGCAGTGAAAACACCTGATCTCTCTTATCCACCGGGGACATTGAGGCCGATGGGTGTCCCCTCCCGGGGGACAGCAAGTTTATATCCTTGGAATGCGGTGGGCTTGTCAGTTTGGCGGGTCCGCGGGAAGGTGGAGTGAGGCCAGAGGACAGGATTTCGCCAGGCTTCGCCTTCAATCCTTCATCGCCTTTTCCTTTCAACAACTCTTCTTCTCTTCTGCGGTTAAGATCTGACAAGGTTAGCGGCTGATGTAAAGGCCTGCGTTCATTCAGGGAGGAGATGTTAGGCACAACCTGTTCCCGTGGGGACCTTTCTGGGGAGTTTTGCAGTTGATGAGGTGAAAGCAAGAGATCAGAGCCAAAGCGCTGTGACTTCTCCTCGTGCAGAGCTTCCAGTTCTCTCAGTGAAGCTGGTTGCTTTCCTATTTGCTGAAGATGCGATAGCATCAGCGGAGGTCGCTTTCCTGGCACATGCGCAATAGGTTTGACCACTTTGGGTGTTTGGAGCACTTGCTTGTCTCCAAGCGAGTCTCTGCCGAGAGGGGACCGGCATGAGCTTTTGTCACGCTCGCGTCTCTCGCGTGACATAACTGCGGACATATGATCGTGACCGTGACTTCCAAAGCCATGCACCGGACCACGGTGACCCGGGATATCCAGAATCCCCGGTGGGATACCCCTTGGGCTGTTGCCATGGAAAGGGCAGTTCAAGTCCCGCTTGCAAGGCATTCCTGACTTCATGTTACCGTGCATGTGGTGTCCACAGCTGGTTGCGGAATATCGTCCTCCAGGGGACAAGGGTCCTCCAAACATTCCTGATACGGGCACTGGGCGAGCACCGTGGGTGAGTAGATGAGGAGTAAATGTCCTCGGCGAAAACCCTTTCATGTGAGACGACGCAGGACTGAGACCAGGGGAGATAGGTATCCCGTTTCCATCATGCATCGGTACCACCGGAATCAATATGGCGGCACGGTGTGGCGGCATGTCCATTGGCCCACCGAATTTATCCTTGACGCTGCCAGGGATTGTGGGATTCACCGTGCCGAAAGGTTTTTTGGGAGATGTCAAAAGCGTCGGTTTGTCCGGAGAAGATCCTCGAAGAGACTTTGCAGGCGATTTTTCTCCGTCCTTCCGGCTTGTATCAATGAACTTGCAACCGGAATGTTGATCGTTCTCCTGTGATGTTTCATCGCCGGTTACTGTTCCCTCCTTGACACGTTTCTTTTTCTCGTCGTCATCATCTAGAATCTCAATCGGGCTCATGACTTTGCGCGGTTGTTCCGCCTCACCCGTGGGCGGCTTGTCAATCTCGGAGTTCTCCGCCTTGAATTCTTCTTCCTCTTGAGCTTCCTTTAAACTTTCCTTGTCATCTACAATCTTTCTAAGCCTGGGAACAGGCTCAAGTCCACATGGCTCCTTAGGTGATAAGTCATGCTTCAGAGGTGGCGGCTGCGGTGGTTTTCCCTCATTACCACTGCTCGAGTCAGCCGAGGAAGGCTTCAAACGCGGCAATGTTCGAGGCACGTTGGGCGGAAAACTCCGAAGAAAACTTCGGTGAAGTTCGTTTTCAAAATCGTCCTCTTCGGGACTTCCTGGTTCTTCATTACCACTTTGTGCTTTCGGGGAGGTAGGGCTGACAACCTCAGATTTGTCCGAAATAATTTCCGGCGAGTTTCTTACGTTTTCCACGGGGATTTCTTTGTCACTGCCACCAGTAACATCATGTTCCTCGCCAACCGGGTTTTCCTCGTTACCTTCCTCGTCTTTGGAATCTTGCGCGTGTGGCACCGATTCATCCGCGCAAAGTTTGTTTTGTTGTCGGAGCCGTTCCACGAGCCAGTTATGTCTCGGGAGATCCCGCGCGTAACGGTTCTGACTGATCAAATGAGGTGGTGTGGACCTCTCTCTCTCTTTCTCCTTTTCTTCGCTTTTTCGTTTGGTTTTCCCGATCTTCTTCTCAGTCTTTCCCGGCTCTGTCTTCCCATCTTCTTCCAAGGCGTTTCTTTGCGAGTCCGAAAACGCGCTCGTCTCTTCCTGCCCACTCTCGCAATGATCGGAAACCACGGTCCCAATGGCAAGAACCTCTTCCAGACATTCTGCACCGAAACATTCTTCGCTCGGTGAAAGCGAGCGCCTTCCCCCATTTTTTTCGGCGTGACCGTTTGCCTCAACAGCTCCACCATCTCCCTGTTTCTCCCCGGTTGAATTACTCGGAGAAGCCAATTCACTTACTTCAGTCCACTCCTGACTTTTGCAACGTAATGCCTCGTCATCGCTCTCTGAATCAAGCCGTTTGATTCGCTTGGTTGTCTTGGCATCTTTCACAGCCGAGCGACCTTTATGACCCTTTGCTTTACGCCGCAGGCTGCTCAAACCCGATTGATGTGGTACGCTCTTATGACTTTTCGGTTTTCTTCGCTTTTTTTTCTTCACTTTGCCGCGGTTTACAAACAGTCCGGCTTCAGATTCACTGAGTTCTCCGGCATCCGACATGCCTTCGATGTTTGAGAGTTCTGATTCGTTGGTCATATTCTCTACGCTTTGCTCAGCACCGCAGGAATTGCTATGCGAAAGTTCTTTACCTTGAGGGTCACAAGTTTCGCTCTCTTTCATATCAACTCTTTTCTCAACAGCTTTTTGCTCGGAAACGGCATCCACAGCAGAGGTTTGTTGGCTTTCGCTTTCCATTTCTAGCGGCTGTTTTTCACACAGGTCTCCTGACCTCACATCGTTGGCTTTCTCGGCATCGTGCCTTTCCTCGATGATGTCATCAAAGACGTGGTTGTCCTGTGATTCGCAGTCATTGCTGTGTTTACTCGAATGCTCGCACTGCATGTCAGGCTCTTCCATAAGCCGCGCGATTTTAGAACTTTTGATAGTGCTGTGATCTGACTCCAGGCCTCTCTTACTACACCTCTCGTTACCCTCAAACGACTTATCCTCACACTTGACATCGATATCGTCGCCAGGACAGTCACACGACTGACACCCAAGATTCGACATCACGTTGTCTTCAGAGTATAGATCATCAGCTTTGGGCGATGACTCTGTTAATTCGCCAGTTTTTTCCAAACTATTACACTTTGCTCCAGAAATAGAATTTAGCCTATTTTCCACGGGGCTCGAGGCTTTTGAAAAAACTGGGCTTCCGCCGTTGACCGTATATTCATTTGACGAGATTTTGCTGTTGCCCGTGACAACCGGTTCCTTTTCGTTATCACTGAATCCTAACTCCTCATCTGTAACGTTCTCAAACTTAAGTGGTTCCAGTTCAGGTCTTGCATCCGACACAATGTCGGCCTCGCATCGTTCACTTTCAGAAAGAGCGTTCGTCACCGAACTGTCTTTATAACGCAGTCCTTTAACCTCAACTTTGCTTTCGTTCACAAACTCAATATTCTTCATTTCTTGAACCGACTCCTTGCGTAAAAATCGATCAAACAGAGATTCCCTCTCCGCCGGACCTTTGGAATCAATGTCACTACTATCCTCGTGTGTCGAGGAATTATTTGTGTACTCGTTGCTGTGTTCAGGGGAATAGATTCCATAACACCTTTCGTACATAGACGGGCTACTGTCGTTCTCCCGCGTGCGACAAAGTTCCGCGTGAAAATTCTCTTTAGAGACATTTTCATCTCTAACTTCCGCGACCGCTTTGTCCGTGCCAAGATTTTCTTTCCTGCCATCAAACATATCCGTATATTTCTTTGTCAGTTGCTCCCTCTGCAAAAGTTCCGCGCGTGCGATATCCTCACTAAGTAACCGTTTTTGACGCGCCAAATCCTGCGTAAGTCTTTGTTTCTCTCGCGGCGCGTCTCGCCTGTGTGAAATAACTTTCGATGCTTTATTCTCCTCCGCATGTTGGTATTTCCTTGACTCCCTAGCGGGAGACGATTTTCTCCCATCGGGAACTTCCCCTAGACGCCGCACAGGGGATCCGTAACGCCCCGAATTTCGTAGCACTTCGCTGCCATGCCGCTGATAATGATGCGAGACTTTGCGCTGCTGACTGACGTCAATGTCGGGATACTGGTCTCGATCCCGAGTACCCGTGCGACCCGCGGGTTTTGCTGTCCCTCGAGCACGCTTATCTCCAGTTGACTTCGATTTGTGGCCAAAAGCGGGCTTTGCTCGTGGCTTCGATCCGTCGTTTTGATGAATATGCGAGGAAAAGAAGTAACTCGACATATTACGCGCGGGTATTTCACTGGTCTTGATGCTTTCTCTTGGGAAATCTTTCTCGTCTTCTGTTGAATTTCCTGAACTCACACACGTTTCCCCCGGCTTCAGCTGAAAAGAAACGAAAGAACAGCATGACTCAAGCACATGGCTGAGTTACTTTGAATAGAAATGTTTGTCCGTTACGCGTGGCTACTGCTGACTCACTTGCGCCGCCAGGGCACTTCAAGAAATGGAGGTGAAAACTCAGAGCTATAAATTCAAACCTGGTTAACCGTGTTCTTGCGAACAAAGAGATTTCTTGCGAACAACATTGTTCAGCAAGGTGGTGTCTCGACAAGGAGCGCGTTTTCTGTTAAAGTCCTTTCAGTCGTTCCCTTCGACGAGCTGAGACTAAAACTGCTTTCAGAACTCGCGGAAGACTTCAAAATTCGCCAAAAGAGAATGACTTGTAGATTAAGTATTTTGGAAACAAAACTATTTAACTCACGATCACCTCTATCGATAATAGCAGCTGTCAATATCCGCACATGTTTTGTGTCCTTAAGCAATACTTTCTTAAGAGCTACTTCACTCGCGTATTATCAGTATTCTCTACTGTCTGATATCCAGGCACCGGCGCCAAATGAAACCGAGACGCTAAAAGCTCAACCACCACTGAGCTTCAGTTCAGCACGAGCCGGTCTTCACAAAATACCGATAAGAGCTCCTGCGGAAGAGTTTTGAAATTTTCAACCTCTCGTAAAAATAACACACTAGCAATTGCCTTAGTTAAGCCGGAATTATGTAAACGAACACCGCTCACTCAAGTTTTTTTTTTTAAGCCGCTCTAGTCTAGTTATGCTACTCTCATTTACGCTGACTAAAAACAAGCAATATTGGTTGGGTTCAGTGCAAGAATACTGGCTAAGAGCGAATACAGTAGGCCAACATAACCCACTTCACTTATTTATCAACAATACCGCGATATTCGGAGCAACTTGTTGACATCGATATTGGCCCCGCTATGTGAACAAATATGTTTTAGCTCACTCATGATAAATCACTTATCTTGCTCAACAGGTAATGTTGAGTCATATTTACCTCGAAGGGCTTTCTCACCGCTCCAATGGTATAAAAGAATGGCCAACAACAACTAAACGTATTTTCACCGTAAGAACATCTGTCCTCAGCTGTTCTTCGCAGAGATAAAAACGTATTGAAAATATTTCAAGGAGACGCTGGCAGGTGTGACCGGCTTGTGCAAAGAGCGACGAAGCACTTCGCAGTTTTGTTTTGCTCTCATGTTATTTACTGCAAAATCGATTGTTTCCAAGGGTCAAAGCAGACGTGTCCAAGCGAGGCTTAAGCACTCGACCTCAGATTAAGCTTAAGCAAATTGAGCAGTACTAGTTTCCAGCTTATTCAGTTTCAGCGGGGACCACTCCCCTGAAAGTTTCACGCGCGGGACATCACGTCAAGATTTCCATCGTCTTCCTCTTTATACCCAGGATGTCATAAATACTTCTTCAGTAATAACAACAACGAAGGAAGGCGCCGCTAAATATTGAGCCTTTCCGGGATGTATGGGACTCCCTAAGCCGATACTGCACTCCTTCAGTTAAAAATAATAAATTAAGGTAATAATAGAACACGGGTGAAAGGTGAAGAATTTTATCAAAGCTTACATCTTGTTCGCTGTGACTTTATTTCACCGCTGACTGATGGAACTTGCAGGAAATAGCGCACAAGGAACTAGAAAAAGAATCTAAAAGTTTTTTTTTTTTTCAAATCTCACTAATTCCGTTCATCGCGTTACGTAATTCAGAGCAGAGAAGAAACGGAAGTTCGTTTCACCGCACACATCTCTGGTCGCACTGAGGCTAAATTTACATGAATAGCTTTGCGTTTTCTAAATCCCTCTAGTTCATTTCCTGTTTACAGCTGGCACACACGCACATTAAAAGCTTTGCCTTTCGTTTGTACTATTTCGTAACCTGAAGTTGCGATGAAAGAGTTTGCAGAACGCTGGTACCGTCGATGGACAGACAACAACTCGACTTTTGTCGTACACCTTCAGCCGCATGAGCCTGTAGTTCCTTATCACGCTTGAGCATCTCTCAAATATTCCTGAGTAATCCGGTATCGATGTATTGGGTCTGGACAAGGATAAAATTTTGCTAATTAGGTTACTTTCTGTGGCGGCCAGCTCCGAATTTCGTTCCACACACGCGTATATCCCTTTTGTCAAATGTCCACATTTTTCTCTAGTTTGGGCGAATTGCCCTCGTACCCATACTGCAGCCAAAATCGGGCCATATAAACATATTGACGACGAATTATTTTTCAACTGCCAAGTACACAAATTAACTTAATGGCTAACAATCTCGAGATACCATGCTTCCTACGTGCCGATAAGCGATATCGGCAGGAAGGCCCGGGAGGTAGACCTCCGCATTTGTTGTACCAGCAAACAAAGTAGTATTTCCGTGAATATAGACCGAAAAAAACAGCCTCTTCACAGATACGCCTTAAGATAATCACAGAAGCGCTAAAGCTGGTCTGAAACGGCCTCACGATGGATATCTTTCGTTTGACTTAACAGGATTCATTCTGCTACGGTGGACTGATTCTGGAGAGCTAAAGCGCAGTCGGCTCACGGGTTGAAAAAAAAAAAAACAGGCTAATGCCAAGAAACAACACTGGCAAAAATTAAAACCAAACAAATGTAAATTTACATTAAAACCAAACAAATTTTTAGCTGAAAAATACCAATATCAGCTACAATCGGTGATTGAAATATCTGCAGTTTATATAGCACTGGTGAAACTGGAGGTCAAAAGATTGCACACAAATAGTTACAAAAATGGAAAAGAATTACGTCCGGTAAGCGAGAAACGGTCAACAAACAGCGCAATCATTCCTTACAGCAAACTAAATAGAAAAAAGAAATGAACGAAAAACCAGCGAAAAGAGGTTAAGAGATCGCGTGCAGCTTTTTTGCCCGATCTTCCCTTGGCAACACTGCCGGAAATTTGCTCAATACGTTAGCGGCCGATACCCAAACCATTATGATGACACAGCTGATGAAAACCTCATCAATAGCTGTGCACACTCCAATGCCATCTGAAAGATATCCTTGTGTTAATAGCAGCGGAGAGGTGCTTTCATAATCTGCATTCTCGTACCGTCGCTATACTCACTATTACATAGTTTTCTCTCACCCGACACAGCTGTATAGTCGTGTCACGACGGAACACAGAGGACGGCGAGAAGGGAGCGGGAGCGGGGCGGGGGACATCCTAGGGGTAACATTGGTACGAGACAACAATCAAAGCATTCACTCCAATTTGTTTTTAACCTCTTCATTTGGGCAATTCGGAGACGTTTTCTTTCTGGTTCGATTCTGTTTCGAGTGCCGCGCGGTTAAAAATCGAAGGGACTGGGGCGAGCCAATCCCTAAGCTTTTGACCCCGCACTATTCGAAAGCAGTATCGAACCAAAAAACGTCTCTCAATTGCCCAAACGAAGAGCCTGTGTGCAGGCTAAGTTGTTTTTATATCAAATGGCTCTATGAGCTAAGTCGTGAATGTGGTGTTACAGTAGCTAGAGGTTCGTAATGGCTGTTACCTGAGAAATCTGACGATTTCTTTAACTACTATCTAGCTTAGAATGGCATCTGTCAAAGTTAACAGATAGCTGAACCATGGCTAATATTTTAACTGATAACAGGATAATAACCAAAAAGAAAAAGAAAAAAATCGGAAAATTTAACATAACGAACAAAGGATCTATTTAATACTTTTAAAATTCTAAACTGCTAGAACACGAAAAGGATTCCGTTTGAGCAAAACAGATAACCACGTGCGGAGCTCATACAAATCGCTAATGTGGCCATGTCACCCAGGGAGTTTACACCGAAATTCCTCCCCTCTCCAGCAGACAGCGATAAGTCGTTTATTGCGCATGCGGGCATTCACAAGCTAAACGATCAAACAGGTTCGTTCGACAGCGCGTTGGATCAACATGTTTGACCGTTTAGGCGCCTATCTCAACAATTGTTTGATCTAGATCAAACACTTTGATCCACATTTTGTTTTGCTACGAAATATTTCATCGTTTAGCGCACGACTGTGTTGGACGAAAATGTTTTATCGTTTAGCCGGGCACTTAATTAAAAAAGAAGGACACTTTCGATTTTTTTTCCACTACCTCCAACAATTTGCAGCAATTTTTGTAAAGAACTGAGAACAAACTTTGATTTTTACAATTGTTCTGGCCTGTTAAATTAGTTTTGAAGTGAGCATGATTCTCTCAGTTAAACTAGCAACTTAATCAGTTGCAAGGAAGCCTGAAAAACAAAATCCAGGCCGTTAAATGGGGCTTGAACCCATGACCGTGTGACTGCACAAAGCTCCACTGACTGAGCTATGGAGCCAACTGTTTAACTTGTGTTTACCTTGTTTCCATTGTCCTTGAGAGCAGTCAATGGTGAAATTATTATTAGACCAAACGAAACTTAGGCATTAATATCTTGCTGCAACAAACTATCTTTTTCATGGATACAGTTGACGTTTTTGTCCCACTTAGTTCGCACCTTCAGATACTTCAAGCATTATTCACAACCAACACACAGCAAAGATACTGGGCGACATTAACCAATATTGTTCAGTTTTTGTTCATACTGAATTGGCTCGAGTTAGTATCACTTATAAAGTCTTATTAATACATACAATTCTGCTTTTTATCTAGTACGAAGTATTTGCTTTTATGTGTACTTAGCAAAAACGCGTTTCCGTTTTGCCACGGGTTTCAATTGAAAACTTCACATATTGAAAAGATAAAATGATGAATGCCCTCACTGAAGGTTATATTGCACTTGAAGAGTTTGGAGAGGTAGATTCGACCGACTAAAAATAAATTAGAAGTGAACTGATTCGCGGCGAGGAAAAAAAACCTCACTGAAATTTAAGAGGGTCAGAATTTAAGGGTATTGATTACAAATAAGAAGAATGCGCTGGCAATGGAACTTAAAACCAAAGGATAATAAAGATGAACAAAAACATTAATACCAGATCGTGCTCAGAAAATAGACGAAAGAAATACTGTTTGTCTTTGAAGCTACTTGACCGCGCCATTCAAGCGAATGAAGAAAGATTGCCTTCTGCCTTATAATTCAAAATATCAGCACTGGAACTGACCTCCGAGAAAACTATGAATGCGGGGGAACGAGTGAAGAGAATTTCTGTTTTGGGCTTGCCAAGATTCAGGATTCAGACTGCGCCATTTCAGCCAGTAATCAAAGA
The DNA here is from genome assembly GCA_014634185.1 of Astreopora myriophthalma. NCBI lineage: Eukaryota > Metazoa > Cnidaria > Anthozoa > Scleractinia > Acroporidae > Astreopora > Astreopora myriophthalma. Next base: position 251,044 of record BLFK01000190.1, read on the forward strand.
CTGACTTCTCCCGAAAAAAATTGCAGCCGCTGTAAAGAAACGGGTCTGACCTCATGACAATGTATAAATGCGGTGAACAGGTGAAGAGATTTCGTGGTTTCATCAACGGAGTGTCAAGATGATTCGAAAGCTGACTGACGCTTATCAACGATTTCATGTGAAGCGATGGGTTAATTTACCGCGTACGACGCTTCTATAAATTGATTTTGGGCTATAGGGGAAGAGACGTCTAAGGTCAAAACGGAAGGGCAAAAATCTTCTGGAAAAATATGTTAAGTGATTGGTAAATGAATTGGTGGGAATAAAAGTTCACCGCACTAACTCATCACTAAATTGTCGGGAGTTTGCACAACTTGGCCTAGGAGATATTAAAAAAGCGGCTAAAACAACGAGAACTTTGGTGCCCAATTCTCCTTCGAACGGCTGCCACGCAAGCTTAAACAATTGCTTATGCACACCCCCTAGGATTCGAGGGTGCATGCAATTGTTATAACTGAACGCAATTACCGGACATACTCTGGCATATTCCTTTGTTTTTGTTCAAATTGGCCCTTATTGCCTCGCCTGTTCTTAACCTCAAATGAAAAAAAAAAAAAAGAAAAACTATTCTACCTTGAACGAGGCATCAAAGGCTAATTTGAATAAAAATAAAAGAATACATTAAATCGCGGCCATTTTGGATAGGGTATACGCACGTACTAACGTCTTCAGATACACAGCTGGTTAGAATTTCAAACGAACTTTTCAAAGAGACTTAATGGAAAGCGAGGCGTCATAACAATTGCCGGATATTTCAGGAGATGAAGGTGTAAACAGTTCCTGCTGCAAATGTACACCGCATTCGGAACTTCAGTTTGTTCCGAGTGCATACGTCAGTTTTGTCGGACATTTCCGCGAGTCCTAACACTAATTGAAAAAGCAAAGACGCATTTTGCCGGCCGCAGGTTAAGGAAGAAGACTACTTTCACAAGGAAATTAAAGTTTACGCTAATTTTTGGTTTTTGGTGGACGCTGATGAAGGAAGAGGAAACACTCGACAGTTTGTTGACTGTTCTTAGACAATATAGTCTGCAAACAATAGTTTGAACAGGAAACCTTTGCTAGCCCTTTATGCTTAGTGATACCTCAAATTGACATATGAAGACACTCCGTGCCTTGGCCCGCAGACCTTGGCACATAATTATTCTCAACTGAAATCATCGCGATCTTGATCTTAAAACACAGAACCTGGTTTCGCTTTTGGCAAAAACTAAAATGTTATTGTTTACATTGTGTTTTCTCGGATATAATATGTAATATCCGGCCAGGCGTGAAACTAGTTCGAAAAGTAAACTAAATCGTCCGCGTCTGCTATTGAAATGGAATTGTATACAGTAATTAGTTTCAGCCATGTTTATTACATATTCAACACAACAAGAAAACGAAGAGTTACCGTGTGAATTTTCGTCTTCCGAACTCCTTTTCTCGTGGGTTTGTTTTCAAACGGGTTTTCCAGATAAGGACAAAACGCTCCAATGGAACAATAAACACACATCCACGGCGCGTCAAATTCTAAGGCTGTTGCTGGTATAGCTGGGTCATGACAATGTTGATGATAACCTGGAAAAAAAAAAGAAAGAAAGAATTCGCTTAAATTAAATTTAACCTGCAATTAAACAAGGCGTACTTTAGCTTTAGCCGTCCAACTAGCACTTGCAAAAGTTTTAAGTTTATACGCTCAAACCATGGCTGTACATTTCTAAGCGGGGTTAGAGACGTAAGAAGTGATTAAAATACAAACGCGTATTTAGCAATTTCAAACCGCATGCGTCTAATGGAGATAAAGTTAAACCGATCAGAAAGTAGACAAGAATTAAAATGCCAACAGCACGGTAAAAATAGTGCATTTTGCAGTCAACTAGTACTGGCTTCCAGAATTGTAATGATTAAAGAACGTTCTTGGCCGGCCGCCGCTAGCGAAGCGAGCTTGTCTGCAACATCTTGAGGTGCTACATGATTGGTGCCATTTGTCTCGATCGCACACCTGCCGTTGAGAGACTTAACCATAAACACCCACAAGGCCGCCATCTTGACTGGGCAAATTTTCAAATAGATGTTCATTCACGTATGAAGTTAAACTACTCTCGCCTCGCGGGAATTGCTGTCCGGCTTAAAAAGTATGCCGAAAAATAATCCATCCACAATGCACACCCTCTGAGCGAGGCCTGGAAAAAAAACTAAGGAAAAAAATCGCAAACGAAACGCATAAAGCCACGTGTGTGAACAACTTAAATATTCGCGAGGTTTGTGCGGCGTGTATAATAAACAAAAATTTGCTTGCACTATTTGGCTGGGTTTCCGAATGACACGCAGTATCGAACCACGCCAAATTGGACGCGGAAGCGGTAGAAATAGTGAGAACGAACAAGCAAAGTGAGATACGCAAATAAATGGCGAAATACTTTACTGGCAAGTCTCTATGGAAAAACTGAAAATATACTACATAAAGCCGAACAAACCCGCGTATACCTTGAATAGCTCGATGAATCAGCTCGATGAAGTTTCAAACGCTGGGAGGATTTCTTCGAAGCATTCCGAGAACGCCTGAAAATTGTTTGTATAACACTTAACAAAAGGACGAAGCGCGACTTGACGATGAGAACAAAATCCAGCCACTGGGAAGGCAGGACCAAAGGCAGCTGAAGAAACAGCCGACTAACTTTCGCTTGAACATAATTTTGTTCAATTAATGGCCATTGGCAGAACAATGGCGGGGCTATTTCTGAGTAAACAGCGGCAATTATTCGAAAAGTGAAGTGTTTGCGAGAGGAACAGATAAAATAAGGGGGAAAGAGAGTCTACTGCTTATGAGCTGTCAAGGGAGCGAAGAATTCTCGATAATAAGCTGAAAACACGTCAGCGCATACGATTGAGCCAATCGCTTGTCACCTGTGTTTGTGTGCAGTTGTCAGGTGCACTCTTAGAGCTCCTAGAATAACTGAAAGACAGGAAATTGCTTGGGAAACTTGTTTCCGTTGTATGACAGGCTTGCCTGTACAAGTGCAAAATTTAATTCAAGAAGCAAAGAAATTTCGAGACTATTGCGCAGTCGAGAAATAGTGAAATAGTCAAACAAAACGTGTAGGCCAAAGTTGAAGAGGGTAAAATGCTTGTTGATCGCCGAAACAGATAAAACAAACGAAACGAGCTTTTGTTGGCCCATCCCGGTTGAAATCCTCCTCACTAAAGAAATACATTACAAGAAATCCGTCTTTCCGAGGTTCACTTTGTTAAGATATCTTTTTCGTTCTGTTCCGACAGTTCAGCGATGGAGGAACGCATCAACGAAGTCCAAACGCTACAGACAGTCTAGAATTACGAAAGCCTGAATTTAAATTTCTATCTATTTCAGTCCCTATGACGTAAATTACTGCCCCCTTGTAACTAGATCGTTTTGAAACCGTGGAGCTAACCACAAGTTCAGTTGCCGGAAGAGCGTGCAGACTTTCGAGCCGCAAACAAGGCTCGCACTCCACAAGAAAGATTATCAAAGACTTCTTACAAAATGTTAATCAGATACAGGCAGATTCCCCACCGCGTTTTTCTTCTGCGAGATCCTTAAGTCTCCTCGCAAAGAATGGCAAACGATAAATGAAAACAATGGCAAAACACCACACAATAACGAAGTTCACGATTTAGCCACCATCTGCCCAAAGATCCATACAACTTTTATGCTCCTGTTTGTTCACTTTGAGAGCGAAGAAAATTGACGGCGCTTCTTCAGTTCTTGATTAGGCATAAACTGTGCGCCAGCACAGGGTCTGTTCTCACAAGTTTCACCTGCTCTTAAACTGCCATCCATTTCCGCCATAGAGCGCGTGCGTTGTCATTTATTTTGACAGAAGTAATAAATATTTTCCTGCTCTGAACCAACTAAGTAAACTTCAGCCCACAATGGTTCACATCTCGTGAAACTGACCTAAGATCGCTTTTAAAAGATTTCCCACAAAACTGACTCATTATAAACTGAAAGGAAATCATAATGATTTAAAAAGTAGACTAAGACTTGAATTCCATTTTTCTGGACGTCTTTTTTTTTTTTTGGTTTCTTTCCCCCCGTTAAAACCGAAATAAAACGGTAAAATTCATGACATGAACCAAAAATCGCCTGCAAATATTGAATTAGACACGGGAAAAGATGTCCTCGCACTCTAGGACGACGACAAATGGGGGCAAAAACAAACCCGGAACTTTCTGTTTATTTGACAAGGGGTGGGAAAACGAACAAAAAAAGTTATTGCTATTACTTTTTTTTTTGGACAGAACAGGGAGCAGAATATGGAGACAAAGCTATTTACGTAATTAAAGAAAATTACTCAAAATTTTACAAACATTTCTTGATGTATAAGGCCTTTTCCTACTGGATCTATTACATATGCTTCGTTTACAAAATAAATGAACGGGGAAAAGTTCACAATAATCCAATAGATCGTTTCCACTCACGTGACCAGCGGCCATACTGATTTACTGAAACAAGGACATATTTGCATAAAAATGGAGTTCAATTCCCCGAGGATTGTTTTAGGACACCGAAATGGCCGCCGTTTCTTTGTTCAGGTACACGAATATGGCCGTCGTGACGTCATGTGAAATCGCTTGTTCACCTTCCCGAAAGACCGTGCGGTGCGAAGACGGAATCCATCGACTTTCTCTCGGAGGGGACTGGATCTCAAGTTCGCCCGAAAAGGAAAGTTTGTGAGCCGAATTAGCTACTGACTGATCTTGTTTGTACGAGCTGTCAGGCTGAAAGCAGGAAGATTTTACCTTAAGCGGGGGCAGTACAGCACCTTTCCCCGATGGAACTTTCCCGTGATCAAGGACAACAAGTGAGAGAAGACGCCCATCAACTTAACCGATGAGCAAGAGAGTTTCGTCCAGTGAGAAGAGCGGCAGAAGTAGAAAACATTCGCTTCATTGCAGATGAAGAAGAAGCCGAACATTGAACTGTTATTATATTTGATCCCAAGTCCTTGTATCAAATAGCGGAGAGCGTGAGGATTTTGTGTTCATTCTGAGTCGATTTCTTCCGACATTTTGTCAAGTCGTTTTTCCCCAGGCACCCCTGGAAACCGCGCAGCCTGTTCATAAAGTGTTAGAAACATTACGGGCTGTGCATTTAGAAAGAGCGCGAAAACAAGGACAAAAGTAGAGCGGAGAGCAATGTACGTATAAAACGAAAGCGGAACAATCATTCTGCACGTGTGTTTTACAATTTGGTACATTTCTTAGCCGTCCTCTGCAAAACAAAAACGCCGGTCAAATGACCAAAATCAGCGCCTTGAGGAGAACTTCAGCAAACGACGTTCAATTTTTTTCTCTCCAAACCTGAACGCCGTTCATACCAGTTTCAATTTTGGAGCTGAAATAATCGTGAAGTATCACAGTCACGCCAATTTCTACCTTGAAGCGACGTTCTCGTTCCCGTTTACGTCCTCGTTGCTAGAGCACCCTAAACTTTGACGTCACAGCGGCCATCTTGGAGAAGGAAAATACTCTTTTTTTAATGCAAATTCCAAGGCGTTTTCGACTTTCGGGCTATTCCGCATTAGTGGAAATCCACTCACATACCATCAGGAATCCTGTTATCTGATTGGCTCGCTACTCGGTATCTATTTGAGTGATAGTGAGTAGCAAAATAACAGGCGTTTTGGACAAGAACAAAACAACTACAGCTTCTTCAAATCTTAAAATCAATAAAAATTGGAATGAATTCGAAGGTACTATGTGAGTACATTTCTACTAAAACAATTAAGCCTATCGTATCGACTCATAGAAAACTTGAAGTCGTAGCCTAACTCACATGATATTCGGTAATTCTATTCTCTGAGACACGTCCCGTTTTCGGTAAGAACGGAATAGCCTTATGATGTTTCATATTCTATTTCCGACAGCAGAATGAACGGAATAAGGAGAATACGGTTGACTTGAAATACACGTTGTTTTGGGGATGCCGAGAAATGTCAGATTTAAATTGGTTCCAGACCATTTAAAAGTTATTCTATGAGCGAGCGTTGGATATGAGAATAGCCGACAAGAGCTGGCTATAACCAATCTCATATCCAACAAGCGCCAATGGAATGATTGTTTTATTAAATTTCATTATTAAATTCATTTTACCCACGGGACGTTTCGCTTCTCACGCAAATTTTTCAGCCTGCCATTACTTGGCGCAATCAGTTTCCATATAAGGTCGTAAGGTATATGAGCTGATGACCGAGACTGAGTGAACCAATCACAGCGCTACAAACGCAATATCCGAGGTTGAAAGTTCTACGCGCTCGTTCTCAGGCCACCTGCGCGACAACTGTGCTGTTTTCCGAAGACCCGTTCTTTCCGAAAACCCTTTTGTCCATAAATCGAAAAAGGAAAGAACAGAATAGTTTCAAAAGAAATGCACCCTAACATGGCTCTCGGTCACGTCGAAGAGAACACTCGATTCACTTCGCAAATGCAGTTTCCGTTTGAGCAACGGGCGTTTGCTCCGAAAAGTTTCGGGAAAGTACCCGCAACTTTTCGGGCCTAACGAACCCTTCGATTTTTCAGGCGCCTTCAGCTTTTCACTTCCCTCTCTATCTCAGTTAAAACGAAAGCGTTTCTAAGCATGAAACCTGGCCATTCCTTTTCCCTTTCCCAATAACTTGAAAGCTATTGAGAAATGAGCAGCCGCTTAAAAAACGCACCATTTCACGCAATTAGCATGCAACACTGTTGCTCACAACACGGTGCGTCTGTTTGACCACTACACCCTATTGTGAAATGTTGCGTCAAGAGACAACGGCTTGGAAAACAAACATAGAAACGAAACAAATCACAGTACTTGCTATTAAAGAGTCGACTTAAATCGAAAAAAAAACCCAAACAAACAAACAAAACAAAAAAACAGCTTTTTGGAACCGCTTATTCACGTCTCTAAGCAACTTGCACTCGCTTCGTCGCTAAGTGCGTTGGATAGCAACAAATTAGTCTCGAATAGAATGCAGCTTAGCCTTGGCCTGTTAATGACCGCGTAGAGGTGTTCAAATAATTCGAACTGAATTGTCTACAGCTTACGCCGTCCCTCACGCAGAAATATCACACTACATAGAGGTTAAAAATTAACAGAGCGATTAACGTAGCTCCTGAAGTGAATAAGCCAACAATCACAGCTTCGCCTTAACTGACCGTAACTGTAAGCACAAGTTCAACGTTTAGCGCTTCATATTACACTGTATAACTTCAAATATATAAACAAATTACGTCGTAAAAAACTTCAAACGCTGGCGATACGTTCAAGTCAAACATTACCTTTCCAATACCTCTACATATAACGGAATCTTCCTTTTTAGAACAAAAACGGCCAATTAAGTATAGACGCCCTCCACTGTCGACAGTTGACGCTGTATCTCAAACACTCTCGAAATAATACGAATAAATTAAAAGAAATCCATCTGACGCACTTTCGCCATAGTTGAGAATATTACAGAAGGTTTTCGACTGGTTGCAATGTGATTTCCTTTCTTATGCTTTAAGAGTGTTTGTGAATTATCGCCGGGCTGTAAATTCGACTCTTTGACTCTGTCGGTCTTTCCTGCCAGGTTTAAATTTCTCGTTACCAAACGCGGAAGTCTTTGGTCTCCTTTCGTTTTCCTGTTCGTAATAAAGGCACTCCGCTGTCAGACTTGTGGCCTGTACACGCACTTTCTAGGCCCTTTTTCCGGGACACTTGTTGGTTAGATTTTATGCAAATTCCGGTCGAAGGAAAACTATTCCGCACAATCGTTCGCGGATTTGACTCAGTGAACCACAAGGCTTTTTTACTAGCTGTACCTCGACTTCAGTAATAGCAAGCCGCTCTAACGACTCTTCGTGAAAATGCAGCCCTTGGATTTGTGCGATATAGTTATATATCCATGCCATAGACGGCTTTACACACACTCAAGAACTGCGAAATTCAATACCATAGATGAAGAACGACTTCAATTGCTGGTGAGCAATCCGGCGAAAGAAAAGTCGAAAACGAAATTGTAACATAACTTTCGCTAACCTGCTTATAACCCGCCACCACCGGCGCCGCTGGTTCAATCAAATTGAGCTTGTTATTTATCTCGGCAATTACAGTCATTGCAGGCAGCCACGAAAGCCGTAAGCTATACGTGTGAAAACACTTCTTTCGAGAGAATTACCATGCCAACAGAGATGCTCGGAAAGAACTTTAATTCCCCCAAATTTCAGGGCACAATGGCTTGGTGGGCTAAAGATGTCGCCATTTCTTCTTTTCGGAAAAGAAAGAGTCTTTGTCTAAGTCGATGCTGGTTATCTAGAAGCAACATGAATGTTTTAACCGCTTTGTGGTGTTATGAGCTATTGTGCGAGTACAAAAACAACTTTTCAATGGAAATCATGTTTGCAGGTTGTTAAACAAAAGGAGACGATCGCTCTACACCTGGTGAAAGCCCTCAAACAACGGAACAACAACGTTCGAGTTTAAATTTGATTCGTTAGGCAGAATTTTCTTTTACTTTTACTCGTTACTCTTGTGCGACACAAAAGTAACGAGTGGCGTTTGCAACATTTAAAGCTCGAAAAGCAGAACTTCAAGGTGGCTACAAAATCTGTCCAGTTTAACATGTTGCTTTTAGTTCAACCGGGCCATAGGTGCATGATGCTTTTAAACTTATGTCCTCTACACTGGTCTCAAGCACTTTCAAGGTCTGAATTTTGACATTTCCTCGAAACAGCAGGGCATAATTTCACCGAGAAAGATGACCGAAAATCGTTCAGTCTGCTTGCAATTTACATCTTAATATCGGTCAAAATTACGTCATGAAGTTAAAACAATCAATTAAGTTGGCAGTCAAGTTTTGTCTTTGTTCAATACGTCACGACTCAAGTCGTTCCCTTGAAACGGGAGTTCACAATATTTTTGTTACTTCCCTTCTTTATACCAACATTGGACCTCGGACCAGAATTTTAAGGACGTTTACTAGAATACGCCAAGACAGTGAGATTTAAAGATAGCGTCGATTATTGTTTCGTTTGTGCGCCCGTGCGCAAGTGAATTAAAACCGGCTTTACGTGCATTCATAAACTGAAGTATAAACCATGTATAAACGGGTTGAAATGGGAGATAAAAGTTAAGAATATTTCTACTTCTCACCAAAACACAGCTGGCGGAGCCATGATCTTTGGTGTATGACTTCCAGCCCACGTAAGACTTGCTTAATTTATTTCAAGCATTTGTTTCGCAGCAGATGAAAATTCACCTTAACGGAAACCCACCGATCATTTCCGAAGGCCGTGGAGCATCTGCAAATAGGTGTTTTGCAACCAGTCTTTAGAGACACAGATAACAGTGGTGACCAGCTAATTCAGTGTATCATCGCGGCGATGACATAATTTGGAAACCACATATTCGAGCTTCTCTGTCGCACGGTCGATGGAAGGTTTTCCATACTCATTGTCAATAAGACTTCACCTTGAAGAAAACATTCCTAAGTGGACGGTCTTCTGTTCCAGTACGTCAGTCTTACCTCCCTGTTGGAAGAGTTGTCTTGTAAATTAGGGAGTTATGCAACGATGATACCGAAGGAAACAAGAACGCCAATAAAGAAAAAAGGATTTAATGAACAAAAACAAGGGCTCTGCATGCAGGCTCTGCGTGTTCTCCACTGGCTGCACGCTCTGCACGTGTGATTTACACTTTGGTACATCTCTTTGCCGTCCTCGGACCAAACGACCGAGCGCACGACGATGAGTTTTCAATTGTCTTTACACTTCTATCCCGTTTATACCAGTCCCATTCAAATCGCGGACAGTTACTGCACAATTTAAATGCGGAACCACTTGAAATATTTGCTAACTCACATCAATACTTATTTTGGAATGACTTCCCCTTAGCTGTCGTCGTCATCGTCGTCATTACGTAAGCTCCCGAAGTAATCAGTGCCCTTTGAATTTGACCACGAGTGCGAAATTGAGCACGTGTTTCCATTTTCAAACTAGTCGCGTGCACAGACCTCTTTCTTAGTCTGATTTCTTCTTTTACCAGTCCATAGGAAGGTTTAACTAGTAATTGCCTAAAGCACGCGGAGTTGATTTGAAAACTCATTCAGTTCTTGCGCTCAATCTTTCACTCGTAGTCACTTGAAATATGAAGGTCGCTTGTAGAGTACATATTTTAATATTTTAGCTATACATATTAGCTATACATTTTTTAGCTATACATATTTTAATATTTTAGCTTTTTATTACAAGGAATTTGATACTTTTAGATATATTTAAATAGCTTGTAGTGTTATTATGCCTGATGAATACACCGTGTCTAAATAAAGTTATTACCTTACCTTACCTAGAGTGTACGCGGCAACCGACTCCAACAAGGGTATATCGAGAAGAAGACCGACTGTGGTGTCTACGTGAGCGAACTTCCCAAGCGCAACTCAATTCCTGGTTTTCGGCCCTAAAACGACGCGAACGAGGCAAGACCAGACTCTACATTTGCGTGGGTTTACTTTCCTTTAAGTTGCTTCTCTAAGCTTTGGCAAGTTTTTCGATCCCTTGCACTCTTTGCCATGCTTAGCTAACTATGAACCTATCCTATGCTTTAGCATGCTTTCAGCTCAGTATGCTTTATCATGCCAAAACGAAAACTACAACAGTGTTATATGTACGGGATCTAGATCTAATTGAATCAAGAGAAAAGTAACTTCAAAATAACGCTGGTTCTCCACAACTCTTCAAATGTATATCGGTAGTCAAACTGAATGAAATCGTGAGCGCTGCTACTCGCAAAATAGACAGCAACTGTGCAATCTTAAGCGATGGAAGCTTTGCTTCTCTGAAGTCTCAAATATGATCCGTGCACTGAAGTAAATATCTGCTTAAAAAAAAAAGGTGTGCATTGACACCGGTAACAGCTGTACAAATAACATCACCAAAAAATATACTTTGATTTCCAAACCTACCAGTCATAAAATATATATATATATATATATATATATATATATAACTGCAGACAGTACTGTTTCGGCCTTCTGGGCCTCATCAGTGCAGTGCTGATGTCTGGGATGGAGGTTAAGCTTATAAAGCCACCCCAAATGTCCCACACACGTGGTACATCTAAGCCATGCCAGAGTGCTCAAACTAGTGAGCTAGTGAGCATGCGCAATTGCTAGCGGCAATGACTCATCCCAGTATATATATATATATATATATAATAAACAATTAACAAATCTTCATCGACAAATGTCCTACGTCATGCTTCTGTTACAACTTGGTTTTTCTAAGAAAAAATGTGACTCCTATCAAGTACTACGCTACGCTTATTCGAATTCGAATCAAAACTTCGATTGTGCGATCGTATATTAAACAATAAACAGGATTTACAACAGAGTTCCCAAAGCCAGGGCTCTTTTCGAGAAACCAAGCCTCTTTTAGAGCGTGGAGTCCAGCTTGAGAACAGGCAAATTCTACCTACTTTGAATAGTTGGCAGTTTAACTTATTTCTTAGAATTTTCTCTTATTAAACATGACATGAATTCACCAAGACATCGCCCCAGCACATCATGAATTATGTCTTTGTTTTACATTTTCCTTCGTATACCTTTGCTTTAACTTTTCATTGGCTCATACATTTATTTCTTGGCTTCAATTCGTTTGTTTTATTTTTTTTGTCAGTTAATTTTCTTTGAATGCTTTCAAATCAATTGGAGGACTTTGTGAAAAAGAACTTGCGTTTCCGGCGGCGTTCAAAAACATGTAAGTTACCTGCGCTACAACGTCACGTCGTCAAGTTGGACAAAAACCTTTTGGGCTTTATACATTGCGAGTTTCAATATAGATCACAGCCGTGTTTTTGAAAACATAGCATTTTGAATTTCCGGGTTTCAACGGTATACGACTCGGAAGCACTATCAGTTAGTGACTTCTGAACGCAAAACCCGCCAAAGTACAGGCTACCAGGATCCTCTTGTTCTACCCTATAGCAAGCAAAACATTTACGATTTTCAACATTCTTAAACTCGTTCTGTGTTGACAAATAAATTTAAGACAGCTCCAGGAAAGGTATTAGTTTGGATTCGAAAGCACATTACGAGTTACACCAAAATTCCGAGCTGGCTAAAAAGCACACCGATTCTGACAAGATCAAGAATATACAAGTGCTCTTATGGGTTCAAAACAAACCATAATTTTCTTCCACGCACATTAGACTGAGACACAAAAACAAGATGAGCCCTTTGTGGCTAAGGGGTAACAATTCAAACTGAGTTTTTCTAAGGGTGAGGGTGTGGGGTCAAAAAATTAAGTGAATCTTAGAGAGGAGTATGAAGATAATATAGGTGATTTCGCTCAGAGGGATAGAGTGGGGTTTGCACAAAAAAGCCTTTCCATGGAAGGGGTGTGGATTTTTTTGGAAACATACGAAAACAAGCCATCTGGAATCAAGCAGTGGCAGGATTTACAGCGCTGCGACATTTATCAGGCAATGAGACAAAATAGCAGCCACCATTAGGACAAAGTATTTACACTAAGATCTTGAAAATGCATTTGCAGACCTCATACATGCACAGCGGCCAATAAATTATTATTTTGTCTTTGTGATAATTACCAACTGACCCAAAATTATAGAACAAAAATGATTTTGAATTTTGTTCATGATAACTAGGCTTGCTCTCTAAGGGAGTATGGAGACAGTATAGGTGATTTCTTTAGGAGTGGTGTGGTGGGAGTAATTGCACAATATATCCTGTCCATGGGAGGGGTGTGGATGTTTTTGCAAACACAAATTAGTAGCAATCATTTAGGCTGAATTCATTTTCAAGATATTAGCATGAATATTTAGTCTTAATGGTTGCTGTTAATTTGTTTAGTTCAATGATCAATGTCACAATGTTGGAAATTCTAATTGTCATCTTGATTCCAGCTGGCTTTGCACAAAGAGAAAACAATAATCTATTGGCTGTCATTTATGCATTGGGTTCTAAGTATTCCTATAAAACGAACACAAGCTTGAAGTAATAAGCAAAACCAAATAGTCACGGTATTTGTTTGAATGTTCAGAGATGTAAATTAATTATCAAACATACAGCAACCACACTAAACATAGAAATGACAAATTATCTAAACTATGTTATATTAGCATATTAGAAAAAAAAAACTCTAAGAAATGAGAATTAAACACCCAACAACTTCAGCTGTGTCGTGACAATCTCCCTTTTCAGATCCTACAAACAGACATCTTAGTACATCTTCACACCTTAGGACATATATGACCACATGAACAATTTGATTGCCAGAAATTTCAAAGAAAATATGTTGTTGAGATAATGTCAAAGTGGAGGCAGTAAACTATAGGACACATCCATGCATCCATGTAAAATAACTAAAACAGATTGCTGGGATAAAAGATCTCTCTAAAAAAAACAATTAATTCTCCTATGTTTTGTTCACTAAAAGACATGTATATCATGTATCATCTTGTTCAACTACTTAAGTCACTGGTTTGTAAATTAATTTAGACTGTACTTACGGTTACACCTCACCACAAGAACAGCTGAAACTCGCGATGCGTTTTTGCCATAAGCGTTAACTTGCAAAAATTATATGTCCAAGTTAAGCTTGAAACACAAAGGTGGCCACCAACATCGATTGCTGTCAAAAGTCAAGGTTTGAGTCAACTGAGTGACTATTGTTTCAGCTCTTCATAAATATTTCGAATTTGAATAATTTTGGTGAAAAAGATGCATAAGTGAGAGTCTTCCTGTCAACCCGGCTGGTTATTCCTTTCAATCCTTAATTTTTATAAGCCTCCATTTTGCCAAAACGAGTGATGATAAGAGTCAAAGGAAATGATCTGTATACAATTTTGTGGACTCCACAAAGCAGTAAATAAATAGTTATTATGCTCATCACATCAAAAAGACATCCACTTTCTGTCTTAAACTTAAAACAGTTTCAATTACAGGCTTCAAATGCTTATACCTTTCACGCCAAGGAACACCTGTCTTTTTCCCGGCAAAACAGAGCGTCAATTTTCAGACACTCATTCCTGTCAAGTACAACATTAAAGGTATTGCATTACCATGTTTGAGCCTGACAGATAAACAATTGTCAATATACAGACAGAGGTGAATTAAAAACTGACCATATATTGCAGAAAAATTCAAATCGTACGAATGGATACACGCTTTAAGTCAAACCACTGAGAAGAGAAGAGATGCGATCTAAACGTAAGTGGTGTTATGCTTCGACTCCACTAAGTCTACAAGTATAAAAGAGCTGTTTGAAGAATTACTCTATATGTACCCATAACTATAAAGTAAAAATGAAAGGTTACCAGAGCACTTGCTCGTTGGTAAGCCATTAAGCCATTAAAAGGGGTGCTAAACACTATTAATTAATGAAAACAGACAGTACGTGTGATCAGGAAGGTCAATGAGAATTCCTGGCTTTTACATCTTAGAGATTCTACTTTCTCTGTTAAGCTAATTGCACTGCAGTAGTGATCAACTCAAAAGCTCTGCCACTATGACCACTACGCACTTCTCCCTTATGCCTGGTTTCCATACGATCGCTATGATAACCACCATCGCTGCAGTGGTGGTTAACGCGCAAGAAAGGGACAAGCCATTCCGGTGAATTTGGTTCTTAAACTGTTTACATTTTTCCTGGGTTTCTTTATGTCTCCATATATTTTGATCACTGCAGTCGCCACAGTCACCAAGGTCGAAATTTTTCTGTACCAGCAATTGAAGCGATCGTGGTCATTACACACTACAGCAGCAGATCAATGCTTTCCATATGATTGCTTCAATCGCTGCCCAGATTTTTCCACAATTGCAGCAATCGCAGTGGCACATAGAAACCAGGCATAATAGCATTAGGCGCCTAATTTTGTAATAATGGTGTGTCAAATAATTTTTGCTTCTGTTCACATCATTAAAATGGTTACTGTGATATGTGATGTAAACAAGTGTGAATAAAGTTAACTGGAGCTTGAACTTAAGACAATAAGTCTTGCTACAAAGCTAATTATAAACTGAAAATGGCCTGGTGGAGGGTTTAAAGCAAAATCCTTTGTATTAGAAGCTGCAGCTGTTCTCTAGAGGAGCAAAATGGTACTTTTGTACCCAAAATTGCCTGTACCTGAGTTATTGAATTTTACAGTAGCCAACTTTGAAGTTAAAGAAGGCAAGATACCTCATTGCAAAATTTGCATTTTTAAGCAAGTGTATGCTGGCCTAAAAAATTCTGATTGACGCAGCAGTGACAGGCAAGATCTTGTTGGACCAGTGTAATAAATTATCCCGGCAAGTTAATATGGTTGCCTGTACATTGATATCTAGAAAGTTACCTTCAAAATCAAGCAAAACACTCATCTAAGATATGATAAGCGAACTGTTTAAGGGAATGCAAGCTTAATATGCAAAAATCAATAAGTTTCCTGGGCAAGAAGGTAACTATTAAAGCAGGAAATTCACAGCCCAGTGGGTGTTGCAGTTCCACATTGTTTAATAGGTAAATTAATTAAGAGTTAACATGTAAGAATCGTGTCTATACGTGCCGAGACAAACACATAAAAGTTATGATGGAAAAAATCTTCCATTCCAACAAATAAGGCTAAAGAACTTCATAGCCTTCGAAACCTGCATCCGCTAAAATTAAATTTGCGTCAATTTAATTTGGCTGGAAGCAGTTGAGGAGAAATTTTAACCGTGACCTTGGCAACAAAACTGGCAAAACGCAAGTCAACATTAATTTTGTTTGCCATGCCTGATTTTGCGTGTTTAGACTCATCTGACAAAACGGCCAAAAAAACATCATCCTGTGCAGCAAATGTCTCGGGCAATAATTCGAGAATACGTGAAACTTATTTCTACAAAGTCCAGGTTTTCGGCCCGCCTGTGCAAGATAATTAATTCCACGTACGGCTGGAGGCAAGTTCAGTATTTTAAAGACATAGATTGTGACACCTGATGAAAAATTACGTAAAAATCGTCGAACATTTTTTAATCTTACACCTCGGCTGTAATTAACAGCTCTCCTGAAACAAGCCGTGCGCAAAAACTCTAATACTGCCCCTCGAAAGCTTTTGGTAACTTACTTCATGACGCCCACTCCAAAACGGAAACTTGAAAGAAATACAAGTTACGTCAATATTCTTATTTTTGGAATGAATACAAGACCTGTATCAATTTTTATCGCATCTGCGATTTTTTTAATTTTATCAGAAAATCAGCTCGACATCTTGTTCAAATTTTGCGTGCCTTTCCAACGCAAGAGACGAATTCGAACTTTCTCGGTATCGAAGGGACGGAAGGGGGTTAAGGTTCGTCACATTACCGCGAATAAAAACTCACGGCTTGAAGTACGCGCTGATGAAGAAGAATAATTTGTTATTTAAGATAAATCACTTTGGCTGAAGGCGCTACAAGCAAATAACAACAAGAAAGAAGTGTAGTTGCTTGTTTTGACACATACATTGTTTGACCGATTCCACGTTGCAGAGCGACCCGTCTCACTCCTTCACAGCAACAAAACTGCCAAGGAGCAGGTGGATTGCCGCCAAGTCTATAAATGGACGGCCTTTCTTTAACCTTACGTCGCCACACACATGGACCAGAAAGTTATTACAGTGTTACGAAAGTTTCGTCTTCCTTTCGTTTCAGCAATGTGCTCGAAGAAAGTGGAAAGTAAAATATAACAGCGGAACTAGAATACTTACCAATCCCACACTTGTCACATAACACGATTTCGTTGGGCCTCAGAGAAGTTCCGTCTTTGCAAATAATACAAACAATTTCGGCAGTTGTCTCTGTGACTGCAAAGAAACAGAAACAAGCGTTAGCGAAGACAAAGAAATCCAATTACGCTATTCCTGTGATATTACGCAAAGGAAGTTTTATCGACGAAAAAATAAAACTCGCTAATTGCTTCCCAAATGAAAACGGAGGGAGCAAGTTCGATCCATTTGTCACCATAATTGAAGAAGTTTGATCGCTGGTGTTTCGTCGATCTCCACAGTTCGTGTTCTTCCGAAAAGGACAGAGAAATAGATAGCGTAAGAATTAAAGACGAACCACTGTGAATCTTGGCAAACGGACATTCCTCAACAGAATCGTCGTCAAATATTAGTGTGCACTTGCCACAAACACGGTCAATTTTCTGAATTTTCGCGTAGAAGAGTTTGTCTTCCCATTCAGCCAACACGACGTCTCCGAGGGTGAAGTTAAATTCGTCCATTCCGCGACGCTCATTCAGAGCAAATTTGTCTCCAGTGCTTCCATCCCACATTCACCCGTATCCCTTACTAGACAAGGAATTTCTGCGGCGTGATCAGACAAAGTAAAAGACGGGACACACGAAGACAACACACCGTCCCTCCGTAACACCGGCCATTGCATTTGTGATTAAGCCTCGACTTGGTGCTACGTCGATGACGTTCAACGCGAGATCAACGCTTTTTCCCCAAAGGTGCGGAGTTTTCCCTGTCGCTTGTTTTCGCTTCGAAAAGATCGCCTCGGTGGAAAAGCTTCATTTCGCGATTACAAGCCGATCGCTGCAAACTTACCTGCGTTCACAAACCAACAGCATCACTGAATGACTAATTTTACTGCCGAAGCCTGGCTTCCGCTGCCATACTTCAATTAATTATGAAGAATTTCCCGCTATCAATTTTTGTTTTACATTTATATCGGCTCTATTGTTATGATAAATACTCCCTGCACCTGTAACGACAAGCACTAAATTTGTATAAAAGCTTTGCCTTTTGGCCAACTTATCGCATCTCTGCGAGGTTTGCGCTTTCACTGTCCTTTAGTTCGACACTCAGCACAGCTGAATCTACAACCCCTAAGATATTTCTGTCAAAGTCGAGCTTTACTGTTTGATTTTTATATTGCTTTAGCAAAATTGAAAGCCTCGTGAATGATATTGCGAAAAAAAAAAGTCATCTTCAATTTCTCTTACAACATCTCTCTTCCGAAGTCTCTCATAAATCACCTTCAATTTCCTCTGTTGTCACTAGCGCGCTTTTAAATTTGGACAGCTATTAGAGGCTATCAATTTGACTCGCTCCGACTCCCCAGACATCTGCTCAATTGTTTACGAGTTGTTTGGGAAAATGCCTCCTTTTCGTACACGTGCCGCCAAAAGGATAAGAAAAGCCTTCCGGAGTAGATAATTTTGATATCTGTTCGGCTTTTGCACGTTTGACAACTCAACAACAACGTCATTAAAGTCTGATCCAGTGATCCTTCAAAGCTGCCTCGAATCTCGCATAAAAGGCAGCAGAAGTAAAGCGCGAGTAATCGTTGCAAAAAGCTAACAGGCCGGCCCACCTTTATGCCGCGCATTTTAACATTTACGCAATAAATTGCAAAGACGAAGCGTATTTGTTTTGAGATGGCACATCCGCCTTAAAGCACTTTATTCAAGTCGCCCGTGATGCCTTTCATAAAGTTATTGATGAAGTATTTATTTTTCAGGGGAGCAGGTGCGGATTCCCATAAAACTTTCCCACTTTGAGCAGCTGCTTTGGAGGGAATCATCATATGACATCGTGTCACACGTCGAACAATTCATTTCTCCGGCACAGCGGACAGAAGACGTCTACAGTCAGTTCAAGCTAGTCACTGAGTACTTCGTCACCACAGTTGCAATTCCGAAGTCTATAAGAGCCACGCGTCCGTAAAAAGCTTTTTCGCAATTAAAATCTTCGACTGGAGATAAAAACAGCGTTATTAACGTTGCGAAGAATGGATAAATTAAATATTACATATAATTACTTGAGGCTTTTGAAAACAAAAATAAGTCCATCGTGTATTAAAGACAGCTGTCTCCATTCTCCAAAAACAGGATATCCGGATCAATTTTGGTTTTCGTATATAAGTAGAAAGGACAATGAAAGCGGCAAATTGTTGTCAACAGTACCAATCTTTTGATCTTTATAAAGGTTTCTTTATTATCGTTGGCAGAATGTTTTTCCTCTTCGCCTGTACAACTTTCCTTTCTTAAGTTTAAAGTTATTTTTGCAGGGATAAGATTCAAATTTTTAGTTCAGGGTTTTCTTTTTTTCTTTTCTTTCTTTCTTTATTTTATTTTATTTTGTTTTATTTTTTTAGGAAAAACTGAATTTTTGTCGACGATCAAAATTAAATTTCAGAAAGACCACTTAGTCTTTTTGCCGTGGGGAACCGTAATTAGACGTCGAATATAATTTCGAGGAAGAAAACTAGATTACTTGCAACATCCTGTATTTTAATAATAACTATAGATCGTTAAGAATCGAGCGGAAATTGAGCCAGTCTTGGCAATATGTCTTTTTGCGTTTCTTATTCATACTTAACGAAAAAAATTGATCAAAAGTAAAGCTTCACTTACGACAGCACACGGAGAGGAAATTGTTGACAAAAACCGTCCCGCTATCAGCACAGTTTTTCCTTCCGATCTCCGGCGACTACAGCTTGATAAAAAGCAGATATCAACGACTTCCTCTTTTTAAAACCTGGGGGTCCGGCATTTTAGAACGAGAGATTTATATATAAACAACTTGAAAACCTTTGGAACAATATCAGAAAATTTAGGTGCGAAAAAAAAATCAGAAAAAATTAAGCAATGTAGTTACAGTAATAAAACATGCGATTGCTAAACAAAGGGCCTAAAGCTATGCATTTGTTGTAATCCTTTTGAGCAAGCAAAACTGCTTCAACAAAAAAGACTGGCCATCGCACAGAAACCAATTTTTTTTTTTTTGCGAAAATGCCTGAAAAAACATAAAAGATCTTGGTTAATTTACCACCAAAGATGCGACCTAAGCCAAGGTCTCTGTTCAAATAAATTAAATCTTAAACTACACACAGCTTGCGATTTTCTGTCCCTAAAGTCAAGAAATTATTTGAAATGTGACGTTTCTTTTGTACAAAGCGCTATCTTGTAGCACGCTACTCGCAAATTGAGTATTTCAGCTTGCTTTCCGTTGAAGCGATCTCGGTGCAGTTGTTTTCATTCGAAGATTGTAATTCTTTAAAGAAATCACACAAGGTGCGAATAACTGACAATTTAAAAGTTAAAAATGCTGGTGTCGATCAAATTCTTTGTCCAGCTGTTTGGCAAGATAAAAACAGTTTGTTCAGCCAGTGAAGAAAATATAATTTACCAGATAAGGCCTAACTATTGTCTTCTCCTAGTATTTTTCGCAATTGGTAATTTACTATTCAACATTCTCCTAACATATTGTTCATTCTTCAGCTATAAGTCACGAAACAATACATTATTATCTCCCGAGTATACTTTCATCGCCATTTCAAACAGTGAGGTTGTACTTAAGCGAACAAGTTGAAGCTATTCCGGGTAAACCAAACATATATCAGGAATTGCGAAAACCGGGATGTAATCGTTTCATTCCGTGTGCAATAAAAGGACTTCGAGCTTTATCTTAAAATAAAATAATAAAAAAAAAACGCCTGATGGGATATTGAAATATCGACATCTTTTACCCAAGTGATCTTAAAACGTCAATCTTATCACCCAAGATTTTTCCCATACAACCTTTTGTGTTCACTTCGATAATTTTCTCCAGAAAAATCAAACGATCGAGACAACTAAGGCGGTCACTGCCCGCCACAATCGAAACCACAAAATCACCAAAGCAATTAGTATTATATTTATTCGCCATATTTTACTTCTGGAGAGAAAAACCGGCAGCTATCTGTGCAGAAGGATTCTGATCGATTTCCTTGCCTACACTTCGAAACTACCAAGATATGGGATCAAATTAATCCGTTCCGTAACTTCACGGCGTTGGTGTGTGAACGTAGAGCCTTTTTGTCGCGCAGTAAGTCTATCAGTCACGTTTGATGAATGTAACGTTGCCACGCTGGTACATTAAACCAAAATATAAATATTTGTTTTATGAAACAGGCTGACGAATCGTCCTTTATCCAGCATTTTGAATAAACGTACTGATGAAAAGTGACCCCTTCTAGAATAGTCATTTAGCCGGCTAAATTGCAGCTTTTTTGCGTATTTCGACGCTAATTGTAAACTTATCAATTTCGGCATTATCTGACGATGGCAAGTACTCTTTTTCGTTCTGCAGCTGCTGTACTGACCACAGAAACTAACATCTTTAAGTTTCAATTTATTTTAAATGCGTTGTATTATTTCATATATAAATGGAAACTCAGAGAGAACTTTTTTTCCAAATGGTTGTAAACGATAGTGATCGCGGTACAAATGAAATGAATCGTATATTTAGTTTGCGGAACACAACCACTGGCACGCATTTTGAAACTATTTCTTTTCGATCGCAAAACCGTAATTTAAAAACCGTGGTTTGAGATTACGGTGTGCAGGCGGCAAAGGGTAATTTTCTCTAAGATTAAGAAATACATATGGAATGTTTCAATTAAAAAAAAAGTATTTACGCAAAGAAATAACAGTCGTAATCCTATTGAAGCGAAAAAAAGGTGGTTTAGCGTTTCAAGGTGCTTTGAAAACAGGCTAAATGAAGACTTTGGGCGTATTGCACAAGGTACTAATTTTGCGGGAAATTTACTTCACCTTTTTACGTCGATTGAAACGAAAGCCTTTTCTCAACGAAACTGAGAAAGTCATTGGACTTGCTTGGAAGTTAGAATAAATGCATTTTTAGACTGAGGGGAGGCACGAAAGAGTTTTCTGAAGTGTTAGTAAACCAGAACAAACTAATGAACCCTCATATGAATAGCAGAGACTTTTTTCAACACATCTTCTCATTTAATTCCTTTGTCAAAATATAACCACAGTCACCCAATTCTTTTTTGCCAAGCACAGCTTTCGCAGCAACAAGCAGACAGTTAAGCCCCTTTGGTGTGAAAATATACGGCTTTTATACATTTTAAAGCGATGGAAAATCTGTCGTTCTGAGGAATGTCCGCACTCTGTCTGGGTATGACGTCATAGCCGAAGATGATGACCAAGCGCGAGCGCCGTTCCGAATATCGGCCCGAGCTCGTGACTGAACGCCGATATTCTCCCAGTACGGTCCCGAGCAAGCTTGGTTAATAAGACATTTATTACACGACTGAACAAAGTTTTGACGGTGTTTCACAATGACCGGAACGGTACGGAATAAAAGCGACCAGTTGGCTCAATCGAGAGTGCACTGGACTTTTATGCGGGAGGTCGTGGTTCGAACCCCGACCGGACCAACACTCGGGGCCTTTAAATAACTGAGGAGAAAGTGCTGCCTTTGTAATTACATCTGCATATGGTTAGACTTTCTAGTCTTCTCGTATAAGGACGATAAGCCGGAGGTCCCGTCTCACAGCCCTTGTTCATTAACTCTGTGGGACCTTAAAGAACCCACACACTATTCGCAAAGAGTAGGGCAAGCTGTACCCGGTGTTGTGGTCTGACCTTGTACAGGCCCGCAGTAATTGGCTTCACGCTGTTGCGGTGACCCTGCGAAAGGCATTGCCTTGGCGAAAGTTAAATAAATGGGACTGGATTCGGACCGAACGCCTACTCCTCACGTAACGTGGAATCATTCGGGACAATACCGGGTCCAATACTTAAACAATAATGGACTGGCAACAGAGCGATCTGATTGCTTGATTCTAGTCACCAGCGCTCTGACTGCCTAAGTTGTAAAATAATGCGTTTTATATCCCATGACTTGAAGGAAATCGTAGATTAAGCTTCTCTTCCTGCGTTTGCAAGGACCCATATTGACCTATCCAAACAACATAGGGGATGGATAGTGCGGAGTTCTTAATAACTTAAAATGGCTATAAAATAATTGTACATTTAACGTAACGGTTCGACTGGACTTCAAAGAATTATCTTTTTTATCCAAGACTGAAAATTGAACAAATATTTTATCAGCCTGAAGAGTTTCGATTTTCCTGCTTTCTTTTCCGTATAGCTATCAAGAGTAAGATGGCTTACAGCAGATTGTTTTTAAGGGAGAGGTTTAAATCGTCAGCTGTTGGTGAATGACAGCTGACTGGAGGCGGCTGAAAGCTGCCGGGAGACCGGTAAAAGGCGAGGCCCAGCGGTTAAGGCGCGGGATTTGCTCGCGGACGCTCAATCTGGGTTCAAAAATGATCCCCGCGCTCTGACTTCCAACTGCCGGGATTTGTCGTCAATAGTTCCGAACTGACATTCACCACGCTTATCTGGTTGCAGCCTTCTAGTCGAGTTTCTTTTAACAAAGTTGTGTTTATTCAAAACGTTTCTTTGGTACACGGCCGCACAAGCGTCAGGCTTTTAATTACCACCCTATATATATGTGTGTGTGTGTGTGTGTGTGTGTGTGTGTGTGTGTGTGTGTGTGTGTGTGTGTCTATGGGTGGCTAACTTGTTTCATTTCAAATCGCAGGGTTTCGGTTTCAAACTTTCTGATTAGCTGCATGCTGCAATTCACAAACCAGAAACGAAGTCACTAAATGACCTTAGATTTTTTTTTTTGCTTAGAAGGTCGTAGCAGACGCTCAGCCGAGTGTACCTCGACAAAATGAAATAAAGTAACGGAAATTAGGAATATGAAGTTCCGGGCTTTTCGCGTGCCCTACAAGCAAAACCGCCTACGTGTAATAAACTCGTAGATCATTAAGGTAATAAATTCGCTATGAATCGTATTCTAGGGTCACGCTGAGCCAGAACAACAGCCTAAAAATCAACTTGCTATCACTAGAGAAAAAGAAGGATGTCCCCTTTAAGGACAAAAGAAAGACGCAGTCCAATTGTGCTTGGGATAAAAAAAAGACTTTGAAGGATAATTTTCGTAACCACACGCTGGGAGGCATTTGTAGCGGCTCTGAAAAGAAATCCATTTAAATCGAAATTGTTTTGACGCTCTTAAAGATGTGGTTCTCAAGGATAGTGAGCTATTTGCCGCCCTTTAATCGAGGAGGCAAAATTCTTAATTAAGCACTTCAAAACATGTACAGCGTCCTAGCTACCACGTTTACCTGGAGTTTTGGGTGAAATGTTTGCGCAACGTGGCTGAATACAGAATAATAATGAACTCGTTGGTGGAACGAAAATCTTGCTGTTATTTTATTTAACTGCTTTTGATATGGATAAAGTTATTCATATCGCCCGCAGGGCAAGTATAAAAACAGCAATAAATTATGAAACGGCGACTGGATTTTAATTCTGTCGCTGAACTTTGTGAAACATTACTATTTTTTTCATATCTCGACTGATTAAAGAGGAAGTCGAGGAAAGCAAATAAACGTGCAAATAAACTCAGTTCGTGATGAAGTGGTTTTGTGGTGAGGAGAGAGGAACTGCCGGACGTTTAAAAATTCTCAAGTCAATAGACTTTTTATTTGCGAAGCACCTGTTTTAATCTTTCGTCCGTGGTGCGATAAATAAATAATGCCATCCTACGGCTAAAGACAACTGGAAGAGTCCGATGACAAAATGAGAAGTTAACGATTAACGCAGTAAATAGAAAATGTTGCTACCAACAGAATACATCAAAATTTGTAACAAACTCGGTAATTTCATGATAAAAACACCATGAGTTTAAAACTTCATAAATAGATGAATGTTAAGTCCTATATTGCGGTTATTTTGATGAGGGTTCTAGCTAAGCTACGCTACTATCTTTTAAAGCATGAATTAAGGATAAGACTCGTCTGTTTAGGGAACCTCACAAAACTCTCTTGTGCAACAAAAAAGCTTCAATATCAGTGGCGGTAACCTTTCACAGAAAGCAATGAAACATTAATGACTTCAAAGCTGGCTTCGTTCCCAAGGATTCTTCCTTCTTTTAGAGGCAAATTTCGCTGCTGTGATTATTCCTCGGCTTTTCAGAATATAATCCAAAGCAAGAGAAATGATTGTACCGGTGAAAGATTTTGCCTGTGTGAGCGATAGAAATGTTTTTTACTCATAGCGATGTGAATGGCATGGGTGACCAGCTTTCAACCTGAGAGAAGGTTCCAGCGCTAAATTTCATTGAGCCGTAAGACTCAAAATACACCCACACGGGTTCAGTCTTCGTGCAAAGTGTACAGTTTCAAGGAAAGAGGATTTTTGGCCATTATTTTGATGTCTGTATTCAGATTCTATCCAAGAACAAACCACCTGCAAGCAGCTGGACACCAGAAGGCTGAACCCTGGCACGTCATGCCATAGCATGGAGGCGTTGAAGAGCTTGTTTGCTCATCAGGCAGTTAACTGTTATCAGAGCAGGTTACACACCGTGTCCAAATGAATCCGTTGTATCCTGTAATCAGATGGTGTGTTGTCGCTCAGCGATGTAAGCATTTTCAGGCAACACGTTTTGCAAGAAAAGAATGAGACGTTTCGAGAAAAAAAAATTGAACACACAGACACAAACATGCATGTCCGCTTTATGAGACAGAGAAGAGAGCTTCTCAAACAAGGCGATGGTGCATGATTTTTAGTGTGACGTGAAGAAGAGGAAGAAGAAGAAGAAGAAGAAGAAGAAGAGGGAGACAAAGACGAAAAGAGAGAAGATTTGAAGTTAAAGTGAACATCGCAGCTAATGGAGCAACTTAAACAGTTGCAAAGAAGCTTGAATAAAAATCCAGGCTTGAACGGAACACCAACCCGTGACTGTGCAATTGCACCGCACACTGCGGCTCTACCAGCTAAGCTATGATCGAAGCTATCTCGTGGGGAGCTGGTCACTTGAGAGTTTGTGTTGTATCCCGTGTTAGTAAAAATCCACTCACATACTATCACGAATCCTGTAATCTGATTGGCTCGCTTCTCGCTATCTATTAAACGATAGGTAGTGAGTGGCAAAAAAAGCCGGCGTTCTGAACAAAAACAAAACAATAGCAGCTTCTTGAAATCTTCAAAACTGAAATCAATAAAAATTGGAATGAATTCGAAGGTAGTATGTTGAGTGGATTTCTGCTCAAACAATTTAGACTACTCGTTTTCGTTTTCTATGTGTCAACTAGTCAACTCGGCGCATAGTATTAACTCGCAGAAGACTCGAACTCCGAGTCTGATTGTTAAATAGGTTAATGAATGATACGGAAAAAATGAACTGTCATATATTTGAACTGCGGATATGCTTCACGCCGGTGTTCAATTGAGCGTCGTATAACAAAAACCACGTGATGATAGAGCCAATCACGTTTCGAAGCAAAACACCCCTTAGCCAATCACAAATCGAAGTAATTCACGGCTTGGTTTTGCTAGCCAATCAGAACGCAAAGCACGTACAACGCTCGCATGCGCAGATGGGCGGTTTCAGTTTTGCACGTGATTGGTTGAGAAGTTCGCTCGAGTTTTTTTGTTTTGCTTTTTAATCCAATTTTTATTGAGAGCAAGCCAAATCTACAACACAACCAAAACCAACAGCCCATTCACCTCGGTTTCAAAGCGAGTCCTGGTTCGCAACCATTCAAATGGAAATGAGTCGTGTATTTTCATGCAAATCAAACTCATTGTCATTTGAACGGTTTAGCACTAAGACCCGGTTTAAACCAGAGGAAAACAGCAATTTGGAAATGGCTTATTCTGTAATTATTTTTTACACTAAGTTGAAAACTGTTCTACCTTGAAAACGGCTTGTTTTATTTGGTCAAGGACGCCTGACTGAAGGGACTTAACTTGATTTCAGCGTCGTTGGTCTTGCACTGATAACAGTGCAAACTGAAAGGATACGGTGGCATTGTTAAGCTCACTCGCAGTTTGTCCTTTCAAGTTTTGATTTAGACCAAGTAGCACTCAAATTTGACTATCCGATATCCAAACAGAAAGACGGAGGTCACCGCAGTAAGGAACAGTCCTTAAGAAGTAGCGAAAAAGGGTCGATAACTCAAAAGAAGCATTAACAAGGTCAACACGTTTTGACCTGCGTGTGACACAAAGTTACAACCGCCGGTTTTCGGTTCTTTCATCAGCGCGAAAGATCTTTGTTCCTAAAATCCGGACTTAAACCGCCACCACAATGATTAAGACTGGTCGCAACATGTAGCGGTATTGATACGTTTGTTAATTAGGGAGGCAAACGGAGCACTTACTAGCTTAATTTGTTAGGTCGCCATTTTGGATGGCAGTTCGTAGAGGGTTGTGCACGTGACTAGAGTGGATCCGCCAAAATTGGGTTTTCGTTTTACTTAACATTGCATGAAGTGTGTCTTGCTTCACACTTCAAAGAAAAGCTAATAGAAAAACTCGAATACCGGTGCGTCGAACAAGGATTTGGTCGGATTAGGAGCTCACATTCTGTAATACCGCTAGTGTAGCGAGATGATGTTGAAGGAATCGGAAACTTTTAGGCATATTAAGCGTCACCCGATGACGTAAATAACAGTTGATAAAAGATTCTCGAAAAAAGTGCTTAGACTTCAATAGTGCAGATTAGCGCTTAACCCCACAAACGGTATACTTGGCGCACACTTTCCTTAGTAAATGTGCTCACATCGTGGGTGGCTCCCCCTAATTTAAATGTTCTACAATTGGCACAGGATTTAATGGAGACGAAACCGTGGAACCGAATTCATAATTATTCTTTTCTCTTTATGCTATCCTCACTAGCCTCATTAGCATGTAGAAATTGAAAACAATTTTGCTTTAAAACGAGGTTAGTGAGGAAAATTAGCATATAGCCGCCACTTATAAATTCGGTCCATTGCCCAATTGGGTAGATTTATGGTGGTTCTTTGTTATGTATGCGTCGTAAAATCTCCAACAGGATTTTCGCGGATTCAGTCTCGTCGCAACGGTTCGGAGGACGGGGGATGGAGCTCCCTTTAACACTGTCCCCAGTATTTCTCTTATCCCAAGAATCGAGATGGCGGCGACGAGACATCACGTCACACTAACGACTAAGTAATAGTATCTTTTTCCAGCTCATTACCCTCTAGCTCTATTCTTTCCCGCAGGGATGATTCAAAAATTAATTAAATGCAAAATAAATTGGTCCAACTGTGACAAGAAAAGGCAATGATCGAACTGAAGCGAAAGGTAAACATCGAGTTTTAAAGAGTCTTTGCAGGGAACCACGGCGTATCAAATCACGAAAGGCGGAGTGACAACGAGTTGTCAATAAAAAGGAAATGAGCGTTAACTCTACTGGGACATGCAGCGAAAAGCAACCAAAAAAATAAATAAATAAAATAAAATCAGTGAGCCCTTCTATGGAGATCTTACTGAGGCGTATC
Organism: Astreopora myriophthalma; assembly: GCA_014634185.1. Lineage (NCBI taxonomy): Eukaryota > Metazoa > Cnidaria > Anthozoa > Scleractinia > Acroporidae > Astreopora > Astreopora myriophthalma. The sequence continues at coordinate 279,204 of BLFK01000190.1, forward strand.
TCGTTCGAAAAAATGTCTGTTTCGGCGTATACAAAAGGTGGTACAAGGAAGCGAAAAGAGAATAAAGAACCAAGTGCTTAGAGATTATGTCGGTCCAAAACATACCTGATTATATTCAGCACCTCCAGCCGTCAGTCCCTGCTACTTCTTTTACATATCCGTTAGCTAAGTGTGATTTGTAAAAACAGGGGAACGCTGAAGATGAACTCAATCTCAGTCAACGAACAGAACAGGTCTCTCGGTTCTGTGCTCTGTGCTCTTAAGAATGCATGACGCAACGACACATGTGATTACTGGGCTTCCCACAGTGGGGCACTCAGGCCGCCATCCCTTTGCGTCGACTTCAAAGTTAATTGCGAACCTACTAAGCACTGGCGGCAACCGGCATTTGCTTTTTGAGAGATTAAGCCCCATATCGCGCTGTTTGCGGCAAACGGCAAACGTCAGGCTCAGAAATTAATGAAATTTATTTCATTTAAGCCTATCTCTTGCCTGTTACCCAGAGCTAAAGAGCAAGTACTAAAAAGAGAAAAATAAGATAAAAATAGGAGCATTTTGATAATTTCATGACAAGCAGCAGCCAGCCGTTTGCCGTTAGCCATTGCGGCCTCAACTCTCTTTATTTGCCTTTATCCGAGCCACTTTTGGTCTGTATTGCGAAAAAACAAAAAAACAACAACTATCTTTTGAACAATAAACGATTTAGTTACAGAAGTAATTAGGACATTTAACTTAAGGTCATTAGCAAATAGCAAAAGCTTAATTGGATGCATTAATGAAAACGCTTTTTTCTTCAGCGCAAATGAGTACAAATATGTCAATGGTTAGGCGGTCCAGTTCGAAAACTAAGGAAAAAACTAAGGGGAGTAATATTTTTGAACGAGTCGAAATTTCTTTAGCCATGCAGTATAAACCGACGGTTTATTTTTCCTTCGTGAAAATGTGCACTTATTTGGGATATCTGGAGAGGGCACAAAACTTCAAGATTGCCAATGGTGGTGACACTGTTTGAAAGAATGCAGCAAACATTCGGCGTTGAATCAATGGCCGACGTTCGTTAAAGGGGCTCTGTCATGATATTTTGAGGTATTTTGATCATCGACAAATTTACCTTTAAATTGAAGGAAACCTGAAAATAATGCTTTGCAAAGGTGGAAAAACACAAAAGAGATAATAATAAACCAGAAAGAAACAAGGATGGTTAAGGATGGAGAAGATTGACACGGATTACAAACAACAAAATTGAAAAGTTTAGCTAAACTTTTCAAACTCATTTAACCGTGACATAGCTCCTTTAACGTTTATTCGCTCATTTTGAAACAAGTCTGGAATGAAGGCCCAGTTTACAAGCCAGAGGCTCACCCTAGCGTAAGCACCTTTCTTCTATTTTTCATCGACGTGTTTTACAAGACAGGTACGGTAACCCTAGCTACGCGAGTGCCACGGTTATCCTAGCGCCAAGGTAATCCTAGCTGCCTTGTAAACGCTCTTCTAGGGACAACTCCCCTACCCAGGACAACTATTTTAGCGGTTTCCATTGTGTTTGCGTTGCTGGCGGTTGCTAACTGGAGCACATGCACAAAGTTGCCCCGGGTGGTAGGGTAACCCCGGCAGTGGAATTTTGCTTGAAAACCGGGACTTTCGTTCACCCTCCTCCTAGCACCAGGGTCACCCGACCTGCTTGTGAACAAGAGCTAGGCCAAGTTTCCCCTCGGATAAACTGAAGCATCAGCAGAAAGATATAAAGCACGCATTCATAAGCGAGAACGCTGACGGCTAATAGTTCTATTATCTTTATGCTAATTAGACTTTCCAGTGTTCATTTTAAAGCAAAAAGTCTTTTCAATTTTTTGCATGCTGTTATTTAAGATTTAAAATCGACATTTGAGAGGCATATGTTAAATTTGTTATTCGCTGTTTTGACTGTTTTGGGAGGAAGACCCTCACTCCATTCATTTTCATACTATTTCTTGCACTTTTCTTGTGAGTTTTCAAACCGCTGTTATAAAAAAGGCCTATAAAGTGACCATTGCATGCGAGTCATTTTATTTTGGATCGGTATTGTTTCTTGTTGTTGTTGTTTTGTTTGTTTGTTTGTTTTTTTGTTTTACATTATCTGTGTCTCCTCTACGAAGTAAAGGAACTTCAACGGCTTGGTCTGCCGGAAAGCACGAGGATTTGTTGCCACGGAATTTGAACCGACGGCACATGAGTTTCCTCCCTGTTCGGCGCCGAACACGAAGTGGGAGATCGTCGCGACCCCCGTGCGGCGAGATTTGTATTGCAACTACCCTACCCTGGACAACTGTAGCGTTAGTGTTATGGGGGGTCAGAACATGTGCCACGTTAGTAGAGGAGTGGAAGTCTGTAATGTGTCTGTGATGCAGCATTAAAGTTTTTGTCACGGTTATTGAGGAAAAAAATCGAACTTAACACCCCCGCCAACGTTAAAGAGTTCGAGTACTAAACGGCAATGAGAGAGGAGAGGATCTTCTAAGATGAACGTTAAGGCTGGTTTTCGCTAGCGCATAAGCGCAAGCATAAACATAAGCATAAACACTCGCATAAGAAAGTGAGAACACCCACGACATAGCATAAGCACACGAAGAAAGAGCAGAGTTCGTTCTTCTTGTGCTTATGTTACGCTTATGTTATGCTTATGTCGCAGTGGGGACGGACGTGATAAGCCAAGGACTAAAATTAACAGTAGCTCGTATTTCGTCCGCAGTTAAAGCGCTTGCGTATACCTCATTTTCTCGTGCTTGTTTCGCGCGTCACGGGAAACGTCGTAGAGATATGCTTGTGCTTATAATGGCTGCTATTTTAATATTCTTTTGTTTTTGATTCAAATTAGCCCTTTTTGTCTCGTTCAAGGTAAAATATTCTTTTGAAGTTTGGGCTGAAAGACGAGGCAGCAAGGGCTAATTTGAATAAAAACAAAAGAATATTAAAATAGCAGCCATTTTGGAATAAGGCGTATGCCTATGCTTATGCGCTAGAGAAAACACATGGTCCCGCATGACTATCACGACAAGAATTTTTAAAATGAAGATCCTGATGAGATTCGTTAACAACACTTTCCTCAGACAGGACAATACTACTGTCGTCGGTGCAGCCGGCTACTGATTTCTGTCAAGCCTAAAACGACCTCCGTAAACTTCTCCATGAATTTAGCCTTGATCATACCGAAGCCGTACGTGTTGACTGCGCTTACAGTCCTTATAAGTGTTGCTCAAGCACAGAATTGCGGAGAATCACGCGATTGCAGCAGAACAAGTGGTGAACTCTGCTGTAACGGTGTTTGCACCAAAACCAACAATTGTCAGGAGTGAGCTGTCAACAACGACTGTCCAAATTGTCACGTGTGTTGTAATTACAGATGCGTCGAGAACTGGCGTTATTGCTTAGAAAGAAACTGTTCAAAGAACGATGATTGTCAAGTGGACGAGATATGTCGCTTTGCTCGGTGTATGAGAAGTGACGAGAATTTAATCGCCTGTATCATTATTTGCAGCGTTGCCATCATTTTAATCATTGCTATTGTATCCAGGGCCTGCAAACTAATGTTTTGTAACAGAGGGCGCAGTGTTTTCAATATGGATGGAATAACGAGTCAATCCATCAATACTACGAAATATCCACCGAAAATCAGCTCCCAATTCAGGCGACCGAAATCATCTGTGCCAAAAATTGGAGAACAGACGCCTTTAAATCCAGGGAATCTGGAAAACGCCGGAAGCTGCGCGCATTCATACAACTCCACTAGCGATTGTAAGGTAAGCAGCCCAGCGGTGAGCGAGCGAGATCCGCCTGTGAGAGCTTAAGACTACTACGTTTACACTAGACCAAACGTTTCAATTCCGGATTCGTGACGAAATGGTACCGGTTTCGTTTTGGTGTTTACACACAAAACATCAATCCTACATAAAAGTTCCCACACACGTCATGAATGCCGAACGCTGTGAATCTAGAATCCAAAGTGCAAACTTTGTATCTGAATACTAACTTTGTATCTGAATACTAACTTTGAATCCGGAATAGTATCCTCGTGTAAACAGATTCTTCAATAATTGCTTTCGCACGGAAAGAAAAATACTTCCTTTATGGAAACCATTTTGGCACTTATGACATTAATTTCTAATTTCATTTCTCTGATCGACTAAAAATTCCTCCATTCTTTGAGGTAAATACATAACTGAGAGTATGTAGGAATCACTGGGATTATGCATGATGATCATGACTGAAGCACATCTCGTGATCTTGCGTTTTCACTGAAGTTCCAAATAACACCCCCAACAGAGGGGACTTGAGTATGGGCTCGTTTACACAAACGACGCCAAGCATAAGCACAAACCAGGGGCCTTTACCCATTTTGACCGTCACGGATGTTCGACCGTCACGGGTTTTACCAACCTCCCAAACCAGGAGCCACGCAAAGAGAGCCCCCCCCCCCCCTATATATAATAAACTAAAACAGAAGATAATTTTCAAGCATGCCCCCCCCCCCCCCCCCAAATTTGGCTCAAGTGTTCGTCTTTAAACAACTCAAAGACTGGATACAAACGCTCCCCCAAGCTTCGAATAAATTAAAAAAACAAAGAAACAAAGTTCAACACTGTATTAGTAGCTTTGAGCGTCTTAATCCCTGGAAACTTGATTAAATATTTTGAGAAAGCTCTAAATACGGTATAAAAAAATCGTGTCTTTTCACTAACATGACCAACAGCCATACTAGTTCACTGACTAAACGAAAAGGAAAAAATTCCCATGTAAACGGAGTTCAATTACCAAAATAATTTGTTACTTCTCCAACATGGCCTCCGTTTCTTTCCATCCGCCACAGCCCTTGAAATTACCTGAAGTAACTATCACAAGAAAACCCGGTTCAAGTGTCGCGTGTCGAACTCAATTGGCTTAGACGTAGGCTCGACGGCTGATTCAAACATAGTGCCAAATTCAAATGTAATGCTGTCCGCTTTCATTATGTATGAAATCGACATCATAATTTACCAGCATATTATCTGAAATGTACGACACAAGTTAAGCTAGCCTGCGTAGCTGGCGGGATTGTTGGAGGCGGCGAAGCCGCCCGGCGATGGAGGTAAATAACAAGCGCCGAAGCCGCGCGGAGAATGGGGAGGGGTGCTGTGAGGACCTCACATGTCGAACTTAATTCCATGAATTGAGCTCGACATGACGATAGCGTGACGCTTGAACCGGCCTTTGAACCGTTTTCAGATCAGTGCTTACGCTTAAGCTCAGAGTGGGGAGCATTACATCGTGTAAACGCCAGAAAGTGTCTTGAGGGCTGTGGCGGATGGCTACTGTGACGTCAGCACAAAAAGATCGAAGCAGGATTAAAGAAAGCTGTTCATCCATTTAGAACCGCAGTCCATCCACACACAGATGGTACGCCTATATTAACACAAAAGGTATCTCTATAGAACTGACGAAAAGCAAGAGAAAGCAATGAGTGACGGACCAGGCCAGGTTAAAAACTAATTATCCACAACACAAAATTTCATCTGTTGGCCTGCTCTAAGGGCCTACCTAGAACGAATATCCTCTTTATCTCCTTCGTATTTTAATTCCTAAAGGGCGTTGGATTTTTATCACACATTACGTTTATAATTATATAAGCGTGGGTAAGGGCGTGTTTATTTTAAATGTATTTTGTGTTTATTTTGTTCAGGTGCCTATCCTCATTTCCCACATGCAGTGATTTATCTGAAAAGAAAAAAGTCAAAGTGTCGTCTATTTATACGCTTTCCTAGACAAAGAGTAACTTGACGGTGACGCAATTTTAGCGAAGAATTTGCTGCGCGGGAATTCTCGCGGGAGTCGATTCTCGTTTGATTCGTCGCGGGATTCTCGCTAGTAGGCCACGGAACTGAAGCTAAATGAAGATTCCAAAAATCCGTAGAAAATAGAAATTACTTTATTACCGACTTTTGGTCAAAGTATAAAAATGAACAAAGCACCAATCTACCTGTAAAACCAACCCATTGGAGTGCTCGTTCAGTAGAAACGCAAACAATATTTCAAGAATTCAAAACATCAAATTGCACGTTATAAACAAAGGCTAATATAAACATCGATCACCGGAACCTTGATTAAAAGAACATCAGTAATGCAACAAAAAGCAATGTTCCCGTGCATAGGAAATTAACTCGCGATATTACAGTATTGTTGTAGATGCCGTATTGTATTTTCTGATCTTTACCTAGTGGTAACTTGGTCGCTCTATTATTTTTCCTCGATGTCCCGAACGGGAATGACAAAACTCTGATTGTTGGTTTAGGTGGTTGTGAATACGCGCCGTTAGGAAACAAAACTGGAATATTAGCAACATTGCTCTTGCAATCGATATTCAGCTGATATATGTTTCCAAGACGCAAATGTTGCGATGCATTTGTGAACGAGCGAACGAAATAGTGGAGTTGGTCGGCACGAGCCCCACAGCTACTGTTAGACGCGTTGTGGCCTTCGGCAGGTACAATGGTATAGTTACAGCCCATATTGTCGTTCAATCGCATCTCATCGCAGAATTTCCAGTCAAAAGACATGGCTTTGGGTGTTCGAGCTCCAGAATGGTTCAAATTATCACTACCGTACACCCCATCAACAATATTCGCCGCGTACTTCCAACAACTTCCTTTTTTGTCACGACTTTCAAGGCCGATTTGTCCAGTCATAAATTTCTCCGACACTTCCACTTGCGAATTCTTCGAAGAGGGGTTGTCTGCCAGTTTCCAGAATGAACACATTAGCAGATCGATCTCCCTTTGTTTGCAGAAGCAGCCTGCGAAAATGGCCTTTCCAACGAAGCAGTAATTCCGAGAGCGGTGACCCTGCTCCAGACACGTAGATAACCCAGTATTGGTGCTAGCTTGTTGCTGGGCTGTAGCCCTAGGTAGCGTAAATATCATCGAAACTGTCAGGCTTGCGGCCAGGATAAGCCAGAAACTGCAACAAAATGCGTCCCTCATGATACCAAGGAAGCAAGCACCACCAATTTTAAGTTCGTGCCTTCGAAGTCCAGCTGAGTGATTAGTTAGGATAAAATGTGCGGTTCCTTTTAAAACGTACCACTTTTGAAAGGATGTCATAACAAAATGCAGTGTTATAAAAACATCCAGCAATTTGATCGTCATCTCCGGATAACTCCTCATGTTGTGCCCTAGAAAGGTCGATATTTGCGTGCTGGTTGCCTAAAAACTGACCGAACAATTTTTTGGAAGCCGTTTGAAGTTTTAAGCAGGTGACACGCGTTCAAAATTTGTTGATCAACAAATCTACGTTGCAGCTTCTCGCACAAAGAATGTTGAACAGTGTGTCATGCCATGTTGAATGGATGTTGAACGCTGAACAAAAGTAAAGACAAGCTCTACTGCTGCAACTTCGTTCGACATTTGTGGAGCGACAATGTTGCAAAATGTTGAACAGCGTGTCAACAAGTTTAAGGAGGGTAGAAAGCCAGAAGGAACCGGAAGCGAAGCTACAGTCACATTGCACGTGAATAAACTTGCCCAAAGGCACTTACAAAGCATTCTTTTGGAACTGTATTCTGTTTGTTCCCAGTTCGGCTTAGGATTAGGAGGATTAGTGGAATAGGGTTTTCCGGTATTCGGAAAAAACAGAATAGTTTTCTCCCAGGTAGACCAGCCGAGATAGTCTGGGCCCGATTTCAGTTTGACATGCCGCACACAATGATTTTCCCAAAAGAACGCCCTTCAGTGCATTCCTATCCAAGAAAACCGCGTCCCCCTCATTCAAGTTCCTTCCTGAGTTCTGCCATCGGGAACAGAGTTAAAAAGAATGCCATTCCATTCACACCTACAACGGAATACACCCCTAAAGACAGAACTCAGCGACCGGGATTACAGAATATTTCGTGTTGTCCTATTCCACATTTTTTTTTGTTTGTTTTTTTGTATAAGAACCTTCTTTATAAGAACGTCGAGGCTGAGAGTTAAATCAAAATTCATGCTAAGAACATGCTAAGAACATACCTCAGGCTAAGAGTTAAGAACGGTTTTATTTTGCTCCTTTGTAGTATAAATAAAGGGAAAATAGATGCAAAACTGTAGTTTAAGAAGTCTACGAACAATTTACCCAAATACTTAGGGACTTTTGTTTCTCTTTTTTCAAACAATGTGGTTTTCTTATTGCATGATACATTGAAGACCATCTCAGTTTGTAGTCGAGCTCGACGTACAGTGTTTTTAATACTACTAGAAAACTGCATCGAAACATGCACCATCGAAGTCACGTTAAAAAACCTTTTCAGGTTCAAATCGAAAAAAACAAAACAAAACAAAAACAAAAACAACTGAAACAAACCAAAACAAACAAACAAACAAACAAACAAACAAAACAAAACAACAAAAACGGGAACGTCCAGCCTCGGGTCCAAAATTAGACGTTCTTATAAAAACGAGCGGTTCCGAACGGATAGCGAACGGTTCCGAACGGATAGCGGAAAGTTGTCTTTTGCAGTCACGAGGTTTGATTATGCAGCAAAAATGCGATACGTTCGGTCCCTTCCTTCCTCAAGTTGGAAAGAGAGAACAGCTCAAGTGGACCTGCTGCCCGTTTGTTTTAGTCCTTCTTCGTCAATTCCACTTTTAGCCCTCCACTGGATATTTTTCGTTTGTCTTTTCACTCATTGTGAACAAACTTCTTGTCGTGTCAGAGTCAAAATGCAGCCTCATCCGCCCATACATATGCATTATTGACCACGCGTGAGGTCAAGATGGCTGGATATTGGCCAAGTTCTTTTTTGAAGGAACTTGGCCAGTATCCAGCCATCTTGACCGAAAAAGCTTGGTCAATAAAGAATTTATTATATGGCTTTCGGGGAAATTTTTCGCGCGGGACACGGCGGGTGGTCCCGAGCGGGCAAGACAGCTCCATCTTGCCCGCTCGGGTAGCCAATCACAGCGCACGATTTGGTTCATCTTGCCCGCTTACGGAGCTAGCCATATAATAAACGGAGTTAACACATTTACAAGTCAACAGCCGGTCAAATAAGAATCAATAATGTGTCCTTAACAGTTAAACAGGCTTGCATTTTTGCAACGCGACACCCATTGCTGTTCTAACTTGAAGTCTTACGGTTCCTACTCGACTACAAAAGCGCTTCAATCCTTTGGTCTTTGCGCTAAAAAGGAGTGCAGTCCCAAAGGAATGTTCCCGATCACGAATAATATAAAGCATCTGATTTGATTCCATTTATTTTCATTTCATCGAATTTAAGGTCTCGAGACAAATTTCTCAGTCTAAGACCAATTGTGAACGATAACGAAAATCCAGGTAAGTAGCTTTTCTTATGAATACAAATAAGGGGTTAATTCATCACCATTTAAAATGGCGAAAAATGAACCAATTAATTACAATTTGTATTTTTTTAAAGAAAAAGAAACCAGCCACAGAGACAGGCCTGTACTCGTCACGCAATCTCTCCTCGCCGAAAGATAACGTGACGGGCCAAGTACAGGTACCAAGAGATGAACCTTGACAACAAGCACATAGCGACAAGTGCCGCAAAACCTATCACAAACGCAAAGAGGAAAACGGCCATTTTAACTTTACTAAAACGCAACTCCAACCTACCAAAAGCGACGTTGGACATAAACGCAAGTTAAAGCAGCCCATTTGTTAACACGCATGTCTGGTAAGGCTGGTTCACACGAGCAACGCAAACGCAAATGCAAGCGCAAGCGCAAGCAAACATACGTGTGAACTACCACAACGCAAACGCAAGCGCAAGCGCCAACGCAAGAAATGGAAAATTTTTCATTTCCTTGCGCTTGCATTTGCGCTTGCGTTTGCATTTCACACGTGTGAACCGGGGCAACGCAAACGCAAACGCAAGCGCAAGATGAACAACACTCGTTCCATGCCTTCGTCCGCCATATTTTATCTCGTTCCCAGAGTCCTCGCTTCCCGCTGCTGTTCTAGGGTAACGCGGACTCTGGGAACAAGATTGCCGCCATCTTGGGGTACTCAAATGCGCGTGCGTATCTCATTCCGCTTGCGTTTGCGTTCGACGTGTGAACGTCTCTTGCGTTTGCGCTTGCATTAGCGTTAGCGTTTGCGTTGCTCGTGTGAACCAGCCTGTAGGGCTGATCACGGATGGCACTCTATATAACCTAACGGTCTACTTGTTGCTTGAGGGGTTATCAGCAATCATTTCAGAACATCAAGTTTTCAACCCTTTGTCCGGGAGAACATATCATCTTACTTCACAAGAGTGATAGATAATATACATGTTAAATCGACTCCCAAAAAACGTTTTTTTAAAGCATTCGGAGCCTCGTTGCAAATTTTAAAATGTCCGAAATACTTAATAAACCTTCGAGAACAATGAATTAGACCTTTTTACCGATAAGACGGCCATTTTGGATTCTATCGTTCTGCTAAAGATATGATGGGATGCCCGGGAGGCAAATTCATACATGTTGTGGGTATAAATTTGGTTTTCCTTTGAAAATTTGCAAGCCACTTTTGATTTTTACATCCTTTGTTTCACGCCATGATTTAATCTGAGACAAAGGAAATACGAAAATTGACCTGGTTTAAAAATTAATGAACCGAAACCAAATTTATACCCACGTTGTGTGCAAATTTGCCGCCCTGGGCATCCCATAATATCTTTTCGGAACAATAGAATTCAAGACGGCTGCTGTATCAGTAAAAAGGTCTATTCAATGGAAAAAAGCACCACGGAATCTGTCACGTTATGCCTGCAACTCGCAACCTGGAAAAGAGAAAGGGGAGACGAGGGAAGATTTGGTGTTACCCGCTCGAGCTCGATAAATAGCACAAATTTTTAACGATTCAAACGGATTTGTAAGGTTCACTTGACCGAGGCCAAATCCAAACAGCTTTCGAAGTTAGAGTTGACTCTTTCTTTTCTCAGAGAGAAATTTTACGTTTGCGTGCGATGTCCGGCCAAAAACGGAACACAACAACGTCGTCTTGAGAAATCAAAACTACAGATGTTAACTAAAAGAGTCTTGATTGCAATCAGTGATCCCACATGGTGAGCTTACACTGGAAAGAGTTTTAGTTGACTATCGAAAGTAGCAAGGAAGGCAATATCAAAATTGGTTCGTTTAGCAAGTTTGAGATTGTTTACTAAGATTGCAGCAGCGCAGAATGATATTAAAAAATCAGAAAAATTACACATTTCGTATGGATTCTGGAGACTCAGTCCCGAATTAGAGACATTCGCATGAAATTTTGGCAACCTTTGACAGCTCGCAGTTTGCTTATTATACAAACTGACGAAACCTGTCAAGCTACCTAATATTGGATTTGACGTAACTTGAACAATATGTAAACTAATGCCCAGACCTTTTAAACTTTGGCATGGCCTATTGATTAAGTTTTGCAATACTACGCCTAGCGATTGGCCACAATTTCTCGCGCAGAAGCAAGACCAAAACCAACTGCAATTTTATCGCACGCATTTTCCCGCGCTTGGAGTCGGCCACACGTATTTATTTCGTATGTTTGCCTGCGTCCGATTTGATTGGGCACAGCCAATCATTGCACTTATCTTCGTTGACATCACGCTTTACATCTTGAAAACGATAAGTCCCCCAGCAGACTTGAAAGCATCAGAATTTGAAAAGGTATGACACGTGAATTTTGATAAGAGAAGGAATAAAAACGACTTTCAAATCAGCCATTTGAAAGTGAAAACGTTTTACAGAGGTTTGTACGGCAGGGTAGCGACCGTTACAAACAACCGGCTATAAAAGCCCATACAAATCTAGCGCCTTTTAAGCGAAATATCCCCCGCCATTTTAAGAATTTTGTAATGATATTTTACGCAATGACTAAATGTCGTATTCTATTTCCATTTGTTGGGCAGTTTTATTATATCGTTACTTCATCAGAATATCGGAATCAAAGACTGCCGATAATTTATAAACATATATCGGCGTATTCCGTGAACTCAAACCGCCCTAAGTAATGTCTGACTGCAAGTTAACCTAGAGTACAACCAACCAGAGGTTACCTCAAACCGTTCGCTATCAACTGCAAAAAAGCAATCTTTCTTGCTCCTAATGACTTACTTAAACTGCAGGATGTCTGTACATTAAAAAAAAAAAAAAACACTTCACTTAATCATATTTGAGTTAAACAGCAGTATCAAATGACCATGAGCCATAAAATCGCTAACCGCTGCTTTACAACCGGAGATCTACGTTTTGGAAAATTTATCTCCCTTTCCTACAGCGCAATTTCTTTAGTGAAAAATATTTACACGAGAGGGGCCACAGAGTGTAATTCACTATTTCGCTTTACCCTCTCTATTTAACAATTAGACGACGAGTTTTCTATGAGTCAATAGATAGTCAATGAGGTGCATAGCGCCGAGTTAACTATTTGACTCAAAGAAAACGAGAACGAATAGTCTAATTGTTTTAGCAGAGATCCGCTCAGATACGAATTCGCTCACCTTCGAATTCATGCCGCTTTTTATTGATTTCAAGATTTGAACAAGCCGCCATTGTTTTGTTGTTGTTCAAAACGCCGGCTTTTTTGCTACTCGCTGTCTATCAGTCATTAGTAGAAATCCACTCACACGCTATCACGAATACTGTAATCTGATTGGTTCACCACTCGATATCTACTGTGTAAAAAAAAAAAGCCGCTGTTTTGAGGAAAAACAAAACAGTCGCGGTTTCTTAAAATCTTCAAATCAACAAAAATTGCTGTGAATTCGAAGGTAGTATGTGAGTGGTTTCTACTAAAACCATTAGACCAGTCGTTCTCGTTTTCTCTGGGTCAAAATAGTCAATGAGGCGCGTAGCACCGAGTTGACTATCTATTGACTCATAGAAAACTCGAACTCGTCTAATTAAATTGATGCCGAGTAGCGAGACTTTCAGATAAAAGGATTCTTGACGAGGGCGAAGCCCGAGTCAACTATCACGCATAGAAATCTCGAGCTCATAATCTAATTGTTTTAGTATAAATCTACTAGTCGTTCAAAACTAAACAAGTAAATTATCTATATCCTCATCCCAGACACTTCGAAACACCTCGAAAACGCGACGAAGTGGCCGCCATTTTGTTGAAAACCGCTACTCGCTATCTATCACAGAATAGAGCGAGTAGCGTAGCCAATCAGAGAACGGCATTCGTGATAGAATGCTAGTCGATTTATACTAATACGGTATAGTTCTGTGTTCGCTCTTTCAATAGAGACGGGGTTAAAGGCCATAGCTACTGGTATTTCCGAAAGAGGAATATAAAGAACTAAACTAGAAAGGCCTGAGGGTACAGCCATCGCCACTTCAATGTGACTCACTGACTAATTCCCTCGCTTGGCGCCGGCTAAACGGACTTTGTTCGAGTCGTTGTGGTTTCGCCGAGTTTGAGCGACAAAAGGCACACCGAAAGAAGACTTCTCACATTCTTGGGCAGTGTTTTTCGCCCAAATTTTCGAGCAAATCGTCTCTATAAGAATAGGCAACTTAGCAATGAAGGTGAGGTAGCGTCAAGGCTGCTTAAGGCCCGTTTACACAAGCGATTGTTGTCGCGCAACTCGATGCAACATTTGTCGCGATTTTATCGCAATTTGTCGCCGCGATTTGAGATGCAATGTCGCAGTTATATTTTAAAAATCGCTGCAAAAGTAAATCGAGTTTCGAGCAAGTTCGAAACCCCTGCGATATCGCGGTGACAAATTGCACTGAAACCGCACCTAGTTTACAGGAGCGATTTTGAAGTTGCAACTTCAGAGCGACAAAAATTGTATCGAGTTCATTGGCGCGACAAAAATCGCACGTGTCTTTAAAAGGGAAAACGCCTCGCTTTCGGTTGCCGCCCGTAGCTTGAAAACCTTGGCTTTACTCAACGGCGCTCGAACTTTGAACGTTTCTTGTTGAAACTAAAGTCCAAGTGAGAGATAAAGGCTACTGAAGTCACGGATAAAAGCTTTCAGTAGCCTCTTGAGCTTACGGAAAATAAACTACTGCTAAGCACGGGTCCACCCTCCGAAAACTCAAGTTGAGACGGAAAAAACAACCGTCTTTTCTGTATGTTAACGGGTGACACGAGAATGGCCAAAACGCCTACAAGCGTGAATCCCCGCACGCAAGCCCCAGGAGCCGGACGGGCGCATGTAGACTGTCTCGACAGCCAGTCTAACTTGTCATGACTTGCTCACGAGAGGCTTTGCATTTTGCAGACCGTTCGCGTTAGTAAAACAAACCAGTCATTGTCAACTGAACCTACACTTTTCTTTGCAGTCCATACAGCTGTGCCTTCTGCGTTATTGTGGCATCCTACTTTTCAAGGCATGGCTTGTTCATTCTTGACGTCTTCAATGACCATCTTAGCAATTTTCCAGGCCATTTCCTCCTTTGCCTGGAAGACAGAGAAACGAAAAAGTGTCGAGGAAAATATTGATCCATAGTTATTGATATTAATTTATCGTCATCACAGATATCAATGTATACGTGCCATACTGAAATATACAGTGCTTTTCAATTGAGTAAACTCGCGACTGCTTTGGTTCTGCAGTACTTCGCTTAGTGATTGGCTTAAAAATCTCGCGCCACATTCTCAGCCAATCAAATGGAAAAGCAAAATCAACCGTGGTTCGCTCGCACGCGTTTCCCGCGCTTAGCAACGGCTGCATGTTTTTACTTTGAAATATGATTGATGGGCCGTAAAACTACATATTGCCGGCGCCAGGCAGAGGGAAACGGGTGCGAGCAAGTTACAGGTGGCTTTCTCTTGGCCTCTAAATGGCTGAAGAAAGGGAGGGATTCTTTGAGCCTCTACGAACTACGCTTTGAGCGAACCATCAAGCACAGAAATGCAAAACCGAATCAATGGCGAAATTACTGTATAAACACAAATGAAAAGCACTCTTTCAATAGATGTAGTTATTGATTAGTCTATGTGGCTGCTTTTAACTCGTGTGCTGCAATAAAAGAGTCTCGTTTAATGTCAACTTGTTTGAACGAGTTTCTCAGATATGATCCTGGGCCGAGGTGACAGCTAAACCGGGTCAAATACCATGGCAACCAACAGGATAAGCAATAACACTGCTTCGTGCAACTCGGAACAGGGATGTAAATCAATGCCCAATCCAGCTGAAAAAACAGTCCCGCTGGCCTTCTCAAAGATCTTCTCAGATCATATAATTGATTTGGAAAAATCCATGGGAGATGGAAATAGTTAATTTTAAGACCGTACAGATGCAATTATCATGAAATTCAGTGGCCTTGTTTGGAACTAGAGTTAACGCTTCAGACAACTACAACGTTGGCAGTGCCGTGTCATTTATATGACACACTGCTTGAGGTTTGGGTATCTGAGAGAATATTTTTTGATATATTACTTCAAACCAAAAAGAACCGGGAACTGAACCAACACCTCACAAACAGAAATCTAAATCTAAATATCATTATGTCGGCAAAATCGTCGGACGACATCACGCCAACTCTAAAATACTAATAAATAAAACTATACTAAAATATGAAAGATAACAGTAAATGCTAAAATGCTGATAAAAATTATACTAAATTAGTTTGCTTTTAAAAATACAAAAAGACTGGCTGGAAACAGTTTCTTGTGGAAGTTTGTTCGATTCAGTTTTTGTCCTAGGAAAAAAAGAAAATCTAAAAATATCTTTATGTCCTTTCGGTACAATAAATTAAAAAATTTTCTCATGGCTTTGAAATTGTAAAAGTACAAGGGTTAGTCCAGATCCGAGTTCAAGGTGCGAGGTTAGATCGCTAGAAGTCGTTTTCATGACGCTTCTAACACTTCCCGCACGACACTGGAAATTTAATTTAAAAAAAAAGAGGATAATTTGTGACTGAGAAGAAACACAACAACACGAAGGAAAAAACAAACAAACAAGAAGAACAAGTCAGCAACACGGATATTATGCATGGTCACCCATCCAAGTAGCAACCCCAGCCAACAGGGCTTAACTTCAGTGAAAAGCACAAGCAGGTGGTTAATTACCATATGAGACCACGATTAAAAAAAAAAAAAAAAGAACGCGACCGATTTTTTAGACGTGCTCTGCCTGTGGCACAACACAGTTAATAATTTACATATGCAATTACTTTTATACCTTATCTTCTACTCCAGACACCAGCTTTCTCATGGCTTTGCCCAGTTTAGCAGCTGCAAATAAGCAAAGTTTGTAAGTAACATCTACTACTACAGTATGCGTAACATCATGTACTAACTACTTCCAACGACTCACACTAGAAAGCTGGTTTACTAACTCAGAACAAACTCCGCTTAACCGTTGCCATCTACAACCCGCAACTTACAAACGACTTATTGACGAAACCAACAGAACAGATCAACAACGACAGACCTTCACACTGAAACGAATCGAAACGCACCAATCACAGTCTTCTCAGCCAACAACATCCCGGCTCTCTCGACAGACCAATAACGTCACGTTTCTACCGACCAATCAGGTCAGACCAGAGTTCCTATATAAGATTCACCGGCACGACTCATAGCACTGGACTCTGAAGATGAAATCCGCTCAGGTTGTCGAAACGTCAGTCACTACCATCAACGACAGTCCTTCTCAGGACTACACTACCCCTGACGATCGTGCTTCATTAACTTTCAACATTTAAGGCATTCAGGGATGGCTGGCAGTGCATTTGGTGACTATTATGGGAAAGGTCCCCGGGGGGAGGGAGGGATGAGGTAGAAAATAAAACTTAATTCTCAGTCACCCCTTCCTGCCAAAAAAGTGAAAAGTAAACAGTACGGTACACAATAAAATCAAATGGCATTTATTTGTACTGTAAATTAAGAGTAACTAAATATAATATGTAAATTTAAAATACATACAATGGCTGAAGCCAAAACAGATTTGACCATAAATTAACCCAGTCGACTTGGACAATAATCTAAAGAAAACGGTGAGAGGAAATTACCCGTAGAGAGTCCATTGCCACTGTCAGGTTCTGGTTCAAAGATTGGTTCAAAAATACCAAACTCGTTGACTTTTCCTAGGGACAATGGCCTGCAAGGAAATAAAAGGAGAACTTTTCATGCAATGCACTCTCGAGAGGGGAGCTTTTAAAGACCTTTTAAAGCGACTTTGTGTGGCTTTTAGATCATTTTGCAAAATCACAACTATTTCTGCCAAGTCAGCTGCACCAAATTAAAATTACGGGGTGAGCTTCACACCAAGTGGTATGTCAAAAAAATTAGGGCTATGGGATGAAAAGAAGCCCCCCATCCCAAATCTCCCCCTCCCCCCCCCGTACTTTCATATTTACATCCTCTTGCCCCCCACTGTCTCCCAGTGCCCTAGTTTGTTTTCTCTTCCTTCGTTATTTTCTTCGTACGCCTTGGGATAGGTACTGGTAGTTCCAAAACTAAATGGCCGTTTATT
>BLFK01000190.1:299624-322017 GCA_014634185.1 Astreopora myriophthalma
CCAAACCAACGTTACAATTGTGTGGGATAATTCTAAAATTATCACCACAAACCGGTGGTACCATCAATGCCTTTGTCTGAAAGTGTGGCACATCAACTCTGCCCACGCTCCTTGGAATCGTGATGATAACAGCCTTTTACCCGACACCTACCTCTTTTCACCTTATTAAAAGAAAGGGACACTACTTAGTGAGCATATAAAAGGACTCTTGTTGCAGCGTGAGATCAACCCTGATGAAGGAACTAGGCAGGAGTGTCGAAACGTTGGGTCTTGAATTGTAACTTTTCAAGTTACATTCATTAAATCTTCACACCAGAGTAGCATCAAATTATGTCCGATTGTCCACCAGGCTGCTGTGTGGACTTTAACCTACCTTATTATTATTTACTTATTTTATGTTGTAAACAGGAGGAGCAAATGGGACTGGCTGTGGGAGGGGAGGGTTGAGAGTTTATCAGGTATACATGCAGTGACACTTGACAAGCCTTTCTGGAGCATGCAAAACAACAGACACAAAATACCTCCTCAAGAAGACAAAGGACATGCTCCATGGGACAAGAAAAGCAGTCTGGTAATGGTCCACCTTCACGGCAAATGTTGTTTTCTATTTCAATCCTTGTTATGTCATCAACGCCAAGTGGAACACTCGCTTGCATAGAAAAGTACCTAAGATGGAGAAGAGATGAAATTTCATGTATTTGAACTGCAGATATGCAACGATTTGAAGTGTGATCATCGCATTTACCGGTAATGACGCAACTTAAGCAGTTGTAAGGAAGCCTCAAAATAATCCAGGCTTGAACAGGACTTGAACCCAGGACCATGCAGCTGCACTGTGCACTGCTCTACCAAATGAGCTTACAATTACAAGCTAAATGGGAGCTGGTCACTTGTGAGTTTTGTTTCACATCCTGTAATAGGTGAGTTCATGATAGAGATAGAGAGAGCAGCGTGCAGCGCAATTGCTCAGTCATGGATTTGAGTCCCGTTCAAGCCTGCATTTTTTTCAGGCCTCATTGCGACTGCTTAGCTTGCTTCATTAACTGCGACGATCACACTTCACATCAAAAGTAGCGACCTAAAATGAAAAGAATTCATCAATTCTTAGTACTAAAGTAACTTTTTTTGACTCACATATCGCACATGAGGGAAGGGTAGTTTAAACACAAATGTGCCATACAAAATGAATTAAAAGCTACAAATTATATAACATTAAAATAGTATTTGCAGGTAACGAGTTAAGTAAATAAATAGAGGAATCATTTCTAGCTGCCATGTTGGCCAGCGTCAGCAGTACACCAGCACTGCATCTCCATACTAAGCTCTGCAATAATGAGTGGTAAATTGTGCTGAATGTCTTGCGCACAGTATATTGCAGAGCCCTTATACTTTGATATGCTATTCTTCCACAATATCTCAATTTCTAGAGTTTATTTACTGAATGGTTGGTGATTTTATTTTTTACTTACCCGTAATTACATAATTGCGCGACGTGCAAACCAAGAATAACATTTGTGACCAATAACCACAATGAAATTTTCCATACATGCCCTTGTGTAGTATACTGTTAAAGTGCCTATAACCTATTTTCTTTTCTTTCTCAAGATAATCACAGGTTACCTAAAGACATTCTATGAAAAATTTTGCGAATAGCTTAAAACCTGATTTTATTTATTTATTTATTTTTTTACAATTTTTGAAATTTCTATATTTTTGCAGTACACCTTTGCTGCTGGTTAAGAAGGCCAAAAGGCTCACAACCAGAGGGATGTGATGCCATGTGACGTAGGTTAAGGAACGCGCCTTCCCAGTTTTGTTTGCAAGAGAGAGAGAGAGAGAGAGAGAGAAACTGGAGTGTTTTGAGGTTGTTAATGTCCCAATTTCGAGCTCACTGCCATGTCATCGATTGAAGAGAGTTTATCTGAATGAGAAAGTGAAAATTCTGTAAGCGAAGCGAAGACAAAGTAATCAAAGATGAAACACTTGACGTCAAAACCACGAGTTCCTTTAACCTACGTCACAGCACTATTTTGACCAACAAGAATCGAGAGACGACTAAGGCAAATGGTGAGCCAAAATGGCGGCAAATTTGAATATTTTCTAGTTTTATTTTTAAATGAAAATCCGCTAATTGTCTTTGAGAGATGTGCAGATTCAGGTCAGAAAAAAAAAAGGTTATAGGCACTTTGACAAGACGATGGAAATGGATGAAACAAGTCACAAACTCACTTGTCATAAATTATCATAGCATCATCCAAGGCATGCTGTGCATTATATTGGCTGGTTTCCAGTTGCGATTTTACATGACATCGAAAATGATCAGCTGTCAACCAGAATTCCAACATGTGTTGCACACCCTCGCGTTCCAAGTGCTGCAAAGTGGAAACTCATTGCAATTAATTTTGAGCATCGACGATAGTGTGCACAGACAAGGAACTTTGCTCAAATCAATTTGACAGAGAACCAGTTTGAATTTAAGTTCTCTTGGGAGCATGGTTGGTGCACTTCTGCCTCCCACCAATGAGGCCTGGGTTTGATTGTCATGTCTCATGTGACATACTGTACATGGGTTGAGTTTGTTGGTTCAACAACAACAACATCAACTTTATTGCCTTGTTTAAAAGTGCATTTACATGCACCAGTCCTTGGCAACTAAACAGGCCATTTACAGTTCTGTGCTGCCTAATGAATGCCGGCAAGGCTGGAGGTACTAATCCTGTAATGTGATACAGACCTCAATAGTTTTCTTATGTAAAATATTTTGCTCTCTGATAAACTGGTTAAATTTATACATGAAGAGCTTCATGGAAAAAGAAAGAAAGAAAGAAAGAGCGAAAAAAACACCAATGTTCGCCAATGGGCCAAAGAAATTTGAATTAAAACAAGGCTGTCACCAGTCTTGCCTCGCTTTCACTAGACCAGGCTATATTTGCAATGTATTTCCAACCCTGCTATGATATATTAATATTAGTGCTGTCTTAATTCCATGCTTCAAACATTTACAGCACACTGCTCTCCAACTCACCTCCATGAAGTAAAACATGGCATTTTGATTGTATAGGATATCAGAGAGGAACACCTTTCCACTTGTCAAGATGTCAATTTGGTGTTTAAAATAGAAAGAACTGCTAAGAAATGTAGGAAAGTACCTAAAAAGAAAGAATACATAAAAAGGCTAGTTCTTGGGTTGGGCAGACAAATAATTCTCTGAATAATCTAAATTAAAAGGAAGCGACTTTTTGAAACATTTAGCTGTATAAAAGTTTTTTCACACTAATCTAAATCATTCTCTAATGAATTCCGCAAATGAATTATACAATTCTGTACTCCTGCAGCACCCTTAAGCATTGAATAGAAAAAGGAGTGGCTTTTGTAAAGTTAGAAAGCAAACACAAATATTGACAAAGACGGGGGTTATGGCATGATAACGGTCCTGCGATTTGCACCATGTGACATAAAGTAGCCAATAAAATCATGCAAAAATTGATAGGTGGGTTGTAAATATATACAATTATGCCTTTGTTGTCATATTTATCACTTTGTCATTCTATTAAAAAATGGTTTGGGGATGATTGTTGATGGCACCAACCCTTCAGTCCCACACTGAAGCGATGCCTGGTTTGCCCTTGCTTGGGTGACAAACGGTGGCACACGTACTTCCCCTTGCTTGTGTTTATGCTTCTAAAATTGTATTTCTTTGTTACAGCATGATATCATCGTGTCCACTGTATGTCCTTTTGTTGTTTTTTTGCTGGCATGAACCAGGCCTTATCACTAATGCAGCAAAAACAAACTTGAATTTGAAAGTTATAAGGTTGTAAATGGTTTGAACCCAGGAAAATTCGATAAAGTAAGATTGTGTCCAGGTGATTGCATCGACTGACATTTCGACAATTACTCCAGCTGAAGTCATCTTCTGAGTCAAGTGATCTGTGAGTGAGACTGGGGAGACTGTCAGGGATGTAGGACGTGTTTCACGACGCTCCGCTCTGCTCATTGTAGAATTGTTTGTTGTCTATGGAAGCTGTCCTGTGCTTATATAACCCCAAAAAGGAAATTGAGGAATCAAACCACATCTAGAAGCTCAGAGGACACGTCACCCAAAGAAAAAAAGTTGAGGGATTCATACTCTCCTGACTTGAAGAACTTGGATGACGAAGGCCAATGGTAATGACGGCCTTGGTTCTCTCAGAAGGTGTCGCAGAGAAACTAGATCTGATTTTAGAAAGGCTTAGCAATCTCGACTCAAAGATGGAGGAATTGAATAAAGCTGTCAAAGGTCTACAAGGCAAGGTTTCATCCTGGAAATAGATATTGTTTCAGTTAAAGACAAGCAGAAGTGCCTCGATGAAAAATTCACACATGTGAAGAGCAATTCCAAATTTGTGGACAACCATATCAAAGAGCTTCAGGTCAGTGTGGAAGAAAGAAAGGACAAAATCGGTTGCTGTCATAAACAAATTCTGTACCTCAAGGCATACAGCCCCAGGGAAAATCTAAAGTTCAAAGGAATACAAGAGCTATCTGAATTGCATGGTCAAAATAATGCAACATCAAAAGAGGAAATGAAGGAAGGTTTGGTTAACTTCATGGAAAATGTTCTTGGAATTGAAAATGCCAAGGATATGGAATTCCAGCAGGTCCATAGGATGGGCAAACCGAAGAGCGACAATGGAAATGCCAGCTGAACGATCATAGCTTGCTTCTTAGGATTTTCTGACAGGGAAGGTGTTTTTAAATGCGGTCGGAAACCTTAAGATACCAGCTACAAGATATCCCAAAAGAATTACATAAATTGAGAAAGGTTCAAATGAGCAAAGCTAGACGAGAAGGCAAACATGCAGTTTTTAGCAAATCAGAGCCCAGTAAACTTCATATTGTTGGAAAACATGTCAAAATGTAAACTTATTGTGGTATAATGTTTGATTTAAGCAGATTTATGCACATGTTACAATATTTTCGCAGTGATTATATATTTTTTCTTGTTCCAATCTAGCCAATTCAAAAGCCGATAAGCTTTACTGCTACTTTAGCTTTTCGTCATGGCCATGGAGCTAAATCACCATTTTCCCCCCAAAATTAACACTTCATAGACACTTTCTTACCTATTCACACTTATTTGCATAATTACGATGAAGCAGCTAGGGCTCAAAGATAACGGAGGGTTACGCCAGGCTCCAGAAAAGTTTATTCGGGAATGGAGGTAAGGGTTTTAATTTTCTTCCTCCCCCCTTTTTCACGTGTGGTTTGTGTGGAAAGTGGTAGAGTTTTGCATTTGTCGTCTATTTTGTCCAAAGTATTTTTGTTATTTTGTCTCTTAACTAATGTAATGTTCGAGGTTTGTTCTTTTTCGGTGTACACAAGTTGTACGTTGTTCATTGGGTCCTTCTACAATCTCAATGGTATTCAATCTCTCAATATCAGACCATTAAAAGGGTGTTGATACATGTAAGCTAGTCCCATTAAATCTAAGGGGCGTTAGCAAGTTTCTAAAAAGAATGTTTTTTATGTGGTGTTGAAAGCAAAAGGCAGATTTTATTTTTTTTACAAGAAACTCACTCGAAAAAAGGCACAGAAATACAATGGAAAAATGAATGGGGAGGCGAGATAATCATGTTGCATGGAAGCCCAAATTCTTGTGGAGTGGCAATTCTGCTTAAGAAAAGTGTTGATTGTATCATTTACTCCAAAACCCTGCCCCTCCCCTGGGACACTATGTGATTCTAAAAGCGGAAATTAAAGACAAATGTATGTATTCGTAAATATTTATTCACCAAACAAAGGTGCAAATATAGTCAAATTTCTTAACATCTTGCTGATGACACTACTTTAAGGAAAACCTAGATGAGGAAGAAAATGTCCTTCTGGGAGGAGACTTTAACTGCACCCGAAATCCGCTCGTTGATAAGAAAGGGGGTATATAATCTGTTGTGGTGACCATCGAAAGTTTACAAGATGAGCTTGACCTTGTTGACATTTGGAGAATTTTACAAGAAAAAGCTTTACGTGGAGCAAAAACTCCCCAATGACTTTTTGTCATTTGGACTACTGGCTGATTTCGGACAGTTTACATGACTTAGTAACAGCAACAGGTAAAATCCAGCTATCAAAACTGATCACGTGGCAATCTCTCTAGAGTTCTTTAACAGTGATAATGACATTAAAGGCCCCGGCTACTGGAAAATGAACTGCTCCCTCTTGGAAGACGACAATTATGTTAACGATATTACAGTGAAGTTTCCAATGTGGCTAGCTGAGGGTTGTAATGCATTGTCAGATAATCAAAATATCTGGGATTGGATAAAATATAATATCAGAGTTAATGCAATTCCGCATTCGAAACGTAAAGTGAGGGAAAGGAATGATAAAGAAAACAATCTCCAAAATATTTATGCCAAAGCAAAGCAGAATTTCGACTTAGATCCGAATGACGCAAATGTGATTGCTCTTAATTTGGCCAAAGAATACCTAGAACTATTTGTTGAAGAAAAAGTCCAAGGAACTGTGATTCGTACACAGGCTCGCTGGCATGAACATGCTGAGAGAAGCAGCAAATATTTCCTTAACTTAGAGAAAAGGAACCATGTTAAAAACCATATGTGGAAATTGAAAACTAGCAGTTGAATCAAAACTGATCCTTTTAATATACTTTCTGCACAAGAATGCTTTTATCAAGATCTATATACAAGTAGAAACAAGAGAACAGATAATACGCATATGACTGATTCTTTCTTGAGTAGATTAGACATCCCCAGACTCACAGAAGATCAAAAAATATCATGTGCAGGTAAAATAACTCCAGAAGAATGTGCCTCGATCCTAGAAAATTTCAAAACAATAAATCTCCAGGGAATGACGGAATTCCTGTTGAATTTTATGGAAAATTCTGGTCACTTATAAGCGCACCTTTCACGAAATGTGTCAATGAATGTTTTGAAACAAGTGAAATGTCACATTCTCAAAAACAAGCAGTCATAACCCTTATTGATATCTATTTGTTGTAGCAATTGAATCTGTTGCAATAGCAATTCGGAATAATCCAGCAATGAGGGCACTGTGATTGGCAAAGAGGAAACAAAGCTTCTTCAGTACGCAGACGACATGACTGCAGTTTTATCTGACATAAGCTCAGCTCAAGCTCTTTTCAACCTTCTTGATGCCTTTAAGAAACTGTCAGGTCTTATGCTAAATACTACCAAAACTGAAGGCATGTGAATTGGATCTTCTAGGGAAAACAAAGCCAAACCTTAATTGGTATAAACTAGCCAAATGAACCAATTAAAGCCACGGGAGTTCATTATTCTTATGACTTAAAATTGCTACATGAAAAAAAACTTTATAGAAAGACTAGACAGTGTCAAAAAAACTTATAAATATCTGGTCTTCAAAAGGCTTTTCGATCTAGGGGAAGGTGACGGCAATCAAGTCTTTAATTATTACAAAATTTGTTTATATTTCATCACTGTTACCTAACCTCAAAGAAATCATCCAAGGGTTAAACCGATTACTCCTCAAATTTTTATGGAAAGGAACTGATAAAGTAGTGAGATTGTCCACAATAAATGAGTACGAGAAGGGGGGATTAAAAATGATTGACTTAGAAAGTAGGATGCAATCTCTTAGATTAGCCTGGATAAAAGGAATTTTGGGTACAAATGACGGAACATGGAAAAGTTATTTTTGACACCTCTTGAACCATTTTGGTGGTCTTTTTCTATTTTACTGTAATTATGACATCAAAGACATATTTCCCATCACTACTCAGTTTTACTCTGAGCTGCTAAAATGGTGGTTCTAATTTCCAGAAGAATTTGACACAGAGAAAGATTAGCAGAATATAGTTTGGAATGACAAAGAGATATGTATAAACAAAATGCCTATATTTTACAAAAACTTTTTTGAGTCTGGTATCATCTACATGACTTTTTTTTTAAAAGACCTTTTATTTCAGCTAAACAATACGGATTCTTTTGAGACTATTTCGAAGAAAATCAGTAAAACAAATTCCTTAATTTGGGCAGGTCTCTGACACTTCGTACCTTCCCATTTGAAAACAAATAATTGCACGTCATCATCAATCTCCCTCACATTGAGGATTGATAACAAGGATTTCGATGTGCTGAAAAAGAAATCGAAAGATTACTACCCATTGATTAAAAGCATAAAAGCTCAGTTTCCAAGTAATTCACGACGTCTGAAACATGCTTTCAACTTAATTATATAACCAATGATCAATTGAAAAAAATGTTTTATTCTGCCTCATAACATAGCCTCCGAGCCATATATTAAAGCTTTCCAATACAAGATTCTTAATTCTGTATTATACACCAATACCAAACTATATGAGATAGGTTACATTGTGGATGAAAAATGTTCCTTCTG
Organism: Astreopora myriophthalma; assembly: GCA_014634185.1. NCBI lineage: Eukaryota > Metazoa > Cnidaria > Anthozoa > Scleractinia > Acroporidae > Astreopora > Astreopora myriophthalma. The sequence goes on from BLFK01000190.1 coordinate 308,007, forward strand.
CAAATCAGAACCAGAAACGTTATTTCATCTCTTCTTCCAGTGTGTGCACTCCCAACTTTTCTGGAAATACTTTGAATCCTATTACTATTCTTTAACAAAAGAATTTGTGCACCTTACTCTGCCAGAGGAATTCATTTGATAGGAATAATAATGTTCACATGTCCCTTACTCAATTATTTGGTACTGATTGCAAAGTTTATCTTTGGGATTGTAGAAGGACTGGAATGCTTCCAAATATAACCGATTTCATGCTAAAGGTTTAAATTAAATATGAGAGAAAAATATATCTGTATTAAAAACAACACTGTAGACAAATTCAATAGTAAATGGGCGTTGGCCTCCGGCTGCGTGCTTCAATAGGCTTTTTCCCCACTATCACTGTTTCAAGTAGGTTTTAGTTAGGATACTACATTTTTTAGGTACCGTGTAAGTATTAGTAATGAACTGTGCATAATATGGACTTTCAATACAGATATAGCTCTCTATGTGTATGCAAGAGATTGGGCAGTTTTTTTTGTAAATGTTACTTTTAATTAGTGTTGTTTGTTTAATAAAATACTATTATAAAAAAAAATGGGTATTGTCAGTGGATCATATATTAAGTAATTGCTCATTGACCTTATTGGTGTAGAATTTGGTAGAATTTATGTGATGTTATTGGTTATCTAAAGGTAAGCAGTGAACATCATCAGTAGTGATTGGTGCATTTCGATCCATCTGTTGGTTCGTTTCCTCATTTGTTGTGCATACTATCGTGGTGATTGGTGTGCTTCGATCTGTCAAATGTCCGTAGGTGTATCACTGGTAAAACTAGTCAATTAATAATATGTCTATTGCTTCTTGATCCTGTTAGTGTTGTCAATAAGTCGTTTCTAAGGTGCAGTAAGTTGTTGGCAACAGTTTAGTAGAGTTTGTTCTAAGTTAGTAAACTGGCTATCCAGTGTGAGTCATCAATAGTACTGTAGTTAGTACCATAGGTAACACATTTCACGGAGTTACAGTTTCTCTGGTTGGTCTATAAATGGACCAAAGTCATCTGCAACATTCCTTCTCAGGACAAAGTACTCACCTGGACAATCTTACTTTAGCAACTTATGAAAGCTATAAGAGCTGGTGTGAAATTATAACAACTTACATCCTCTCCATTACATCAAAGGCAAACCTCTGTGCCGGCTGAAAGGAATCTGGACAAATCCTGCCATCTTCACTGCAGATGTTGACTGTTGAATTTAGGAAAAATCCAGATAGAATTCAAGCCAACTGAAAGTTACAGCCAATTTTAACTAAGCATGCATAATACACAGGCAATATCCATTTGGCCACAAAGTCCAGGCCCCAGTTGTTCGGAGGGTGGATAGCGCTATCCACTGGATAAATCACTATCCAATGGGTAAGTACTAGCAAAACCGATTGAGTTATCTAACAGATGGTGATTTATCCAGTGGATAATGCTATCCACCCTTCGAACAACTGGGGCCAGAAGTATTGGTCCAGAAACAAATGGAACAGCTATTCCCAGTGGGAACATTCACCTCAACAATTTGGTCAGCCTCGAGTTTATCCTTTTTTTTTTCCTGAAACATTGGAATTACTGGAAATGTTCTGTTCCAAATGCACTTCTGTCACACCCAGTACTGCTACACTTTGGTTCATCCTCTTGATACATGCAGTTCTGTTTAGTTACCAATAACAAATTAGTTTCAGCAATAACAAATTATCTGTCCAAATTGAACACCATCTCGCTTTCACAACAAGATGGACTATCCATCTCAGACAAGTAATCGTAATCTGTCTAGAGTGAAAACAGCCAATCAGGTGATTAAAATTTAGCTGGAAAGTTTGGCAAAATTGCTAGCGATTTCTTTGATCCCCGAGTCCTAAAGAAACGCTGGTTCCAATAGGCCATTTCCGAATTGCTGTTTGCCTATGTTTCAAAGCGAGTCTTGGTGCTAAACCATTCAAATGATAATGAGTTTGATTTGCATGAAAATAAAAAATTCATTTGCATTTGAATGGTTGTGCACCAGGACTCGTTTTAGAACTGTGGCAAACAGCAATTCGGAAATGGTCTATTCAAAAAGTAGTTTTTCACTCAGTTAACATCAAAATGTTGTTAACTAGCTTGTTAATAAATAATGATTAATGGTAATGGTAGTGGTAATGGTAATGATATGCAGATTTCAAGTCTAGTGGTCTAACTATTGGGCCATGCTGCTACCACACATCCAATTGTTCCACCTACCCTCAATCTGCCGTCGGATAGATTCCTCTAAGCCAATAGGGTGTGATGCCTCAAGGGAAATGTATTTGCTGTAAATACTGACAGCATCGATCACAATACTTCTTGTTCTCCTTAGGCAAAACTCTCGCTGTTCATGTTCAAAGTCTGGTTTCAAGTCAAATTTAACTTTAGCTGAGTGACACCCTTCTAGTGGTCCAGCCTCACTACTGTCGCATCCTATAGTTCCTTGTGTAATTTTCCCAGTTGGGTGAGCTATCACATCATTTTCACTTATCCCATTTTGTAGACCACCAGAAAAAGAGCTAGACTCTATCAATCTAGCATCACAGGAGTCATAAAAAATTCTGTTATTTAATTGAGGGCTAACAACAATGTGTCCACAAATATCACACATAGCTTTCACCGATGAAGACGCATCTATAACTTTCCCACACTTGTCACAAAAAAGCACTGGGTTTGTAGAATTTGTCACACTGGTCAATATTGCCATATCTTTCACAGCCTCGTAACCAGTAAATTCCCCAAATTCATGATCACTGTTTTCTAAGTCATGGTGTTCATTTTTCACTTTCAGTGAATGCCCAGAAGTGTTAGAGATGCCTGACGAGCTTGTAGCACAAGATGCATCGTGGTTTGAAAATACGTCTCCATTATCATTCACACCGGTACAAGTATCATAGATTTTTGAGCTCTTCAACCTTGACATAGAGTTGATCTTCAAGCGATTGACGGTGGACAGTCTAAAGGTTTCTGCCGTGAGCCAGAAATTTAAAAGATTCATAGCATTTTGCTTCTGCATGTATTCCATGAAATATGGCAAAACAGTATCATCCATAAGAATTTCTGGAAGACTCTTGGACAGCTGAGATTTCCTCCGAAATGTTGCCATGCACTGAAAAATAAATGATAAAAAAGGGACAAACACAGATCAACCAATAATGCTGAAGTGAGGGAGAGATGAAGAGAAAGTTGTCATTAATGATGTTACAGCTAGTGCTGGGTTGCCCAAAGACAAAGTTTTATATTAGTTCTTGACAATGTCTTGACTTCTTTTCTATATTTTTAGGCTTTGAATGATGAATTCTCCTCTGTTCTCATAAACAAGACTAAGAAATCCAAACAGGAGTCAAACCTGTGACTTCCCAATTACACTGTACCAGTTTGGCTTTGCAATTGCTCTGCTAGTAAGCTACAGAAGACTCGTGAGAGCTATGCGATTTAACTACTGATGTAATGATGTGGGCATAATTATCATAAGTAATGTCTCAGAGCATCGCAACAAGAAATCAGAACAAATTTCATAATAGAAATCAGCAGGGCATATGCTCAACTCTGGCCCTGTTAGGAACACCGCAATTTTCCCAAAGTATAGAAAAAAACCCACAAACTTTCATTCATTTACCATGCCAAAAACTCACCTAACTAATTTACTATAACTCTTGGCTTTTGGCTAATCCCTGGCGAACATCTTTTAAGGATCTTCAAAGATACTTGAGGATCCTAATAAAGACTTTAACAAGTGTCCCTAAAGATTGTTGCCAAAATCTTCATGGATCCTCATAAATCTTGGGCACCAAGATCTTTAACGATCCTCAGAAATCTTGCCAAAGATCTTTAATGATCTTTAAGGATCCTTGAAGATCTTCAAGCATCTTTGCTGAGATCCTTGTACTTATTTTAACAATTAGCATCATTGTAAGATTCTCACAAGAACCTTAAAATGTCCTTAAGGATCTTTGCATGTAGTTTGGCAGCTCAAAATCTTTGAAGATCCTTCAAAGATCCTTCAAAGATCTTTAAAAGATCCTTATCCTCGATGATCTTTAGCTAGCAGGTCCTTCAAGATCGTTAAGGATCCTCAAAGATCCTGTGAGACTTTTCACCAAGGTTAGTCATTCAAACTAACAAACAAGAGGACAAAACTTGGTTACAAGTATTGATAAAATAACTAGGATAATATGCGTTCCCTCATTGGTCAATAGCTGTGTTTAGATGATAGTATGTAAACACAGTTTTAGCTCACACGAATTTTGATTGGTTACGTGTTGTCAGACATGTGTTTTGATTGGCTGGTAGGAAATATAAGCATGTATCAAGAAGTAAAAAAAAAACATTTTCCTACATTTGATAAATTATTTGTGAGATATTAATATAAAAGCAATAGTGGACTTTTTCCCATGTTTACATAGCCTCATCTAAACACTTGGGGAGTTGGGAGAATTCTCAACAGGTATGCAAACCCTTGACTGTGTCTCAGGTTTGCGTAACTGTCTCTAATCCCCCCCCCCCCCTCGTATTTAGATAAGGCTATGTAAACACAGAAAAAGTCCTCAATTGCTTAAATATTGTAAACTCACTCCTGCAAATTTACAACTGCTTTCCACTGAATTAATTCCCCTGTTGATTGCTCCATTCTTGAAACAAAGTCCCGCAAACCGAGCATGTGACTACAGTAACTGTAGTCAGAGCAGCTTAAATTTAGACAGCACAAAGCACTGCAAAAAAGAAACACTGCAATGTACCTTGGCAGACTTCTTTTCTGAGACACTTGCCAACAACTTTCTGCATTGTTGAACTGTAAAAACAAAATGAGTACTCATCGTTTCTTATTAAAGAGCAAACACAGCAGGGTCTGAATACTTTTTATGCGCTAATCGCCCTTCCTTGCAGAATGAATGCTGCCTAAAATCTTATTGAAACACTTGCGTATCAGAGCATAGCACAACAGCCAGATGTCATGAGCCAGGGGTTAATTTTGATGAGCAAGAAATTGATAGTTAACCCAGAGAAAAACCCTTACAGTCAGCAGGAGTTTCAACGGAAGCTGGCTACCGGTGGTATACCACAGCCTGCTTTGCCTCTCACTGCCAGCTAGTTTGTCCTGATTTTCACTAGAAATCCTATCATGAACTTGTCAAAGTGCCACCTACAATGGGCTACCATGGACAGCTATTTCAAAAGTAATTGAAACCCCTGAGAGTCAGACTGAGATCGGCTAAAGCTGCTGTTACACGTTAAAACTTTTGCCTGAAACTTGTGTGCAACAGCCCTGCAAAACAAGTTTCAGCAAGCGTTGCACCGTGTAACATGGTCGGTCTCGTGAAACTTTCTGAACTTCCATTGTGAGACAAGTTTCACGAAAAGTAGAACCGCTTTCTACTTCGGCAACAGTCGCAACGATCATAGCGGTGATAAAAGCGAGAGTTTCACCATACAACACCCCTACGTGAAACTTCTTTCGCAGCGCCGTTGCACATAAGTTTCAGCTAAAAATTTTCAACGTGTAACAGCGGCTTAAAATTCGGCCCATGCACAACCATGTTTGAACCTTGGTTGCAGAGGTTTGGAGGCATAGTTGACAACTAGTTAGCCAGCGTGAATGACTTCACTAACTTAAAAGTCAAATGAAGGCATAACCATCCTAAGTGACTATTTTTTTGGTATTGTGTCAATTCACAGCCAAAATTCAAGTCGTAAATGGCATCTAACTTCTGTATTGAACTTCCTTAAAGCTATACAGCTCTTTACAACAAAAATTTTAAAAAGCACATGAAGTAACTTACTAGTAATCCATGTAGTTGCACAATTACAAAAACAAATTACCAGTAAACTACGAATAAAAACAGTGCCTGACTACTGTTAAAACAACTATGATTTGAACTACATTTAACATGCCCTTGAATACATTATTCCAATGCTCAGGAGGCATAAACAAAAAAATCACAATTACCACACGACAACAAAAACCACTTACTTCCAATAAAGTTATTTCTCTCATCTATTTCTTCATTAGACGAAGCATGGACCGGTTGTTTGCCAGATTTGACTTTATTTTTTCCAGATTTTGAACTTGTTCCTTGTATTCGCTTGTCTGAAATGTAAAGGATCATTATAAATGAACCTGGAGTTTAACACTTCAAGGCTTATGCCAGTTAAAATGCTGAGCGAAAAAGGCAGCACGAGTTGAATTGTCTAGTTTTTCAATTCACTAAGACTGCTGGATAGAAAGGTAAGACACCTTTGGACAGGGTTAGCTTAACACAGGAAGGAAAATATTCAAGAAAGAAAAATAAATAAATGAAAAGGAGATGAATAAATGACAAGGAAATGAAAAAATGAACTAGGGATAAATGCAATCTATAAATTTCTTGTAGCGGCATTGGTGAATTCAAAATTAAAGTATTTTAGGTCGACTCTTTCCATTAATTAATTAATAAAGGAAAAAAAAAACTCATTTCAGTGGTTATCAGAGCTGTCAAGTGTGCTCATTTCCAGCTTAATATTATTGCGTGGATGCCAGGGGCAGCCGCGGTAAAGTTTGCGCCGACTCTCCGTTTTGTTCATCCTAGTCACAAATTGCAACGCTTGTTCTGATTGCCTAGTTTTATTTTGTGGCAGATGGTATCCACTGTAATATCAAGGTCGAAGTCACACTCTCTCTTTTCGTGAAGACATTGCGGCAATATGCTGACGTACTAATTTTGCACCTTGCGAACTCGGTACAGTTTGCCGATAAACATTTTGTTCTTGCTTTGGTGTCGTTTAGTGATGCTGCCATGGACTGTGGCAAAGTTTTTGTGTTAACACATTGTTTCGAATGTGGATCAGCGAGATTGTATGCAATTGAATGTGTCACAAGTTTGAAATGGTGGTCAATACCTCAGTGAAAAATACTGAAGTGCTGAGTCGACTAGATCGAAGGTAAATTAATTGAAACGCTCTGGACTGCGGAAATCTGTAGGATAAGGTATTGTTTACTGTTTGCTTTGCTTTATTAAAGTCATTGAATATATTCATACTGTGAATAACCAAACTTATTTCAATGACTTCATTAACCAACTGGTGTCCTACTTGTTCCGTTACATTTGGTAATACGGTCTTGGTTTGAGTTTGTTTATTGAATCTTTTTAAGCAAGTTGCGCGTGCAGTGATGTAAATTATTTTGTGGTTACAGTAGTTCTCGGGAATGCAGTTGTCAATTTCATGCATGGAGAGGAATTCGTTTTGCTGATCAGCTAATTTCTGTTCACATTTGCCCAGCGGTCTGAAATGGTTTTAGTCGAACAAAGTTTGCAAGTTCAGTAGAACCCGAAATACAAATTATCATTCTGTGGAAAAATAACTCCACTAAAATTAATGTGATTTATTCGTATTAAAGTAAAATTTTTGAAAACTTTGTCGTACTATCTTCCAGAAGTCAGTCAAATAAGTTTTCCAAGTTAAATACAAAAAAGGTATATATACTCAAAGTATATAAGAAAATGGTTTGAACCCAGGAGTAACATACCTCGATTGAAAATGATCATCTGGGTGACTGGAGTCCTGAGAAGGACTGTTGTTGTTGACTGACATTGTATAATAAACATGCACAATGAGCTACTGTTTTTGGTTGAGTAATCGTTTGTAAGGTGCAGGGAGAGGTTGGCAACGATTTAGGGTAGTTCGTTCTAAGTTAGTAAACCAGCTTTAGAGTGTAATTAGTTGGTAGTAGTTGGTACTGTAGGTAACGCAGGTAGCAGAGTCCCAGTCGATAATCTGGCTTGTTTTCAAGTGGTGTTCGGCGATGTTGTTGTTGAGGTCACCTTTTTTGGTAGCGCGTTTGTGTTTGTTTAGTCGCGTGGTTAAGTTCCTGCCGGTCTCACCGATATAAGTAGCCCGGTAGTCAGAGCATTTGACCTTGTAAATGGCTCCTGGTCTGTTTTCACGTTTGTCTTTGTACTTAGCATTAGTGACTAAGCGTCGTAGAGTGAACATTGGTTTGTGTGCAACATGGATGTTGTAAGGTTGAAGTAAGCGTGCTATGGTTTCGGAGGTGCCTCGTATGTGAGGTATGGTGGCTGTAGTGGTGGATAAGTTGTTAGAGCTGTCGTTCTGTCTGATGTAAGTATTGCGTTGGATTAAGTCTGAGCTATAGTTGTTCTTAACAAAAACAGTGTTCAAAAACAGTGTTCAAGTGCTTGATTTCATTGCTCAAACTGTCGTGCGAGTTGCAAACAATTTGTGCTCTTCTCGTCAAGGTTCGCACAGTTGTCACTTCGTGTGAAGTAGGATTGTAAGACGTTTGGTCGAGTAGTCTGTCAGTGTGTGTTGGTTTCCTGTAAACAGTGGTTCGTAGGGTGTCGTTTTTGCCTGTCACCAAGCAGTCTAGAAAGGGTATCTTACCCTTCGCCCTGATCTCCTTGGTGAACTGTATGCTGTCATTCTGTTTGTTCAAGTGTTCGTGGAATTCTTCGATTTTGTTTTTGTGCACAGAAGTGATAGTATCATCAACGTAACGTAGCCAGAAAGGGAGTGTTTCACTGTAAGTTGCTATGGCCTGTTCCTCAATGTTTTGCATGACTATCTCAGCCACAACAACGTAATTACCGACTGGGACTCTGCTACCTGCGTTACCTACAGAACCGACTACTACCAACGAATTATACTCGAAACCTGGTTTACTAACCTAGAACGAACTACCCTAAATCGTTGCCAACCTCTCCCTGCACCTTACAAACGATTACTCAACCGAAAACAGTAGCTCATTATGCATGTTTATTATACAACTTACTACCTTTTTTCTACTCTATTTATATAACCAAACAATCACTGCTCACGTCTTCACAGCCAACCACATCACGAGTTTACTAATGGCTACTCCAACTATTGACCAATCGAATCGCTTACCAGGGTTTTTGAATTTTCCACTAAAATTGATCACTTGACTCTGAAGATGGCTTCCGCACAGGTTGTTGAAACGTCAGTCAACAACAACAGTCCTTCTCAGGACTCCAGTCACCCAGATGATCATTTTCAGTCAAGGTATACTCAAAGCATATTTGAAGTATTTAGACTGCAAAGTTTGAATTGAGCAGAATATTTCTCAAGTTTCTGTTCACATTTGCCTTAAGTGCATCAGAAAAAATTATAGCATTTTAACAAGCTCAATTTTATCTTTAAGTGTGATTTCGAACAAAGTTTGTATGTTCAATAGTACCGTACCCAAGATATATTCTACCAATTGGGTCGACCGTTTGCGTATTAAATATTGACGTTGGTTCATATTATATATTTTGGACAACTATAACTCTTCAATGAAATGGTCATTCATTTGCCGTATTACGTGTGAAAGCAATTTTTGACATGGAAAAAGTAAAACTGTGTTGTATGATCTTTCATAAGATAGTCCAACGAGTTTTACACTTAAGTCAGCTGTTAACTGAAGAAAATATGTTTCACCGTCTGTTCAAACTGCTCAGATTGTGGTATTCCAATCTGTCAACTTGAACTTAAAGCATTTTCATTTGATTTGAAAACACCACTTAGGGCTGCCTTGGTAAATATTTTCGTTGTTGATTTTGCAAACCCAAAAATCTCCAATTACCGTACAGTAACATTGTATTCTTTGCCTGCTATCTATTAGGGGTTTTATCCTCACTGCACTGATTCATTCGCCTTTTTACAACTAGACCCCCCCCCAGCAAATGCCTGCGTTTATGCATCCACATCAATGCCTCCAGGCACCTTGGATTTTTTTGTCAAATTGGAATTTTGTTCCTGTTAATAAGTCACAGCTGCAGCCTGTTCCTTCAGGCCTGGCCTCCCACTGTCAGAAATGCTTGTGATGCCATGCAAAGCTAACAATGATCGATGTTAATTATATCGAAACTTATCAGGAACAAAAGAGTGTACACACCTTCAAAGAGAGAGAAGGAGTGAGAGCGACGTGAAAGGAAGTTGTGAGATTGGCGTTGGAAAATAAAGTAAAATCAGTTCAAATCTATGCGACGTTGCTAGTGACTAGCTGATATTCTCAACACCCACTCAGTTGTTTTCAGGGGAGTCATGTTTCTCTCAAATGAGACTCCTCTCAAAATGGCTGCACAGGAGTCTACTTCAGTCTTGTGCCATAAACTCTGTTTAGCTAAGATTTTGGGCTTAAGCTGTTTTAAACTTCTCAAGTGACTTAATCTTTAAAAAAATAAGAAAGAAAGAAAGAAACAAAGAAATAATAATAACAATAATAATAATATTTTTATTATTATCAAAGCACATTAAATATCAAACAGCTACAGGAAGTACTGGAAGCTTGCCCAGTAGCTCTTTGATAATAATAATTATTAATATTAAAATAACTATAATAATAGTAATACCCTAATGCCCTCCTGCTTGAAAGTTGAACGACCCTTTCTTTGTTGTAGAAAACCTTATTAAATGTAAGATGATTTTACATGCAAGCTGTCACAAAAACTAACTTACCTTGAGGACATTTTTATTCTCAACCTTTTTACCTTTTTCTCTTTCTCCTGAAATATTATATGCCAAATGCAATATGAAGGAAAATTAAGCCCGCAAATCTCCTGTCAACTACAGCTAGTGATGTTGTTTTTGAATTGTAATTTTTCATATATGCGTCAACCCGATTGTACTGTACATGCATGTATTAAGCACCACAACAATGAAGAAACAAACAAAATCAAAGGCAATTTGTACGAGAAGCTTTTAAGCGCACTGCTAATGATTAATCATATTATCCGCTTTACGCATTAGAACTCATGCATAAAACGTACTGCTTGTGCTGAATACTTTTCCTTATGCATATTTCCGCAGAAACAACCTTACCCTTATCTGAAGGCTTCCTTGAAAACCGAGGCATTCGAGCGACAAAACCAAGTCTTAATTCCTGAAAGGGAATTGTCGACTTCAAACGTCGTGTTGAAAGCTACGAACGCTGGTAATAATGGATGAAAATCGGAGGATTTTCGAGTATATCTAGTTCGCCAAGACACCCATATTGGCTCTGCCGAAGCAGGATCATATTTGTTGGCACATTACATAAAAACTTACAACGAATATCTTGCTTTTCCACGGCTAGCAGCTGACCATTTCTGACTCGCAGGCTCCATGAATTAGAACAATACCAGTTGATCACCTGAGAACAAAAGATCGCTGGCGGGAATTGTATAAATGTATGATCTGTCTTCACTTCACCCAGGCGGAAACAAATTTGGAAATCCATCGTGCACCATCGATCACTATTAATTTCCCGATGAAAGTATGTAGGGGAAATTCTCTGCGCTGTTGCACGATCGTCAACGTATTTTGGTGTGCCGCGTCTTCCGAATGTTTGATTTCACAGGGATGAATAGGTTCAGCTGACCGCGTAACCCCATCTGACACGTTTGATCGGCCAGTTCCATTCAAAAGGTAAACCTACCAAGACATTTTTTTCGCAATTTTACGGTTATTCTATCGATCGAGGTACAGTTATTGTATTATATTGTAGGTGTTTGTATGCGATTTATCAATTGTCACTCTTTCAGCCAAGTTATACGTTGCGCACATTTGATTTTTTACAAATAAAAATTTAGTCGACATTCCAAAATTTTTGGAATCACAATCGTTTGTCATTTTGTCTTCGAAGCCGGCGCCCTTCAGCCGTCATGTACTTATCAAGGTCGGTTGCAAAAACGATTTGCGCAAAAGATTACGTGTCTTTGGTTTTTTATCTTCGGGGAACAAACAGCATTTTCGGACTCACCTTAGCTTTGCGTGAAAATGTTTTTTAAACAAAATGTTTCGTTATGTGTAGTATTTTTCAACAGAATGTATCGTCGCGTGTCACCTTTTCAAACAGTCTGCTGTTTCGGTTCGTGCATCTTTCTTAGAAACTTCTCTGGAAGTTAAAGTGCTAAATGTATATATCATCGGATCTTGATTTGGCTAACCGGATATCGTGGTAAAGAGGTCCTTGAACTTTCAATTACAGAGAGTGGAAAAAAATACGTACAAAGTTACGCAAGCGCGTAGAAAGTCATTTTGCAACTCTTTGTCCCACATGCATATCTCTTTACATGTAATCTTTTTCAATGATACTTTGATACCGATACTTTATAGTAAAGTAACATTTTACTCTGTATTTACGCGATGTTTTTTGCAGAGGACTACCGCAGGCGCCAGTCGGCTCCTCTATTGATAATAAGCAAACAACTTAAGATAATACAGATCTGTTTTCCGAATAGTTCACAATTTTCTAAAGCTAAATGACTTCTAGGTTTACATGCGCGAAAGGTAAACACATTTAGCATGCTATTTTTAAAAATACAGGGAACGAAATTCAGAGCGTTTGGTCGTATTATTCGCATGAACACCTGCTGTTATAAGAGAGCTTTTAATTAGAAAATTCTGTGAAATGGGAGTGAAAACGCAGCGAGGTATAGCGACAACTTTTCGCTTGGCATATGGCGCGCCTGAGAGCTGTTTGTCTGTCGGGTAAACACGGAAAGCAATGAAGTTAGCCATTAGCATGGATACTAAAAAGTAAGAGTGTACAAAATGCGCAAAAATTTTAGCGTTTGGCGTTTTGGGTGGTCATTAGACAGTGTCATGTATGTATGGGTTGGCCCTTCATGAACAAAGGGAAACTAAAATGAACGATAAAACAAATCATTTACAAATAAAAAAGTCAAAACTGATTTGATTTTACCGCCGGGTCAGGGATCTTTTGGACTCATCGGTAGGTCGTTTTCTTTCAGGTGAAGAAGGGCCTTGTTTTCCAAAACAAAACGAAAATTGTTTGAATACTACAGCCGCCGTTTCTTTGTTTTCGTCTTGTCGCATGAAAAACGATCCATTGGGTCTCTAGAACTGTCTCTTAATTTCCCTGTTATTGGTCAAATTTGACACCCCGTAAGACAAAAATTACTGGAAATTGATGTACATTTTAAATTAAAATGTGTCAAGGAAAGGTGGGGAAAGTGTCATTTCCATTTTAATAACAGTGAAATCAATACGCGCTGATTTCATTACTTTCTTTGTTTTTCAGTAGAGATATGTCAGCCGTTTCCAAACTGTGGACATTGCTGTCTGTTATTTTACTATTCTCTTGTTCCATGGCTTTTTTTTCACCCTTCTGGCACGAGCATGTCCCAGATGTTATGTTGGCAAAGAACAATGAAACCTTTATAGCTTTTGGACCACTGAGATTTTGCTTCCAAGACCAATTTGTGACCTTACAACAGATCAACGAGTTTCAAGGCTCAAGATACTGTTCTTTTTATGAAGGGATTTTTCCTGGAATTCCATCTGCTTTCTGGAAAATAGCTGCTAGTGTCTATGCATTTGCAATCTTTCTGCAGCTAGTGGCCCTGGTGTTGGCCCCTGTTTTACATTGTCGGAAATTTGTTTGTGGAAAGTCAGTCGCTGCTGTTGCTGCAATTATTCAGAGCACTGCAGGTAACCATTCTTTTCCATAAATTTTTTATTACTAATTGCCCATGATAGCAACCCCAGGGGAGGGGGCGGGGCATTCCCTGATAAAAATGACAGGGTTGCTCATCATACCTTAAAGAGTGTAAAATTTGTGGATTGGTACCACTTAGGCCCGGTTCAGATGCCGTACTTCACATGAGCCGAATCGAATTCGAATTTAGACCGACCCAAATTAATTAATCCCGGCTGAATTGATTCAGATGCCGAACTTAATTCAGCCAAAATTAATTCCCCTAAAAATTGCGGATTCGGGTCAGCGGTGAAACATACCTTGAAAACACAGCTGAAACATGGCGGACGCTGGCAACAAAATGCAAACAAGAGCCTTTTTTCTGCGAAAAATACTGGAAAACTCAGCAAAAAGAAGAAGAATGCAAACCGCATTGACCTATTTTGCAGCAAGGAGAAGACAACTGATAACCGTATGTGTACTCTCTCTTCTTTCGGTCATATCTCGTCGAATGACAGTGACGCATCAATACAGCCGCTCTTGCCGCCGGCTGGAAAGAAACAACGGAT